>QXTE01000049.1:6486334-6527675 GCA_003942145.1 Platysternon megacephalum
CAAGTGGTGGGTGGACTAGGGAGTGGAGAGGAGCTAGTGGGCAGGGCCATGTCTGCTGTATTGCCCAGGTAGGTTGGAGACTGTGGGGATCAGCTGACACAGTATCCAGGGCCGGTGCAAGGATATTTTGCACCCTAGGTGAAACTTCCACCTTGCGTGGGGCCCCCCCCTCCGGAGCATCACTTATTATAAATTTTCAAAAATGAATACAGTGGAGTCACATCTTATGCAAGGGTTAGGTTCTAAGGTCAGCGCGTAAGAGGAAAATTGCATATAGTGAAAATTACCATAAAGTACAGTATACACTAGAACAGGGTCCTCAACCTATGGCACGCATGCCAAAGGTGGCACGTGAGCTGATTTTTTTTTTTTTAATGGCAGCCTGCGGGTCCCGGCCACCGCTGAGCCTGCTGCCGGCCTGGGGTTCCGTTCACTCAGCTGCCCGCTGGGGTCCCAGCCGGCGTCTCCGCTCAGCCTCCTGCCGTTCACCCAGGCCGGCAGGAAGCTGAGCAGGGCCGGTGGTCAAGACCCTGGCTGGCAAGGGGCTGGCAGCTGGAACCCCAGATCGTCAGCGGACTGAGCAGGGCCAGCGGTGACAGCTCAGAGGGGGAAAAAAATCTTGGCACTTTATTTTTGTTAATAAATAATTGAATCTGGTATAATCAGAGGAGAGCAGCGATGCAATTAGTCATGAGGGCAAAGATGTCGACAACCAGGCTTTTCTTATCTGGCCAATATAACAACCACGTAAAACCAATTTTACTGTAAATTGTACCTTATTATATGGCCTAGATCAACATAATAAACAATCCCCTTGTCAATAGCCTTACTAATCATTTAAAAAAGAGAGATTAGGTTAGTCTCGCATGGTCTGTTCTCTGAGAAGCTTTGCAGACTTCCCTATTACATATAATGCCTTTGTCAGCTTCTGTCATCAATGTTTTATCAAGTTCTCCAGAATTTTATTTGGGAGTGAAGTTAGATTAATTATATTATAATTTCCTGGTTCTCCATTTTCTCTTCTTTTTTTTTAAGCAATGGAGTGGTCCTCCAGTCCCACACTGAACAGCAAGACGAGGTTGACTATATAATGGTAGCAGAATGGCGAGATCCTTTAATATTCTGGGAAATAAAGCAGCCAGGATTAGGGACTGAGTCAGATTCAAGTTCTGTGAGCACAGTGCTGGTGAGGATGCTATCATCACCCTCTCCTGGTACATTCGTGACATTGATTTGGAGACATTCACCATCTGGTCACTGCATCACAGAACTGGAGAACTTTATTTAATTCCCCTCAGTTTTCCCTCCCTCCATGGTCCCCTCTTGCTTTGGCTCATAGCTTCTTTGATTCACTAGCCTCGGAGGTCCATGACTTGGTCTCACCAGGTCTGTTCTGCTCTCAAAATAACTCACCAGCACAGCAGTGAATCTGTCCCTCTGTTTTAGGTACTTTTAGGGTGATCATCATGGTAGTATTAAGTAACTCAGTTTTGCATAGGGTTGTCCAGCGTGAACTCAGCTCTTTGCTTCTTCTAGCTTTTGCAGCTCTGCTTCAATGTTTTTGGGCTTGTCCACTCAGACTCAATGGAGAGAGAAGAGGGAGCAGGAGTGGTTTGAGAAGTGAGGCATGGGATGGGGTGGGGTCTGGCGGGGGGGGGGGAGGAAGAACAATGGGGACTGAGTTTATTTATCTTCTATCTCAGTCTCAGTTTAGGAGCTCAAAGGTGAGAATACATGGCCTAAGGTGTGTATGAACTCGTCCAACATACTCCTGGATCACTTCTGAGTTTGTCTGTCAGCGTTCGTTGCCCGTCACAGCTTAGCAGTGTGGGATTTTTGATTTCAAAAGGGCTAACTTAAAAAAATTAAGGAAATTAGTTAGGGAAGTGGATTGGACTGAAGAACTTGTGGATCTAAAGGCGGAGGAGGCCTGGAATTACTTCCAGTCAAAGTTGCAGAAACTATCAGAAGCCTGCATCCCAAGAAAGGGGAAAAAATTCATAGGCAGAAGTTGTAGACCAAGCTGGATGAGCAAGCATCTCAGAGAGGTGATTAAGAAAAAGCAGAAAGCCTACAAGGAGTGGAAGATGGGAGTGATCAGCAAGGAAAGCTACCTTATTGAGGTCAGAACATGTACGGATAAAGTGAGAAAGGCCAAAAGCCATGTAGAGTTGGACCTTGCAAAGGGAATTAAAACCAATAGTAAAAGGTTCTATAGCCATAGAAATAAGAAGAAAACAAAGAAAGAAGAAGTGGGACCGCTAAACACTGAGGATGGAGTGGAGGTTAAGGATAATCTAGGCATGGCCCAATATCTAAACAAATACTTTGCCTCAGTCTTTAATGAGGCTAATGAGGAGCTTAGGGATAATGGTAGAATGACAAATGGGAATGATTATGGAGGTAGATATTGCCACATCCGAGGTAGAAGCCAAAATCAAACAGTTTAATGGGACTAAATCAGGGGGCCCAGATAATCTTCATCCAAGAATATTAAAGGAACTGGCATATGAAATTGCAAGCCCATTAGCAAGAATTTTTAATGAATCTGTAAACTCAGGATTCTACCGAATGACTAGAGAATTGCTAACATAGTTCCTATTTTTTTTTAAGAAAGGAAAAAAAGTGATCCGGGTCACTACAGCCTGTTAGTTTGACATCTGTAGTATGCAAGGTCTTGGAAAAAATTTTGAAGGAGAAAGTAGTTAAGGACATTGAGGTCAATGGTAATTGGGACAAAATACAACATGGTTTTACAAAAGGTAGATCGTGCCAAACCAACTTGATCTCCTTCTTTGAGAAGGTAACAGATTTTTTAGACAAAGGAAATACAGTGGAGCTAATCTACCTCAATTTCAGTAAGGCATTTGATACGGTTCCACATGGGGAATTATTAGCTAAATTGGAAAAGATGGGGATTAATATGAAAATTGAAAGGTGGATAAGGAACTGGTTAAAGGGGAGACTGCAATGGGTCATACTGAAAGGTGAACTGTCAGGCTGGAGGGAGGTTACTAGTGGAGTTCCTCAGGGATCAGTTTTGGGACCAATCTTATTTAATCTTTTTATTACTGACCTTGGCACAAAAAGTGGGAATTTGCTTATAAAGTTTGCGGATGACACAAAGCTGGGAGCTACTGCCAATACAGAGAAGGCCCGGGATATCATACAGGAAGATCTGGATGACCTTGTAAACTGGAGTAAAAGTAATAGGATGAAATTTAATAGTGAAAAGTGAAAGGTCATGCATTTAGGGATTAATAAGAATTATTGTTATAAGCTGGGGACGCATCAGTTGGAAGTAACAGAGGAGGAGAAGGACCTCGGAGTATTGGTTGATCACAGGATGACTATGAGCCGCCAATGTGATATGGTCATGAAAAAAGCTAATGCGGTCTTGGGATGCATCAGGCGAGGTATTTCCAGTAGAGAAAAGGAGGTGTTAGTACCGTTATACAAGGCACTGGTGAGACCTCATCTGGAATACTGTGTGCAGTTCTGGTCTCCCATGTTTAAGAAGGATGAATTCAAACTGGAACAGGTACAGAGAAGGGCTACTAGGATGATCCGAGGAATGGAAAACCTGTCTTATGAAAGGAGACTCAAAGAGCTTGGCTTGTTTAGCCTAACCAAAAGAAGGCTGAGGGGAGATATGATTGCTCTCTATAAATATATCAGAGGGATAAATACCAGGGAGGGAGAGGAATTATTTAAGCTCAGTACCAATGTGGACACAAGAACAAATGGATATAAACTGGCCATCAGGAAGTTTAGACTTGAAACAGGGCTGGATTAACTTTTCGTGGGCCCGGCGCCAAACATATTTGTGGGCCCCCCTGGGGTATAATTGTAAAAGGGGTCGGGGGTAAAAGCACAGTGGGGCAGGAGCTAGGGTTGGTCTCTGGAGCAAGGGAGGGGTCAGGGGTAAACTGCAAGCGCAGCAGGGCCGGGGAGAGGGTAAACAGGATCCTCCCCGCCCCTGCCCACATAGAGCGGGTACCTACCTGGTTCTACCCATTCTCTTCGTCTCTCTCTGCACTGAGCTGCCCCTCCTCCCACAGCAGCAGGACAGGTTCTCTTCCAGCCCTCTGGGGTGGGTGTTGGGAGTGGGAGGAGCAGAGGCTAATGTGGTTACTCCTATAACTGGACATTTAGTTACCAGTCAGCACTGCTAACCAGACACTCAGGTCCCGTTTTCTACTGGAGTTTCCAGTCTAAAACTGGATACCTGGCAACAGGGCTGCCAGAAAAGCCTGAGGAGGGGAGAGGGGCAAGCAATCATTTTTAAAAGTAAGAGGACTAAGCCTTAAAGGGGGGGGGGGGGCAAGTGGTGGGTGGACTAGGGAGTGGAGAGGAGCTAGTGGGCAGGGCCATGTCTGCTGTATTGCCCAGGTAGGTTGGAGACTGTGGGGATCAGCTGACACAGTATCCAGGGCCGGTGCAAGGATATTTTGCACCCTAGGTGAAACTTCCACCTTGCGTGGGGCCCCCCCCTCCGGAGCATCGCTTATTATAAATTTTCAAAAATGAATACAGTGGAGTCACATCTTACGCAAGGGTTAGGTTCTAAGGTCAGCGCGTAAGAGGAAAATTGCATATAGTGAAAATTACCATAAAGTACAGTATACACTAGAACAGGGTCCTCAACCTATGGCACGCATGCCAAAGGTGGCACGTGAGCTGATTTTTTTTTTTTTTAATGGCAGCCTGCGGGTCCTGGCCACCGCTGAGCCTGCTGCCGGCCTGGGGTTCCGTTCACTCAGCTGCCCGCTGGGGTCCCAGCCGGCGTCTCCGCTCAGCCTCCTGCCGTTCACCCAGGCCGGCAGGAAGGTGAGCAGGGCCGGTGGCCGAGACCCTGGCTGGCAGCTGGAACCCCAGATTGTCAGCGGACTGAGCAGGGCCAGCAGCCAGGGCCCCAGACTGGCAGCGGGCTGAGCTGCTCAGCCCGCTGCCGGACTGGGGTTCCGTCCACTGGCTCCTGCCAGCCGGGGTCCCAGCCGCCAGCCCCGCTCAGCCTGCTCAGCCCGCTGCCAGCCGGGGTCCCGGCCGCCGGATCCGTTCAGCCTCCTGGCGGCCGGGACCCCAGACTGGCAACGGGCTGAGCGGGGCTGGTGGCTGGCCCTGCTCAGCCCGCTGCCAGCTGAGTGAACAGAACCCCAGGTCGGCAGCAGGCTCAGCGGCAGCCGAGACCCGCAGCCTCCCATTAAAAAAAAATCAGCTTGCCTGCCACCTTGGGCATGCGTGCCGTAGGTTGAGGACAGTGCATGAATTGTTTCTTACTTCACGTGTTATTGCCCAAGTCTTGCATGTTACCACAGCCCCTGCCGGACCGCTGCATCTGGCCTTCCTCCTTTCCTTCAGCTCCTACATCCTCCTAGCAGTTTTAAGTTCCTTATACCCAAGTTAGCCAAATATGTTAAAGATGAAAAAAACACCTGAAACACCTTCCCCTATCTCCCCCTTTATCTGTAACAATCTGGAATGTTTTTCATACAAACGCTCCAGTTACAGCAGCATTCATGCAGTCCCAGGGCGAACTCACAATGTGTCTAGCATTGGAACTAAAGAAAAATCTTCCAAGCTGACAGTAGGGCTAGGGAGACAAGGTGGGTGAAGGAATATCTTTTATTGGACCCACTGGTGTTGGTGAGCGAGACAAGTTTTTTGATGTACACAGGGCTCTTCTTCAGGTCTGCGAAAGGTACTGAGAGTGTCACAGCTAAATACAAGATTGAACAGATAGTTTAGCATAAGTAGTTAGGGATCATTCAAGGCAAAGGGGCCCACTAACACCCCCAGCATAGGACAAAAAAGGGGGTTAGTGGGTTACAGATTGTTGTAGTAAGCCATAACACCAGTGGCTTTATTAAGACCATGATATTTAGTGTCTAGCAAAATTACAAAGTTCAGCTCCCAGGCTTGTCTTTTGAAGGTGTTGTGATAAGTCTGACCTATCAGTTCTCATCCTCAAAGGAAACCTGCCCAATATGCAGAGAGTAAACATGCTGATGAATGCTGAATCTGCACAAAAGACTTACCAGTATTTGCAGGCTCTGGGAGATATGCAAAATTTACCCTAAGTTCAGACAGCAAATGTGTTTCCTTTCCTGTCTAAAAAAGTGAGCAAACATTCTCAAGTATTGGCAGGGACAATGTGAATCCAAACAGGATGGCAACATCCTTCCCTGATCTAATTAGCTTTATTGGCAACACTTGGCAAAAGCTGTCAGGTCTGCATTGCTTAAAAAACAAAACAAACTGTTGAACAAATGCTTTGGTTATAAATAAGCTGCTTTTTTTAAAGAGGGGAATGGTGAGTGCTTTGCTTCAACAGATCTAAACGGTTCTTTAGATTAGCTAGTGCTCCTTTCAGTGTCCCTCCCCTTCTCCCACCAATGGGATATCTTCATTCATCAGATGCCCTTAGGAGAACACTGAGGTTCCACAAAGGGCCCGGCCTAGTGCGAAATTCACCCTAAAACTACAGTCAGCAAGAATGCTTCCTTCCATCTACACTGGGAAATCTTCTAACCAGTTCACCTCAAATGAGTTTAAAAAACTGCTTAGAGCTGTAGCGTAGGCCAGTTTTAGGCTAAGGCAACCTGATCTGTTTTTACTGAGCCAGTTTAACCCCTGCTGAGAGGGAACTCAGAGCCTGGAGCTGGAGTATTGAACTGGAGTCTCAACATACTCACTGGTTGGTCATAGGGGCAGGTGAAGCTCCACTTCTCATTATAGAAGTTCCCTTCCTGCTACACTGAGAGCTGTCTGGTGGGAGGACCCATCTGTTATAGCTAAGGGTACATTACTTGCTAGAGCAAGGCCTGGGAGTCATGTGAGCCTCCCTATTCCCAACTCCCCCGGTCTCCGTTTTTGTTTTTTTATTTCCTTCTGATGCCTAGGCAGGAAAACAAAATGAAGCTTGGATTCATGTGTCTAAATCCTGCAGCCATGGATCTGGAACTATCAATGCCATGGTTCTCAAGAACGTATTAACCGGTTACCTAATCCCTCTTCCCAACAAGCCTGGTGTGGATACATAGCCCAAGTAACTGGGTGGTGTACTTAGGATTTCTGCAAGGTTATTCTGGCACAGGAACGTGTTTGCCCAAAACATCTTGGGTGCACAGCTACTACCATGATGTGGCCAAAGTGCCCAAACAGATTTTTTTAGGTTAAAATACCATCTGTTTTCATATCTCACTCTAGAGCAGGGGTCTCAAACATGCGGCCTGCAGGGCTATCGCATGCGGCCCGCGAGCTCCCCCCCGCCCTCCTCCCCCCAACGTTTACCTGGCCGACCAGCACCGGGGGCAGGGCAGGCTCCCTGCTTGCTTGCCCTGCCGCCGCGTCGCACCAGGAAGCAGCTGGAACCTGGGGGAGGAGGGGCGCAGGGGTGTGTGTGGCTGTTGCTTCAGGCACCGCCCCCAGCAGCTCCCATTGGCCACAGTTCCCCATTCCCAGCCAATGGGAACTGCTGGGGGCGGTGCCAGAAGCAACAGCCACACACCCCCCTGCGCCCCTCCTACCCCAGGTTCCAGCTGCTTCCTGGTGAGATGCGGCGGCAGGGCAGGCAAGCAGGGAGCCTGCCCTGCCCCCGGTGCGGGTCGGGCCGGGCCCCCCGCACTCCTCCTGCACCCCAACCTCTTGCCCTGAGCCCCCTGCTGTACCCCGATCCCCTGTCCTGAACCCCCTCCACACCCCACACCCTGACACCCTGCCCTGTGCCCCGACACACCCCACACCCCGACACCCTGCCCTGAGCCCCCTGCCCTGAACACACGCCACACCCCTGCCCTGAGCCCCCTGCTGCACCCGACCCCCTGAACCCCCGCCACACCCCGACACCCTGCTCTGAGCCCCACCGCACCCCACACCCTTCCTGTGCCCCCTGGGGGCAGGGAGGGGGCAGAGTTGGGGTGGGGATTTCGGGGGAGGGGGTGGAATGGGGGCAGGGAAGGGGTGGGAAGAGGCGGGGCGGGGGCGGGGCCTCATGGAAGAGGTGGAGTGGGGGCGGGGCCGAGGGCGGCCGGGGGGGGGGGGGGGTGTCAGTAAATGCGGCCCTCAGCCCAATGTACTAGTCCTCATGTGGCCCTCGAGGTCATTTGAGTTTGAGACCCCTGCTCTAGAGACATGATGGGTCCCTGGCTGCCTTTTAGCCCTACATGTCTGTGTACCCAGAAGAGAAATCCTGATTATATGCATTGGTGTGCTGAGCATTGGTCTGTCAGTAAGTTCTGCATACACTAAATCTTTCGTCAGATCGCATTGCACCAGTAAAGGGCAAAGAATAGATTCTTGTTTATGCTTCAACAACAGAAAGAGTAGCCTGGTCTACATTTGGAAGTTGTACCAGTATAACTAGCTCAGTTAAGGGTGAGATTTTTTTTAGAGAAGTAGTTATACTGGTATATCCCATATTCTGGACACAGTCGTACTGGTATAAAGGTCCTTTACACTGGTAGAACTTATTCCCCTTCCACCATGGGATATGCTAGATCAGGGTATGACTATACTGCAAGTGCTGCAGCATAGACACTAGCTACAGCCATGGAAGGGTTTCCCATCGCTGTAGTAAATCCACTCCCTTGAAAGGCTGAAGCTAGGATGATGGACGAATTCTTCTGTCAACCTAGTGGTGTCTATACCGGGGCTTAGGTTGGCTTAACTGCGTCTCTCGGGATGTGAATTTTTCGCACCCCTGAGCAGAATAACTAAGTTGATCTACGTTTTAGGTGTAGATCAGGCCTTAGTATATGCACGTACACGCTAGGGTGTTGTACCAATTTAACTATCACAGTATAGGTAAAGCAATACAAGTTTTAATCTGTAGACAAGCCCAGAGAGACAGAACTTCCCAGGCTGTTCTATCTTATTTCCACTCCCTCCCACCCCACTCATGCATACTTTTCAGCTCCCTATGGAGATAAAGCTGATGCTGTCATTCATTTAAAAATAGTTGGACTCCTAGTGGAATTTGCAAAACACTGTGGATTTTCAATTAAATTTGCTCCAGCAACACACAACTCCAGTCGGTTTTATGGCTAAACAAATATATTTTTTACTGATCCTCCGTGCGGTTTTCCATGTTATATTGTGTTAAAGGAATGCTATCAGCCACCTCTATATTTAGATTATGTAGATTGTTTTGCTTATAGAAAGAACCTCTGATGTAAGGAGTGGTTCTGAACTGCTCCCTGTGACAAGAGTGAATGGAAAAGGTTGCTTATTGTCATCACTCTTGCCATTCCACACAAAGGTCCAAGTTTTCAGGAGGACACTGGTCCCATGAAAATATTGGAGGAGCAAACAGTTTATCCATTAGCCCCTCCCTGCAAGCAGACTCGAGATAAAGGCGGGATTGTATGAGGACACATGGCCTGATGGATACATAGCAGCCAAACCCCGAACTATAAAGGTTTGGAGAATTTTTCAAAACAAAAAACATTTTTCTGAGGTAAAAATGAGATTTCTTTTTCCATCAAAAATTGCCCCAGTTCCCCTCCATTTTCTGAGATCTTCAATCTGAACCTGTTGCAGTTCACCTAGTGCTAGGTTTATATTGCTTGCCTGCCCCAAGGCTGTTATTTTACTTGTGGCTTTGTTTTGTTAATTCTGTGATTTTGCTTCAACTTAAAACACAAAAATGTTTGGACAAATAGCAAGCATAGAAGCGTTCATCCTGAAAGTGAAAAACAAATGTTTAATGAAATAATAGCATGTGATACTTGGAGATCATTAGAGACAGTATATTTGCAACATCAAATATAGTGGTGAATACAAGCACCACCACTGTAATAAATAAAAGTGAAACTCACCAGTCTATTTTAGGGCCCAAGCGAGTGAAGTGGAAAATGTAAACAAGGAGTCTAAATGGTGAAATGTATAATAATTTTTTTTAATAATCTAAGGAGTTTTTAGTAACAAATAAAGGTTTTTAAAAATATATATATTCACTGTTGACAGTGTCTCTCTTAAAAGGCAGGTTTGGCCAAACCTCTGGGATAGAAAAGACAAATAGTAAAAGAGCCCTTTGCAAATTAAATTATCGAGGATAATTCCCTATAGATTTTGTCAAAATCTCCATTAGATTTCTTTCAGAGTGGTAGCCGTGTTAGTCTGTATCAGCAAAAAGAACAGGAGTACTTGTGGCACCTTAGAGACTAACAAATTTATTTGAGCATAAGCTTTCGTGGGCTAAAACCCACTTCATCGGATGCATGTAGTGGAAAATACAGTAGGAAGATATATATATACACAGAGAACATGAAAAAATGGGTGTTGCCATACCAACTGTAATAAGAGTAATCAATTAAGGTGGGCTATTATCAGCAGGAGAAAAAAAAACTTTTGTAGTGATAATCAGGATGGCCCATTAGATTTCTGTTGTCCCTACCTGCAATTTAGTTTCTTTGGCCCAAACCCTGAATTCCTTACTCAAGCAAACTATGCATTAATCTTAGTGGGTATTTTGCTCGAGTAAAGACAGTGTGTAGGGTCTTCAGAATGTGGCCTCTTCTCCAGTATTGCCAACATCAGTCCTGTTCAAGAATTATTGGTGGATTATTTTTGTGTGCTGTCTAGTGTTTGAGCATTTAGGGTACATATTTTCAAACTTTTCTCTGCAGCCATGACAGCTAGAAACTTAATTTAAAAATAAATAAATAGGAAAGCTGAGATTCTCATGTAATCATATGACTGGAGGAACATGGGGCTTTAACAGAAAAACTACCAAATATTGTGAGATTCGTGATAAAATTGCGAGAGTTGACAATGCTGCAATATCATTGGAATCCCTATTGTCCCAGTCTGTAAATTAAACTGGATAAGTGTGTAATTTACTGTTTGCAATGTACTTTTTTTTTTTACTGCCTCAAAAGTCTGTAAAACTTGTGAGTACTAAACAAACAGTATACATGGTTTCAGTACTACAGAGCTGAGTTCATCATAGAATCTTAAAATCATTTACTCTCACTGTGATGCTTCTGGGCAATCTGTGCCATTAGTGAAACAGTACAGTCAATCGATAATAACAATTAATGGGATTGACCTACTTGTTAATTACTGGCTCAGGGCCTATCTTTTTCTCTATGAAGTAAATTTATTTAGCAACCAGTATATGGCCAGCAGGGATTTGGTTTGACAAAAATGTATGCTTATTAAGTTTGAACACATTAGGCTGTAGGGTATAAAAATTCTTACTCTGGTTGTCAGCCAAGTAAACATTTCAGTGAATGGTTTTTAGAAAGGAGAGGCGGGCAGTTGCAGTCTTAGTAAATACATATTAAACAAAAGCATGCAAGTAGTCCCTTTAGTGCTGACAACTTGCTCTGTGTTATGTAGTAGGCAACAATAAGGACAGTGATTGCTCTGACGAGATTACAGTTTAAAAGAGAGACGTTTAGATGACAGGATGCATGAAGAAATCCAGAATGGGGAAAACCTCGAAGTATACATCAGTTAGATGCATTCGTTACATTCATGCATTGCTATGCAAAATCTGACTGTCTACAGTACATCAAATGTAACCTTTTAATAAGCAGTAGGCTGTAAACAGTAGATTTGTCTCACACAATAAATCAGTGACATTAATACCATATGCTAGATCTCTTGCGAGCTTCATCTGTACTGGAGAATATTTTAAGATGACTAATAGCAATAAGAATGATTACTAAGGACTATTTAATTACTATATCCTCCTCATCAACCTCTTTCCTGTGTATGCTTTTAAAGCATTGCTCTCACCATAAAAAACAACTTCACATTACTGGAATAGTTCCAGAGACTCTGAAACTCCAAATGAGCCTTTTCCTTTTAAGCCTATAGCTGAGTCAAACTCTGCAGTGTTAAATTCAGAGTTACTCCGCTGATGACCAGAAATCTCATGGGTGCTCCAAAAAGAAAGCACTCCATTTTTTTAAATACTATTTCTGGAAGTGCCTTGTCTGTGAGACTATTGTGACATGTCATTGTTAGCCATTGGAATGGTCTGACCTAGCCCCACTAGCAATGAGGAGTGGGGAGGAACATGGCAGTGATTACACTGTTCAGAAGGGTAGGTGATTATCTCAATACTTGTGTTAACCTAAAGCCTCTGACCATACTATCCAAACTTTTAAAAAACAGTCTGGCTAACTTTGAATAAGGAATGAGTTTCAGGGTAATGTACCAGTGTTGTCGCATCAGGGGTGCAACTGTTAAATATTTGGACTAAGATTTTCAAAAGTGACCAATGATTTTTGGGTGCCCATCTTAAAATACTTTGCATGGAACTTGATTTTTAGAGTGGGTTGCTCACATTTTCTGGAGCCCATCCACTGAACATCAGCGCCCTTAAGTTGTTTCAGATTGTATACTTAAAAAACACATGCATCCAAAATCCCTCATGATTTGAAAATCTTGGCCTTGGTTTTTTATTCTGTTGCATTAAAACTTTGCTACAAAACTTTATTGGTCAGACAGCCAATTTTATATTTTGTTCTTACAACTCTCTCTCTCTTTTCATGCAGCATCACAATGTTACATCATCTAGTATTTCTCTTAGGAATGTCGCTGGTAGCCAAAGAAATATTTGCATTTACAAGCTGCTATTCCAGTGGCCAAATTGCCATGTATTATTTTTGTAACCTCACCGAGGTTCCACCTGTGCCCAATAATACAGTTATACTCTGGCTAAGTTTCAACAAAATCAGGCAAGTGAATGCATCCTCCTTCCCTCTGCTGGAACAGTTGCAGATTTTGGAAATTGGAACCCAGTTTGTCTCTCCTGTTACCATAGGGAAAGCAGCTTTTAGGAACCTGCCAAACCTTCTAAACTTAGATTTAGGAGATAATAAGATACTTCATCTGGATCCTGATGCTTTTGTGGAGTTGTCAAATGTACAAATACTCCGGCTATATCACAACAGTCTTGAGGAGTCCATTCTGGAAGAAGACTATCTTCGAGATATGATCTCCTTAGAATATTTGGATCTTTCTGGAAACAAGATCAAAAGCCTTCGCCCTCATCGCTTATTTTACCGTCTAAAATCCTTGCAAATTGTGGACCTGAAATCCAACCGGATACCCATTTTATGTGAAGGAAACCTTGATAGCTTCCAGGGAAAATTCTTCATATTGTTTATTCTCAATTCTAATAAATTATACAACTCAATTTCTATGGACTGGGCCAAGTGTGGAAATCCTTTCAAAAACATAGCTCTGGACACTCTGGATCTTGGTGGTAATGGCTGGGGTGTAAATATAATGCAACACTTCTGCACAACTGTGAATGGGACTTCAATTGTTTTTTTGAAGCTTAGCCATCACACAATGGGTGCAGGATTTGGCTTTAAGAACCTCAAAGATCCAGACCAAGATACATTTGCAGGGCTAGCAAGAAGTGGCGTTCGCTTACTGGATATTTCACATGGTTTTATTTTCTCTCTCAATCCTTATGTATTTCAGAGCCTTGGTGATCTGGAATTGCTGAACCTTCACAGTAACAAGATAAATCAGATCGAAAAACAAGCATTTTTTGGCCTGGGAAACCTAGGAACTCTCAACCTGTCAAATAACATTCTGGGGGAGCTGTACGATTACACTTTTGAGGGGCTTCAGAATGTGATGCATATTGATTTGCAACAAAATCATATTGGAATAATTGCTCAGAATTCGTTCAGGGATTTAAGAAGGTTAAAGTTGGTGGATCTCCGGGACAATGCCATTAAAACTCTCCCTTCTTTCCCAGCCATGATCACTCTTCATTTAAGTGACAATAAGCTAGTATCCGTAGGTAACCAGAGAATAAATGCAACATTCCTCAACTTGGAAAGAAACAGATTGGACAATCTGGGTGATCTTTATATTCTTTTACAAGTTCCAGATGTGCAGTATATCTTGTTAAGACAAAATCGTTTATCTTATTGTGTCAAAAGTGTTGATGTTATAGAAAATAACCAGTTAGTCTACTTGGATCTAGGAGAAAACATGTTAAAGCTTGTGTGGGACAGAGGTTTATGTTTGGATGTGTTCAGGGCACTTTCCAAACTAGAGGTGCTCCACCTGAATAACAACTACCTTACTACCCTTCCACAGGATATTTTTAGTGGTCTAACATCATTAAACAGACTTAACCTAGCCTCCAACCTGTTGTCTTATCTTTCTCCTGGTGTTTTCCCTGAGAGCCTGAAGACACTTAATATGTCTGAAAACCAACTTCTTTCACCTGCCCTTGAGCTCTTCATGACTTTGAGTATCCTGGATATAACAAATAACAGGTTTTTCTGTGATTGCACTTTAAACACCTGGACAGCATGGTTAAATCAAACCAATGTGACCTTAGCTGGCTCAGAAAATGACACATACTGTGTACTCCCACCTTTTTTCACAAGGGTTCCACTCTCTTCAGTGGCACTTGATGGCTGTAATGAAGACGAACTCCAGAAGCCTCTACAGTTCTCACTGTTCATCTTCACTTCAGTCACTCTGATAATGTTCCTAACAGCAGTCATCATTTTTAGTCACTTTCGGGGGACTTGTTTTGTCTGGTATAAGACCATCAAAGGTGCTCTGCTAAAAGAACGTAAGCAAGCAATAGATACAAGTGCATATGAATATGATGCATATTTATGCTACAGCAGCAGAGACTTTGAGTGGGTCCAAAATTCATTGATAAAGCACCTGGACTCTCAGTATTCTGAGAAAAACAGATTTACTTTGTGCTTTGAAGAGAGAGATTTCCTGCCTGGGGAGGAACAGATCACCAACATCCGTGATGCCATTTGGAACAGCAGGAAGACCATTTGCATTGTGACAAGGCAGTTCCTCAAGGATGGGTGGTGCGTGGAAGCCTTTAATTTTGCCCAGAGCAGATACTTTTGTGACCTGAAAGATGTCCTCATTATGGTTGTGGTTGGGTCACTTTCTCAGTATCAGTTGATGAAATACAAACCGATTAGAGTCTTTGTGCAAAGGAGTCAGTACATGCAATGGCCTGAAGACCATCAAGATGTAGACTGGTTTTTAAGTAACCTTTCTCACCAAATTCTGAAAGAAAAAAAAGTGAAAAAGAAATCCAGTGTTATAGAAATGCAAACTGTAAGGACAATCTCGTAGTTGGGAGGGTTGTTCATGGTTCATATTATTAGTGCTATAAAACAGACTTTTGTAGTTACATTTTTGCTTGTGGCTTGACAGTTACTTAAATATTCTAAATCCATTTTCACCATGGCAGGAAAGAAGTATGGGCCATGCTTCAGCTTTCCCTGACAAATGGGTAGAATATAACTTCCTTGGTTTAAGTTTTAATAAATATGGCCAGCAAATGGAATTAACAAAATTCAATCACTCTAGGAACTATGGCCCATATTTTCAAAAGAAGTCACCAAGTATGGGTGTCTCAAATTTTGGGTGTTCAGATTAGGACACCATGGGTCTGATTTTCAGAGATGCTGAGTGCTCACAGGTCCCCACGACAATGGGAGGAGTGGGTACTCAGCAATTACAAAAAACAGGTGCATGATATTGCAAGTTAGGCACCAAATTTATAGGATACTTGAAAATTTGGGTCCATGTGCTGAAAGCCCCCACTAACCAAACTGAATGGGCACATTAACTGATGGCAGTGCCACATTAAGGTCTTGCAATGTCTAGTCCTATCATTCACCACCAGGTACCCTACTCACAGAATGTTTTAGTGGTCATCATCCTTGCTTGTGATGTTGCATGATCAAGATGGTGTGGGTGTTGGGGAAGTCATGTACATGTCGCTCACATACACACACACACTATTGGGTACCATTTTTCACAGAACATCATCATTTTGTAAAGCCACACCACATAGTATTCTTTTCTTCTTCTTTTTTTTTTAAAGGGGGGGATTTACCTCTTCCTTAAAGCCAGGCTTGGAAGGATCACATTTTTATCAGTTAATGTCACTAAACATCAATTTCACCGTACATGTACAAACCAACCCAACATTTCCATAATAATACATTACATTTAGAAATAGGCCAAGAAAGAAAAATGCTGCTTAAGAACTTAATAGAGTTTGATTTAAGGATATTTACTTTGTATATTTTGATATGTGATGTTGACAATTTGTGTTTGAACAGTTATAAAGCTTTAATTTTTTGAGATCAGTGTCTACTGTCATTAAATAATTACTGTCTGCCCCACCCTGTTGTCTGATACCCCCCCTCCCCCCAATTTCCCACTACTGTGAAAATTTAAATGGATAAAAATAGAAAAAAATGCTTAAAAATAAACATTGACATTGTCCATTCGAATTATAAAAACAAATTCTGCCAAGCCTACTTATAGCAGACACTGAACAAATAATATATAGTGGTAACTAAAAGCTTAGACACTACATGAAGGTCATAGTCTAACCTTGATCTTTGGGCACATATCCCGCTGCCGTCACCGGGAGAGCCTCTGTGGATTGAGGGTCGTGTGTATAACCCTAGCCCCGCATGGCCATGCACTCATTGGATGAACTGTTCCTGGACCTTGTGCTTTCTCAGCTCTATGACCTTTGAGCACTAATTTCAAACAAGAGTATAAATGCTTTGAAATGTATCACCTTTTGCCACTGTAATTGCTGTAGTATAGTTCATGTTTACTTTTACCCATGTGATAAAACAACAAGCACAGTTTGCCTAGGACTCTCAGGGTATGTCTACACTACGAAATTAGGTCGAATTTATAGAAGTCGGTTTTATAGAAATCGTTTTTATACAGTCGATTGTGTGTGTCCCCACACAAAATGCTCTAAGTGCATTAAGTCGGCGGACTTCGTCCACAGTACCGAGGCTAGCGTCGACTTCTGGAGCGTTGCACTGTGGGTAGCTATCCCACAGTTCCCGCAGTCTCCGCCGCCCATTGGAATTCTGGGTTGAGATCCCAATGCCTGATGGGGCAAAAACAGTGTCGCGGGTGATTCTGGGTACATGTCGTCAGGCCCCCACTCCCTCCCTCCCTCCCTCCCTCCCTCCGTGAAAGCAACAGCAGACAATCGTTTCGCGCCTTTTTTCTGCCCAGACGCCATAGCACTGGGATCATGGAGCCCGCTCAGATCACCGCGGCAATTATGAGCACTATGACAACCACGCGCATTATCCTGGAGTATATGCATAGCCGGAACCTGTCAAAGCAAAACCAGGAGGAGGAGGAGGAGGAGGCAACAGCAGCGCAGAGGCAACAGCAGCGCGGTGACGAGAGTGATGAGGAAATAGACATAGACTTCTCACAAAGTACGGGCCACAGCAATGTGAAAATCATGGTGGTAATGGGGCAGGTTCATGCCGTGGAACGCCGATTCTGGGCCCGGGAAACAAGCACAGACTGGTGGGACCGCATAGTGCTGCAGGTGTGGGACGATTCCCAGTGGCTGCGAAACTTTCGCATGCGTAAGGGCACTTTCATGGAACTTTGTGACTTGCTTTCCCCTGCCCTGAAGCGCCAGAATACCAAGATGAGAGCAGCCCTGACAGTTGAGAAGCGAGTGGCCATAGCCCTGTGGAAGCTTGCAACGCCAGACAGCTACCGGTCAGTCGGACATCAATTTGGAGTGGGCAAATCTACTGTGGGGGCTGCTGTGATTCAAGTAGCCAGGGCAATCAAAGAGCTGCTGATATCAAGGGTAGTGACTCTGGGAAATGTGCAGGTCATAGTGGATGGCTTTGCTGCAATGGGATTCCCTAACTGTGGTGGGGCGATAGATGGAACCCATATCCCTATCTTGGCACCGGAGCACCAAGCCAGCGAGTACATAAACCGAAAGGGGTACTTTTCAATGCTGCTGCAAGCACTGGTGGATCACAAGGGACGTTTTACCAACATCAACGTGGGATGGCCAGGAAAGGTACATGACGCTCGCGTCTTCAGGAACTCTGGTCTGTTTCAAAAGCTGCAGGAAGGGACTTTCTTCCCAGACCAGAAAATAACCGTTGGGGATGTTGAAATGCCTATAGTTATCCTTGGGGACCCAGCCTACCCCTTAATGCCATGGCTCATGAAGCCATACACAGGCAGCCTGGACAGTAGTCAGGACCTGTTCAACTACAGGCTGAGCAAGTGCAGAATGGTGGTAGAATGTGCATTTGGACGTTTAAAAGCGCGCTGGCGCAGTTTACTGACTCGGTTAGACCTCAGCGAAAACAATATTCCCATTGTTATTACTGCTTGTTGTGCGCTCCACAATATCTGTGAGAGTAAGGGGGAGACGTTTATGGCGGGGTGGGAGGCTGAGGCAAATCGCCTGGCCGCTAATTACGCGCAGCCAGACACCAGGGCGATTAGAAGAGTACAGCAGGGTGCGGTGCGCATCAGAGAAGCTTTGAAAACCAGTTTCATGACTGGCCAGGCTACGGTGTGAAAGTTCTGTTTGTTTCTCCTTGATGAACCTCCCCCCCGCCCCCGCCCGGTTCACTCTACTTCACTGTAAGCTAGACACCCTCCCCTCCCCCCTTCGATCACCGCTTGCAGAGGCAATAAAGTCATTGTTACTTCAAATTCATGCATTCTTTATTAATTCACACAAATAGGAGGATAACTGCCAAGGTAGCCCAGGAGGGATGGGGGAGGAGGGAAGCGCTGGGTGGGGTGGGGGAGGAGGGAAGGACAAGGACACCGTGCACTATAAAACTTTAAAACTTTAAAAATTAGAAACTTCAAAACTTATTGAAGGCCAGCCTTCTGCTGCTTGAGCAATCCTCTGGGGTGGAGTGGCTGGGTGGCCGGAGGCCCCCCCACCGCGTTCTTGGGCGTCTGGGTGAGGACGCCATGGAACTTGGGGAGGAGGGCTGTTGGTTACACAGGGGCTGTAGTGGCGGTCTGTGCTCCTGCTGCCTTTCTTGCAGCTCAACCATACGCTGGAGCATCTCACTTTGATGCTCCAGCAGTCGGAGCATGGACTCCTGCCTTCTGTTCTCAATCTGACGCCACCTCTCAGATTCAGCCCGCGATTCAGCACGCAACCTCTCCGATTCAGCACGCGATTCAGCCCGCCACCTCTCCTCGCGTTCAAACTGTGCTTTTCTGCAGTCAGACATTGTCTGCCTCCAAGCATTCTGCTGAACCCTGTCAGCGTGGGAGGCCGTCTGGAGCTCCGAGAACATTTCATCCCGAGTTCTCTTCTTCCTCCTTCTAATCTTCACTAGCCTCTGCGAAGGAGAAACATTTGCAGCTGGTGGGGGAAAAGGGAGATAGGTAGTTAAAAAGACACATTTTAGAGAACAATAGGATCACTCTTTCCCGTTAAACCTTGCTGTTCACATTACATAGCACAAATGCTTTCGTTACAAGGTCGTATTTTGCCTCTATTTATATTGAGGGTCTGCCGATTTGGTGTGAGAGATCACTCACGCAGGGCCAGGCAACAGAATTCGGCTTGCAGGCAGCCATGGTAAGCCACAGTCTTTTGGCTTCTTTAACCTTAATAACATGTGGGAATGGTTTCAAACAGCAGCACCCTCATTTTCCATACCAAGCAGCCGTTGGGTTGGCCATTTAAAATGGTATGGCAATTTAAAAGGAGGGAGGGATGCGGTTGCCGGGTTAACGTGCAGCACAAACCCAACTAACCCCCCCCCCCCCCCCCACACACACCCAATTCCCTGGGATGATCACTTCACCCCTCCCCCCACCGCGTGGCTAACAGTGGGGAACATTTCTGTTCAGCCGAGCAGGAACGGGCACTCTGAATGTCCCCTTAATAAAAGCACCCTATTTCAACCAGGTGACCATGAATGATATCACTCTCCTGAGGATAACACAGAGAGATAAGGAATGGATGTTGTCTGAATGCCAGCAAACACCGGGACCATACGCTGCCATGCTTTGCTATGCAATGATTCCAGACTACGTGCTACTGGCCTGGCGTGGTAAAGTGTCCTACCATGGCGGACGGAATAAGGCAGCCCTCCCCAGAAACCTTTTGCAAAGGCTTTGGGAGTACATCCAGGAGAGCTTTCTGGAGATGTCCCTGGAGGATTTCCGCTCCATCCCCATACACGTTAACAGACTTTTCCAGTAGCTGTCCTGGCCGTGAATGCCAGGGCAAATTAATCATTAAACACGCTTGCTTTTAAACCATGTGTAATATTTACAAAGGTACACTCACCAGAGGTCCCTTCTCCGGGGTCTGCGAGCACGCTTTGGGATTCGGTGGGTTCGGGGTTTACTGGCTCCAGGTCCAGGGTGATAAACAGATCCTGGCTGTTGGGGAAAACGGTTTCTCTGCCTCCTTGCTGTGAGCCATCTCCCGTCTGTTCATCATCATCGTCTTCCTCGTCCCCAGAACCCGCTTCTGTGTTGCGTGAGTCTCCATTGACGGAGTCATAGCACAGGGTTGGGATAGTGGTGGCTGCACCCCCTAGCATGGCATGCAGCTCGGCGTAGAAGCGGCATGTCTGCGGCTGTGCCCCGGACCTTCCGTTTGCCTCTCTGGTTTTCTGGTAGGCTTGCCTTAGCTCCTTAATTTTCACGCGGCACTGCTGTGCATCCCTGTTATGGCCTCTGTCCTTCATGCCCTTTGAGACTTTTTCAAATGTTTTTGCATTTCTTTTACTGCTACGGAGTTCCGCTAGCACGGATTCGTCTCCCCATATGGCGATCAGATCCCGTACCTCCCGTTCGGTCCATGCTGGAGCTCTTCTGCGATCCTGGGACTCCATCATGGTTACCTGTGCTGATGAGCTCTGCGTGGTCACCTGTGCTCTCCACGCTGGGCAAACAGGAAATGAAATTCAAACGTTCGCGGGGCTTTTCCTGTCTACCTGGCCAGTGCATCCGAGTTCAGATTGATGTCCAGAGCGGTCACAATGGTGCACTGTGGGATAGTTCCCGGAGGCCAATACCATCGAATTGCGGCCACACTAACCCTAATTCGAAATGGCAAAACCGATTTCAGCGCTAATCCCGTCGTCGGAGGTGGTGTAAAGAAATCGATTTAAAGAGCCCTTTAAGTCGAATAAAAGGGCTTAATTGTGTGGACGAGTCCAGGCTTAAATCGAGGTAACGCTACTAAATTCGACCTAAAGTCGTAGTGTAGACCAGGCCTCAGATTTAGCTGGCACACCCAGAGCCTTGGATTTTTACATACCTTAGACTTTGCATCCCCGAATATGCTATTCCTGTAACTGCCCTAAATTACAACTGCTGCTGTTTTCATGTGAAGATTCTTCAGCTTAGCTGCATCAAGGACTGAGGTGGATAAAGACCTTAGAGAGATTTGAACACCCAAATCACTGAACAAACTTGAAGCCAGTCTTCTGCGTAGTCTACCTTACTCTGCAGGCAACTGTAAGGGAATGCCTTGCATTGGATGGAATGTGGAGCTCCTTACTTTATCACAACACCTACTTTACTATATTTCAAACAGCAAACTACCTCGTTGACATGAGCATTGTAGTCAATAGGCATTCTACAGGCCTCCCTGAAGCAGGCGTTCCCAGCCTGCACCCACCTTCTGAGACGGGGAAATAAAGATCATTTCAGTATCAGTTGAGTAACTGTCTGCACATCTTTTTCCTGATCAGCTCTGAGGCTGCCTCTGCTCCTGTTGAAATAGTCGGCTTGACTCACTAGGGCCTGGAACTGACAGTATGCATCTAGAAAACCAAATTTTAGAAGTGATCAGTTTGCATGATATCAGCATTGTAAGAATTAAGGCTGGGGTTCTCAAATGTGTCAGAGAGTTAAGAGGCCCAAATCCTGTTCAAATTCAGGAGGGCTAGAGCCGCCTTTCCCGTAAGAGCCTTTGAAAAATCCCAGTCTAAAATAATTCTTCTTTTTCAAAAATTATAACATTTTGCAACAAAATGTTGTGCTTACATGAACAGCAGCTAACCCAAGTAAAATCTAATAGGCACCTTACATCTGAGCTGTTTACCAATATTTTATGTTGAGGTGAGACCAAAGCATTAAAAGGAAGCTTTGTCTTTGTGGCATGGTTATGCTTACTATCTTCTGCAGTAAATATTTCTAAGCGCTTGATTTGATCGGCCAGTCTGCAGGGTACATTACAATGGCAGTGTGACCCTGGGTGGCATTGTTATGAAAACTAAGCCTTTCTTTTGAGTGTGAAGCATTTCAAAGAGCGTGTGTGTGTGTTTTTGTACATTAATTCAGTTACAATGAACAAAATGAAAAATATCAGTATGGGCCGGGGAGAAACAAACCTTCCATTATTGGGTTATGAAGAGGCAGGGGATGGACTTTGCTTCATAAACTGGTTGGTCAGTTAGGCCTCATCTGTACACAGAAGTTGTGCCACTTTAATTACATTGGTAAAGTTAATGCAGTACCAGCGCCGGCTCCAGGGTTTTTGCTGCCCCAGGCAGCAAAAAAAAAAAAAAAAGCCGCGATTGCGATCTGCGGCGGCAATTCGGCGGGAGGTCCTTCGCTCCGAGCGGGAGTGAGGGACCCTCCGCTGAATTGCCGCCGAATAGCTGGACGTGCCGCCCCTCTCCCGAGTGGCCTCCCCAAGCACCTGCTTGTTCAGCTGGTGCCTGGAGCCGGCCCTGTGCAGTACAATCCCCTAGTCTGGATGTGGTATAAAGGTGCTTGTTCCAGCTTACTCCTACATGGGAAGCACTTTTATACCAGTATAACTGTGTCCACACTAGCGGTTATACTGATATAAAAGCTTTGATTAAAAAAAATCACACCCCTAACTGACAGTTATACTGGAACAAAACCTGTGTGTAGACCAGATGGTAGAGCAGGGGTAGGCAACCTATGGCACGCGTGCCAAAGGCGGCACGCGAGCTGATTTTCAGTGGCACTCACACTGCCCTGGTCCTGGGCTCTGCATTTTAATTTAATTTTAAATGAAGCTTCTTAAACATTTAAAAAACCTTATTTACTTTACATACAACAATAGTTTAGTTATATATTATAGACTTATAGAAAGAGACCTTCTAAAAACGTTAAAATGTATTGCTGGCATGCGAAACCTTAAATTAGAGTGAATACATGAAGACTTGGTACACCACTTCTGAAAGGTTGCCGACCCCTGTGGTAGAGGATTTTTGTCGGTGAGAAAAAAGCTGGTGAAAGTAGATCGTGAATTAGGCTCATCATCCTCTAGGGGGCATGATTGGACTGGATAACATCTAGGATTTAGGCAAATTGTTCCTAGTCGAAAGCATTGCACAGTAGCTGTTTACATGTAGGATTGAAGACTTTTCATAATGAACGTGCCACATAAAAAGACTTGAAAAGGAGCTTGCTGCTCTGGCCCATCCCAAAACCCTTTGTACTTTCTACAGAGCCTGTGCCTACACTTAATTGTGTTAGTTATACCTTTCTTGTAGTGCCCTAAACACATCTGACCATTTTTTTAGTGAAATATTTACAGGTGTCCCTGTGAGGTAGACATTATGCCAAGAAACGTCTCACATCAAACTTTGACTACAGCGATCTCACGTGCTCAGGCCATTCCTCTTTCTCTCCCTTATCCCACAGCTTTTCACTTCCAGCTCAAGTATTAGGAGCAAGTTTGAGTCTGTACCACCAAATTCATATCCAGGTCTGGTCTGTGAACTCCCACAGATGGTGGGTAAGTAGAAGGGTTGGATCTGGGAATTTGGATCAGCCTATTGTAGAGATATCTGAGAAATTCATATTCAGATTTCTGTTCTGACACCCTGTCAAATTTGGGGGTTGGATTTTGGTTCAGAGCTATCTCCAGTTAGGCCACTGTTACGTATCGAATGAGGGGGGATTTGATAGCTGCTTTCAACTACCTGAAAGGGGGTTCCAAAGAGGATGGATCTAGACTGTTCACAGCGGTACCAGATGACAGAACAAGGAATAATGGTCTCAAGTTGCAGTGGGGGAGGTTTAGATTGGATATTAGGAAAAACTTTTTCACTAGGAGGGTGGTGAAGCACTGGAATGGGTTACCTAGGGAGGTGGTGGAATCTCCTTCCTTAGAGGTTTTTAAGGTCAGGCTTGACAAAGCCCTGGCTGTGATGATTTAGTTGGGATTAGGTCCTGCTTTGAGCAGGGGGTTGGACTAGATGACCTCCTGAGGTCCCTTCCAACCCTGATATTCTATGATTCTATGATTTGTAAAAAATATTTTTCATAAGAATATCCCAGCACTTGAGACACCTGCCCATTGCAGCCATCCCACCGTTCACTAGGCTTGTGGATTCTACCCCTTCACCCACCCTCTGCCTGTCTTGTCTGTTCTGATTAGAATCTCTTTGGGACAGGGAGTGTCTTTGTGGTCTGTGTTGACACAGCATCTAGTGCCATGGGGTCCTGGGCCCGGATCAAGTTTTCTAGGTGCCATAGTAATACAGATAACAATTGGCAGGTGCGGACATGACATGGATGGGACCTACCAGAGCCTTTCCACCTCTTTTCTCAGCTTCTCTGAAGTGCAAGATTCTTGATTGTCTCATCTCTGTGCATGTTCCGCAGGTCAGAGGTGGATACACAGCACATGGATTTATTTATCACTCTGGCTTTAGAAAGAGAAGACTTTTTACATTTCTCAGAACTGCCTGAGAAGATAAAAGCCCTTGGGATAGATTCTGTCTCCCACCCCAGCAGCACACAGGCATCTGAAATGCATTACTAGGAGCTGGAAGAGAAGTTCTTCCACCACAGGCATAACATAGGGCTAGCATAAGCAGCCCTCCTTTGGCCACTCATAAGCTCCAGTGCAAGGGGTGTGCTTGGGGTCAGAAGGGGGTAGCTGTAGCACATGCTACTTTGGAGATTCTGAACTGTTCCAAACTGTGGCGCATTCCATAAGCAGCCCTCAGGAGGGTGCTGTGAATTAGAGCACAGCCACCTTTGCCCTGCCCTTCCCCTGGGCTGTAACCAGGAGCGCCGCCAGCCTTTTCGGCACCCTAGGTGGCGGAAGGTCCTGCCCCCGAAATGCCGCCCCCGACAGCGGCGGCGGAAGGTCCCGCCCCCAAAATTCCGCTGATGACTGGGGCGCCGGCGCCCCCCAAATAGTAGTGCCCTAGGCGACCGCCTAGGTCGCCTAATGGGTTGCGCCGGCCCTGGCTGTAACTCCGTGCTGCACCTCCCCAACGTCAGTCCGGGGCAGTTCTCTTTGGCCTCCGCCACCCCCTTTGAATTGTATACTATACCCCAAGCAGAAACGTTTTCCTGACAAAGTCTTTGTGGCCTTGAGTGCTTCGGGTTCCCTTTGCACCTTGGGGTGTTCCAAAAATGAAGTGGCTGATGCCAGGATATTTTAAGCAATTGCTTTAAAGTTTCTCTTTTTTCAGTCAGTCATGCTAATACTTATTTCCTCACTAGTTTGTTACGAGAAAGTTGCACATGAGTTCTGGGCTATCAGCATCCCTCCGTCTGCATTGGAAGCCAAATACTCCCCTTTCCTATCCACTCAAACTACTGCAGGCTTTAGCCCCTCACGTCTCCCTATGAACAAATACAGCTTCCCAGGCTGATGGACCTGCAGCCATTACAATGAGAAGATTCTAAGGGAAGACCACATCAGCCTGCTCACAGGGGCCCCTGATCAACTCCTGTATGCAGCCTCGTCCTCCTCCTCCCAAAGGCATGGGGGATTGCCAAGAAAAAGCCATCCATGCACACTTTATATTACTCTTCTAGCAGGAACCACCAAAACCATCCTGCGCAAAAAAAAGGGGAATGACTATGTTTGATGAATTAAGCCCATAAATTGAGCTGCGGCCCCGTAACTATTGACTGGATTCCCTTTAGGCTTGCTAGGAATATTACTGCTCTATTAGAATTTTATGGCTCTTTCGTTAAAGATACACTCCTCAGTTTTACTCATGTCGCTTGATGAAAGACATTAAGTCATTGGAGAGCATCCAGAGCAGGGTAGTAAAGTGTGACACCGGCTCTAAAACTGACTATTATGGCGGAAGCCGCTGAATTTATTTGCGGCAGCAGCACAGAGAAGCTTCAGAGGACAATGACTCACCTCCATAAACTACAGTGGAGACAGATAGAGACGTGCTACACAAACTCAGAGCATCCCCCATGCAAAGTGCTTTATAAACATTAATCCTTGCCAGGGGAAGTTTTATTTTTCTGGTATTATAAATTGACACTGAGAGGTTAAGTGACTTGCCCAAGGTTGTTCAAGGAGTCTTTAGCAAGGCTGGGATTGGAATCCAGGAGTCCTGGCTCCAGGGCCTGTCCCAGGACCAGGCAGAGTCTCTGAGGCTATTGAAGGAAATTAGCAAAATATATGTATAATGTACAGGGATAATATGGTGAAGCCAAGCCAGGGATCCTCGTCCACCAATATGCATGATGTACAGGGCAAGGTATCACAAGGCCACATACTGCTCTCAGATGCACTGGTACCACCCCACTGAAGTCACTGGGATTGCTGAAGTGCAGCAGAAAGAATTTGTCCCCCAGGTACTAGAGATGGCAAAGACCTATCACTGTGAAGTCATACAGTCCATCATCTGGCTGGGACAGAACTGTCCTCTACAGTATTTTCTCCCATCTCAATTTAAATATCCCAAGTGATGGAGGTTTCTGCCACTTTCCCATGGGTGACTGTTCCACATTTTGATAGATCCACCATTAGGAAGTATTCTCCTTGTTCAGCCTAACCCAGGGTTTCTATTATTGCTACCACCAGGGGAGCTGCACTGGTGCGAGGCCACTGATAGGAAAAACTACAAGCACAGACAAGACCATAAAGAGGGACAATACCCTGCCTGCACTCTGAGACCTCTCTGTTTGCTGCTCAGACCCATATTCCCTTTTTTGCCATTGGGTCACATTGCAAACTCATCTCATTTGCTGACAACTGGGTTTCTTTCAGCGTTACTGCTCTGCTGAGACTTCCTGCCAGTGCCTGTGAATGCCTGTGTTTCAGATTACATTTCCCACCATCTTTTCATGCCACTTGGATTATTTTACAGTGGCTTTAACATGCTCTCTCCTTTTAGAACTGAATTCATGCAGCCCAGTTTAATCATCAAAACAGGAACTGTATCCGGCAAAATACTTACCATTTTGCACAAAGAGCAAAGCACAGAAGAGTGGTAAGAGATTTGCAGGGAGAGGAGGGAAATGCACTGCAAGTGGGAGAGAAACAACTCCAAGGAGCAAACTCAGAAGCCAGGGGGCTCGCTACAAGGCAGGGAGGGTACACAGAGCTCTCCAAACACCATGTCATGTTAAATGGGACTCTCTCAACCAGGAGTGGGTTCTGTGCCAAGCAAAAAGGAATGGAGACACGATACCTTCTTAGGGCCTGATCCTGCACACACTACCAAGCATAGTGCATTAATATGGTGAGTAACTGCATTGAGTTCAATGGGATAATGATAATTCATGGTAGTAAGCACTATGCTTGGTAGCAAGTGCTTGCAATTGTTGCCAACCCCAAGCATTCAAAAATCACGAGTCAGGCCTCTGAAAACCACGAGATTGGCTTAAAAATCATGAGGTTTTTTTTAATTGGGTCTCACTGTATTTACCTTCTGGTTTCTGAGCCTTTAGATTGCATTCAGGTTACATTTTCAAGGTTTTCTATGCAACCCGAGGGCTTGAAACCAACTGTTTTTTAAAACGACAATGGAGATTCTCACATAATTACAGAAACGCAGGAGCTGGAGCTTTCAGAAGCACACCAACTATCACAAGACTCACAATACAACACTCCCTGTACATTGGATCAAGAGGGGGTATTTGGAAGGGGGCGCTTTCAGAATGTACTTCGAATCCTCACCTTTGTTTCGTACTGTTTATTTGATGTTAAGTAAAACAGCAAACCGTGGTTCCTGTATTAGAAAGAAGAAATCCGAAAGAGAAGCAACAATATTAAGTCTCCTTCAGCAGAGCCATTTTCAATTGATGGCCTCTACCAGGTCTACTATGGCTGTTCCAGAGGGCTAGACTTGTAAATCTCAATGCCTCAGTCCCCCCCTATATTCAAACACACCTAAGAGTGTGCAAAAGAGCCTGTCCATGTGTGCACAAGAGCTGTTTGCACATGCAGTTACTAACCCTTTGCTTACCTGCACAAAAATATGTTTTGCCCCTTGTAAGGATGCCCTGAACAGCTGGGTTTTCAAAGTTGTGTCTCTGCTGCCCCCTAGTGTGAAAATTAATTAATTAAAGTGTTAATTTTCACTCCATGCATCCAAAGAAGTGGTTTTTTTACCCACAAAAGCTTATGCCCAAATAAATCTGTTAGTCTTTAAGGTGCCACCGGACTCCTCATTGTTTTTGTGGATACAGACTAACATGGCTACCCCCGATACTTGACAGCAAGGATAGAACTCTGCTCATTCTAATCCACAAGCATAGGCCCACTGAGCTAAAACAGAATGACTTGTAGCTGTTGAGTATTAAGGAATATCAACTGAGATATTCTGATTCCTCTCAGCTGTGCGGTGATGCACAAAAACACCAGTCCATAACGTACATTGCGTTAAATTTCATGGGTACACCTTAGGCACCACAGTTTTAACATATAGCATAAAGTCATACTTTTACCAAAGTTAAGAGCTGTCACCAGGACATGGCCAAGCCTTTCCCTTTGTACAGAAATTGACAAAAGGGGCATTTCCCCATCTTACTCTCCCTTTGCTTTTTGTATTGCACATGCCTAGCCTGTTGCATGCTAAAAATAAGTCTTTCCTGTCCCAATATGCAGAAGTCACTGCAGGTATAAGGTATGAGTTATTTTATAGTGCAAAGTTTGACTATCTAGTCATAACAGAGCCCATTTGTTTTAGAGGTAGGCTTTTCCTTCCTTTCAGCTAGCCTATTGTTTGCCTTTTCCATCTGTATTAAAAATAAAATCTTTGAAAACTGCAAGTAAGGAGGAAAAAAATGTATTCCTTCTGAAACTAGCAATTCTCCAAACAGGAAGGTTAGCTCTTTCCTGTTTAGACATTATGTCCAAAGAAAGGAAATTGGGATTTTAAATTGTAATAATAATTACATAAAGCAATGGTATGTAAACATTAATAAGTATCAAAGAGGGTTGCACTGTTTATTTAGTGTGTGCTGAATGGTATCGCTTTGTTTCGAGTTTTTGTCTGTTGGCCAGTTCATGGGCGTTACACACACATGTAGATTCATGAGCAATCATTCCTCTAGTTTGATCACCTGTATCCCTCACCCAGGCTCTCACAGTATGAGGGGGGGGGGCAATATGAGGCTGCCTCAGATCTGTGTGAATTACAGCATAGAGGGCAAATGTATGTCCTCTGCAATGGAGCCAATAGGGAACATTGTTAGAAAATGACACTGATGCAGCAGTGGCTTTCAGAACACAGAAGAATGTGTCTGGGCTTCACAAAATTTTAATGCTGACAAAAGGCTGAGTATTTCAGTCCACATTTGTCATCACAGTTCATAACAATGAGCTGGCAACTGAATTTTAGTACTGAGATATGGCGTGGTATTAATCAAATATTTAGCACCGATGTGGCACTTCTCAATAGAGCTCATGGTACATTTTAAAGGTGAGTGCATTTTATTATCCTCCATTTTACAGATGGGGGAACTCAGGTACAGGAAAGGGAGGTGACCTGTTTGAGGTTACACCCAGCGAATTTCTGGCCGAGGTGGGACTAGAACTCAGGTTTCATTTCCCAGTCCACTCCCCTATTCAGAGGAGCATGTGGCCTCCCTTAGACAGCAAGAGAGTGTCAACCACCAAGGGGAAGAAACGGAAACTCCCCTAAGATGCTAGTACTATTTATTCTACCTTGTAAGATTTTTTCAAAGTGCATTTCGATCACCAGGGAGACTGGAGTCCTCTACTTATCCACAGAATTAAAGCACTTCACCAACAGAGTGAATTCTCCACACACTGCCCCACCAATTTGCCTTAGTCTGGCCTGCAGGGACAATTTTCTAGGGATGAGAAGGTAGTTAAGGCTTGGTGCTTACTAAAGCTGGCACCTCGGACGCCAATAGCTTTGGCATGATTTGGACACCTGTCCACTAGGCACTTGATTGGGACTACCAGTACCAACTCACTTCATGCAGCCATTAAACACTCATTAGAGAGTAGCCCCTTTGGGTCACTACCCGCCTGGGTGAGATTTGAACCAGTGATAAATATTCACTGGGTATGGCTTCCAGCTGACACTGCCAGCTTTCCTGAGGCAATCCGGTGTGAGAAAGGGCTTTAAAGAAAGAAACTGAAAGGGGTGAAGGCCTTGCTGACGGAAGCACCTCGGAGCACCCAGCTTATAAACTGTGACAAGAATCTTCATCATTGCCTACCTCCCAGCTGATTGCAGGGTTTGGAAATGTTTTCCTGTGGATGCCTGGGACTGGGGGGTTAAGCTGCGAGGGAGTAAAAAGAGGAGTAGTGAAAATGAGGAGAAGGACCTAGGACCTAATTCAAAGCAGCAGATCCTAGGCCTGTTCTAGGCTCAATCCTGCTTGGGAGCTCCTTTTGAAATACCAGAGCTGAGGATGGGGGAGTGTCTGTCTTATTCCCCTCCAAACTTCTCACTGGAGAGCTCAAGGATATTAAAAATGCACCAGCAATCAAAGGGCTACTTTGAAATGAGACCATTTTTTTCAAAACAATAAAAAATGCCATTCAGGGAATTAAATGGAGAGTGAGTGAGAGCAACAGCACAATGGGGAAGTTCTATCAAACTAAAGAAAAGAGAAAATAAGAGGACAGGCAAATATCTAGAACAAAGCTGAGCCTTCTTATAGAATCTTTTGTCTAGAGGTCTCAAGGTTCATTAATTAGCTCTCACAGTGACCCTTCTGAAAGCCAAACTTTGGGGCCCGCATTGCCACAGCTGCTGTGACATACCAGGGCACAAACCAGACTAGTGAGGGGCTGTGTTACCCCTGCCCTGTGACCGTGGGTGTCTTACAGTGCCTTGCTGTAGTAGCTCCCACCTGGACCACTCGCAAACAGCCTTCCAGCATGCAAGCCACACCCTGAACATCTGTGTGTAACTGCAGTCTGCCAGCTATACTGTATCTCGCCAGCCTGGGTTATACCGCAGGGTGACCCCAACGGAACTCCAGTCCCAGATCTTCCCCCAGAAATGTATGACCTGCACTCTTCTGGACAGTACAAATATATTAAGTCATTTATTCCTTTAAGGGAATAATATGCCAGCTTATTGCTTTAAATGGAGTTGCCCAGACACTTCAACTTAAACACACTGGATTAGATAAAACAGTAGCACAAGTTTATTAACTACAAAGAGAGAGATTTTAAGTGAGTATAAGTAATGAGGCATAACAGTCAGAAATGGTTACAAGAAAAATAAAGATAAAACACTTACTAGTATCTACTTAAGAAACTATCTTAGTTGCAAAGCAAACTTTCTCACCACATGCTCCAGCAGATTACTGACCAAATTTTCAGGCCAGGAGCCCTCCCCCAGAGTCCAATGGCTCTTTCATTTTATCTTCTCAGGTACAGAGAATGAGGTGGTCAGGGAGAGAGAGGGGGTGTGCCTTAGAGTGTTTGTCCCTCATTTTTATAGTTTCAGTCCTCTTCTTGAAAAACATTTTCAGCTGAGATCCAGGAGACAAAGAGTCTATGTGGAAGGTTGTTCTCTGTTGGGTTTTTTCCCCCACACCTGTTTGAACTTCCTTTGTTTTCCCTCCCTCCTTGATGACTCTCTTTACTGCTTAAATGCAAATTAAGGCAAACATACATTCCTTCCTTTGTTTAGGACAGACCTGACTTCTGGCTGGGTAGGGCTGTGGGGTTTGGAACGTGTGTTAATATCATACTGAGGAATCTGATAACTTCACATACAATGTTGACACTCATATTTTACCAGGACAATACTGACCGGCAAATTATGAGTGTTCAAATGATACCTTACCAGGCATACTATGTACAAAGATTATTTAAAAAGTGTGTGTTGAGTGTAGCTATTGAGGGGTGTATTCTGTTACAGCTGCAAACTGATCTGGGGTCCTCCCCAAAATCAAGGCATCCTTGGCCATTGTTTTCAATTAGTTTTCCAGTTTGAAGGCTATAGTTGCAAGGAAAGGAGCAAGAAACTTAGGGTCTGATTTTCAGAAGTGCTGAGCACTCACAATGTCATCTGAAGTCACTGCAGGCTGCAGGTACTAGCAACTTTGAAAAACAGGCCATTGCTTTTTTAAAATGAAAGAGTAGCCCTGACATTTCTAGTGGATCTGATGGCACTAGGTTACATGCAAGTTCCCTCCCAGCCAGATACCTGTAGCTGAGCCAGCTCCTCTGCTGAGCAGAAGCCAATGGGAGAGGAGGGCGCCCAACACTTCCAAGAAGGTGCTTGGCACTTTGTAGGGACACATCTAGAGAGACAAGATGATTAAGATATAGATCAATACAAAGCTAACTAGAGTGATAATATTCACTAGCCTATATCTTCAAAATTCAATTCAATTCAAGAATAATTTGGAATCTGACTTGCTGGAGAACAGACTCTAGTGAGGCACAGTAGAGCCAGTTTAGTTTAAATAAAATTGGAGTTCCTTCCTCTCAGTCCCTGAACCTTCACCCAGGTGTCACAGTCATGAACCCAAGCTGAACTTTTTGTAACATTTGAAAAAAATCAATTAGCTTTCGTCCCTCTTCCCCCCATTGTTTCTATGTGTGTGCAGTTCTCCTCTCCCAGATTCTGACTGGGGATGGAAGTAACAAATCACATGAGAAGAACTTGTCTCCATACAATCTCCAGTCCTGTGTTAGACTCAAGAGATTCCGAACATTTGAGATCCACCCCTCAGTTGCCAGAAGAATATCCTCAGTGTTAAAGCCTACAGTAAAAAAACAGAACAAAATAGTAACATTGGTGATAACTGAAGCTTCATCTTCCAGTGCTGGTCCCTGTGTGTACTCTACACATGGGTACCATGCGCGCCATGTGCCTGAAGCTGGAAGTTTTTCCAAGCAGTGTTCATTGACGCGCACATGGGCAGTATCTCCCCCATGCTCCCAACCGAGTGTAGAAGGGGTGGTGTGGGTTGACATCTCTCCAGTTCCCTCTCATCGCCACATAGTCTGAGTCAGAACCTGTCCTCCTTCGCTCTTCTAATCTCTAAAAGAGTTTTTGTATATATTTGCTGTTTAGAAATCTTTGTTGTATACATAGTCTAGTATAGTGTAAGAATACCCCCCACCTCCAGTTGGGGGGAAACCCTCTTTACCCCAAGGACTATGCCCAGGGTCCCAGGCTTCAAGAACCGTGTCTCCTGCCCTCGCTCCTTTCCATTAGTGACGAACATCAATGGGGCCTCTACTGTCTGGGTGAGGTGCACATCTCTGTGAAGTGCATCATCTGCAAGTCCTTCCCATCCAGAACCAGAGAAGCCTGAGAGCTCAGGCTGAGGGAGCACCTGATGAGGCCCTGCTCTGATCCTGGTCAGGAAGACCCCTTCTACATAGGTCTCAGCTGGCCAGCAGTGCCCCTCCGAGCATGAGCCATGGAGCGCAGCCACTGTCCCAAAGCCCAAGGACTAAGAACACAGGGCTCCCCATGAGAGTAAGAAACATTCTCATGAGCATGAGGGCAGATCCCCACAGTGGACTGCCCACAAGAAGCGCATTCCCCTCCCAAGCTGTGCCAGGTTGGGTGAAATGTCATGTACGGATACCATGGAACTGGCGCCAAAGGCCCCCCCAACTGGAAGGGAAGGTGAAGAAGAGGAATCAGACAGTGACCACGGTACCAGGGCACACAGACGGTCCAGATGTTCCCACAGGTACCACTTCGGCAATAGGGAGACCTGCCAGCTATGGCAGTCGAACTGGGTTCCTTCCGTGTCTCGATGGGAACCCTGCAGACTCCAGCCCGTATGGAGACTTTTCTGACACTGAAGGAGGTCTTCCTCCCCTACCCACAGTTTCCACTTCTGTCGGACCCAATGGTTCTCAGGGAGGTTCCTACCCCGGAGGATGAACCACTGCTACAGTTTCAGGAGAGACTCCCCTTATCTATCCATCAGAGGGGACCTCCGGGAACCAACAGCACCATCATCAGACTCAGAGAAGATAGTCCCACCGATGTCTCCAACCTGGCTCAGGAGCTCAGAGAGAGCCTCGGCAACCCTCTCCACCTGGCTATGACCTCATCCCCAGGCTGGGATTCCTGGTATCACTTCCCAAGGGGAGAAATAGATCTCTCCTCTGGCCATACCGGGGCCCCAGGGACCCTTATAGCAGACACCCAGCACCATCGCAGGAGTCCTCCTCTTGTCTGCCGGTTCCATTGGTGTACAAGGAGGAAGACGCTGAGCTGGTACCACCAGTTCTGACTGGAGCCTCCTCATCACCACATGACACGGTCATCCCGTTGCCACCCTCTCCGCCAAATGACCACCAACAATATCAAGATCTGCTCCAGTGGGTGGCGACTGACTTGCAAATCCCGCTGGAGTTGGTCCAGGACCCCCAGCACTGTCTCCTGGACATCTTACAGCCACAGGAACCATCCAGGGTGGCCCTTCCTACAAACCAGGCCATACTGGAATCAGCCAGAATGGTCTGGCACACACCAGCATCATGTGTCCCCACCCCAGAGCGAGCCAAGAGATGCTATTTTGTGCTGGCCAAAGGGGCTGATTTCCTTTTTACACACCCTGCCCCTAATTCACGGGTAGTGCATGCAGCTGTGGAAAGGGCTCGGCAGTACCTGCAGAAATCCGGTACCAGATAAAGGGTCGAAGAGGCTGGATCTCCTGGGCAGGATGGTCTCCTCCTCCTCAGGCCTTCAGTTTCGTATAGCCAACTACCAGGTTGGCTAAATATGACTTTAATACTTATACCAGGCTGGCAGAGTTCAAAGACAAACTCCCTTTGGAAGATCAGGCCCAGTTCCAGTCCGTGGTGGATGAGGAGAGGCTAGTGGCAAAGGCAGCTCTCCGGGCCGCAGTGGCTGTGGTTGATACTGCATCCCAGGCCTTGGCCACAGGGCTGGTCATGTGTACAGACTCTTGGCTCCAATCATCGGGCTTCCCAAGGGAGGTCCAAAATACTATTCAGGACCTCCCTTTCAACTAGGTCAATCTTTTCAATGAAAAGACGGATGAGTCTTTGCATTCCCTGAAGGACTCAGGATCCACCCTGAGGTCCCTGGGGACCTACACTCCAGCCTCCAGGAGAAAACATCAAAACCAGCCCTTCAGACCACAGCCACCTTCCTCCTGTCTCTTCGACTACCAACGTCCACCTGAATCTTCTTGCAAGTGACCGAGATCCCAGCCCCAACCACTACCACATCATCCACATACTCCCAACCATGGGCCAAAGGCCATTTTTGACATACAGGTCAAGACCCATGCACCACCATCAATGCCGCCTACTTTGCCACCCATCATCTTTGGAGGACGACTCACCTTCTTCGCCCACATTTGGAACAAGATCACCATGGACAGTTTAGTTCTGGAGATTATCCATCATGGATACTCCACAGAGTTCCTTTCCTTCCCTCCTCACAAGCCTCCCACGCGGCTCCCCTGGAGAACCCTTCCCACCAATTAATCATTCAACACGAGGCAGACTCCTTACTCCACTGGGGAGCAATAGAGAGCAACCTGCTTCAATACCAGGGAAGAGGGTTCTTCTCCCCATATTTCCTTGACCCCAAGGAAGGTGGAGGGCAGAGACCCATCCTGGACCTTCGACAGCTCAATATTTTCATCAGGAAGCTGAAATTCAGGATGATTACACTGGCATCAATAATCCTTGCCCTCCAGAAGGGACTGTGGTTCACAGCTCTCGACATGAAGGACTCATATTTCTATGTGGACATTCACCCACCACACAAGAAATTCTTATGATTCAGGATTGGACAGCAACGCCACTAGTTTTGCATCCTCCCCTTTGGTCTTGTGACAACACCAAGGGTCTTCATGAAAGTGTTCTCAGTAGTAGCGGCCCAGATGTGACACCTGGGACATATGATGTTCACATACCTAGATGACTGGCTTCTGGTGGGACATTCCTGACAAGAAGTTGTCTGTACAATAGAGACTCTTTGATGCCTCCTTACCTCTTTAGAGATCTGCATAAACGAAGACAAGTCTGTTTTGTCACCCACACAGATGTTACATTTCATAGGAGCAAGGCTGGACTTGGTCTTGGCACAAACTTTCCTTCCTACAGACAAATTTTATGCGATTAGCAGCCTGATCATTCGCATTACCCACAAGCCCTGCACAATGGTGCATCAGGGAGGAAGGGAGGGATAGCTCAGTGGTTTGAGCATTGGCCTGCTAAACCCAATCCTTGAGGGGGCCAGTTAGGAATCTGGGGCAAAATCAGTACTTGGTCCTGCTAGTGAAGGCAGGGTGCTGGACTCAATGACCTTTCAGAGTCCCTTCCAGTTCTATGAGATAGGTATATCTCCTCATATATTAATTATTATTAATGCCTCTCCCTATTAAGCCATATATCTGCATGCACCTATGTGACACCTTTTGCCAGGCTTCACTTGCAGTACCTACAAGTCTGGCTCCACTCAACCTACTGGCTGACTAGGGACCTCATTGACTCCACCACTCCCTCAGGAGCTCTCGCCTCTCTTGCTTGGTGGTCCATCCTGACCAAGATCATGGTGGGAACCCCCTTCAGCCCTCCCATACCGAGGGCCACCATCATGATGGATGCCTCCCTGACAGGATGGGGTGCTCATCTGGACTGCCACGCAGCCCAGGGTACGGGGATACCACAGGAAGCCAAGCTGCATATAAACTTGCTGGAACTTGAAACAGTCCACCTGGCCTGCAAGGCCTTCCTTCCCCTCATACCTTCCCTCCATGTGCAAATCCTATCGAACATACGCTTTATGAAAGGCTTGATCTGAACCTTCCCACCAGTCATCAAACCATGCCCCAGTGGGACCTTAACCTCGTCCTGTCAACTCTCCCAGGGCCATCCTTTGAGCCTCTGGCAACCTGTGCCATGACCCACTTCTCCATGAAAGTGGCATTCTTGGTAGTCATCACTTTGGCCAGAGGGGTCAAAGAGCTAGTGGCCATGATGGCAGACCCTCCTTTTTCCTCCCCAAGATTGTGTCCAAATTCCATATCAACCAATTAATTCCCTTACCTGTATTTTTTCCAAAACCTCATGCCTCTCCTGAGGACAAGAAACTGCACTACCTTGACATCAGACACACCCTGGCATTCTACTTGCAGAGAAGCAAGCCCATTACAAAGTCTCTGAGTCTCTTTGTCGCCATAGCAGAAAGATCAAGAGGCCAAGCCATATCCTCACAGAGAATTTCTACGCAAGTCTCAGGATGCATATTAGAATGCTACAGGATAGCAAACATTCCCCCTGCTGGGAGTGTTCCAGCTCACTCCACGGGAGCGCAAGCAACCTCCACGGCATCCTTAGCTGATGTCCCGTTGCAGGACATTTGCAAAGCTGCAACTTGGCGATCTTTCCACACATTTACTGCACAGTATGCCCTGACTCAAGCGACAGCTGCAGATGCAGGAATAAGAAGGGCTGTATTACAAACAGCTCTGCCTCCAGCCTCCTCACACCCACCTCCATGCCAATCACTGCTCACAAGTCACCCATATGTGGAATTCACATAGACACCAGCATTCAAAGAAGAGGAGGAGATTACTTACTGTAACTGGAGGTTCTTCGAGATGTGTGGTCCCTATCTGTATTCCACCACGCACCCTCCTTCCCCTCTGCGATTACATTGCGGCAAGAGGGAACTGGAGAGGTGTCGACCTGTACTGCCCCTTATGCCCTCAGTTGGGAGGACGAGGGGAGATACCGCGCATGTACGAGTCAACGGACACTGCTTGGAGAAACTTTCGGACTCAGGCATATGGCGCGCATGCGCACCCACGTGTAGAATAAAGATAGGGACCTCACAATCTCAAAAATCCTCCAGTTACTGTAAGAAATCTCCTCTTCCAGTGGGGAGAAGGAGTGAATATACACTGTAGCATTGGCCTGCCTCCAAGGATCAAGTGCTCACCTTCAAAAACCCATTGTTGGCACCACAGTTGGTTCCAGTCTCAGCAGATAGATCAAGGAATGAATGAGAAAGGAAGAATGGTCCAGGGATTAGGGTGTGAGCATGGGACTGGAGAGACCCAAGGTCTATTTCCCTCTCTGCCACAGGCTTCCTGTGTGACCTTGGATAAATCACTTAGTCTCTTCATGCCTCAGTTCCCCATCTGTAAAATGGGGATAATACTTCCCTGTTTCAAAGAAGTGTTATGAGGAAAAATACATTAAAGATTGTGAGGTGCTCAGCTACTATAGTAGTGGGGGGCCATGCAAGTACCCTCTCAGTGGGATCAAAATCCATTTCCTCAATGTCAGAGTTGAGGCACATGCGTTGGGTATCAAGCACCGCCATGGTCCTGGCCATACCTATTGTGTGCATGAGATACAAGTGCTTCACTGACAGCAGATTTCACCATCACTCAAGTTCACATTAAGAAGAACATTCACCCAAGACAAACACTACCTATTTCAGTGTTCTGCTAAAACTGGAAAATCTTTCCTATTTACCAGCAACGTAAAAAGAAAATAATACTGGTCAATAGGAAATGGGACCCAGCTCCCCCTGTGTTTTCCTTTTAGAGTATTTTCTCATATTTCTGTGGTCATTTGTACTAACAGTGTCCTTTTCATCAGTGTTCTTCTCTGAAGAGGCTCATTCATAATATTCTCGTTCGCGTATATACACATGCGCCTTCTTGATACTTAAAAAAAAATCTACAACTTCATTCATACACCAACACACACACACATCAGAGAGCTGTTAAAAAAACAGGAAATTTGCTCACAGCCACGGTCTATTTTCAGACTTAGATTGGGTTTGGGAATTTTACAATATTGAGAGGACTTGGCAGTATGACTGTATTTCCTCACCAGGACATGTGTGCAGCCAGAACAACATGTTCCGTACACCTTGTGGGGAAGGACCAGGCTACCCTTCAGACTAGGGGATAGAGATCAATGTTTATGCCATGCTCAATTGGTGGCTGGAAAACAGCTCCAATAAGCCACTAGAATCTCCATGAAGAGGTAGGCGATTAGGGGTGGAGTCAGCCATTTCAATGTACAAACAATGGGCCTGGCTGCTGCCCCCTGCCTGCATTGTACCTCAGAATGTGTAAGGGCCTGGCTATACAGACATTTGTATTGTGTTAGAGGATGGGTTTATTACTAGCTGTATAGGTGGCGTGGGACCAAACTGCGTTTTGTTGATGGTGCAGCACTGTAAAGTTTGTGGTTAAAACAGTTTGGTTCCTTCTCTGTATGACCAAATCATGGTAGAATAAATTCAGGAGATTATCCTGATAGACTATGGTCCTAAAAACTGCCGTGTAGATGCCGGGGGTGCAGTTAGATTGTGTAGTAAGAGGTTTAAGGAAGAACAACGAACCAGCCAGCAGCCAGGGTATTACAATTTTTCTACCATGCTTTAGTGTAGATCCTATGGCACCCGAGGAATGCACCACAATCCTTTTAACTGACACACCCCAGGGATAGCCTGTTATGCTGATAAAGTGGCTGTACTGGGTAAGGTGAAGCCACTTAAAAGTTTAGAGATTTTAAACAACAAAATACTGGATTGTATAAAAACTCCAGTCTAAAAGGAACACTGGCCACATTTCCATTTTCTTTAGTCCTTATTCTTCTCTAATCAACCAGTAGGCCACAGTTTAGGGTTTCACCCATAACACTGGGTCAGACACCACTAACTACTTTGGGAAGCATTCAAGCACCGCAGTGAACACTGGCCTGATTAAGCAGCAGTCGTTGCCATTCGTGGATAAGCTAAATTAGTCCCCTGTAGTCTAAGTCTACAGTTTCGGTAGGGCCCTGTAACTTACCTTAGCTCTCCATGTGCTCAGGGCCGCCAGGGAAGTACCTCTCAGTGCTGCGGCACAGGGGCCCTGCTGGAGCATTTGGGGCCCTTCCCTCCACCTGGATCCTTCACAGAAGAGGTATTTGGTTAGAACAGACAGCTGTGAATAGCATCTAAGGCTGCGTTGAAGGTGGATTTATTTTACTCTGATTTAATTTTCATTTTTTCTGCGTGGGGCAGCACCTCTGGTGCCCCAAGGTAGGCCCTCCACAGGCCCATACTCCATATGCATTAGAGACAGTGGTGGAGGAGGAGCCTTGCTGAAGACCCCTGGGTTTTATTCAGAGCCCAGCTACAGTTCTTGTGTACAAAGATTGCACTTTCTGGCCTCGTACATGGATGCTCTTGCTCTGACATGGTTGTGGTTAGTTTTTTGTAAATGAGCCTCATTGTGGTTCTCAGAATTCACCAAGTTCTTCATTCAAGAAAATGTGACTCTCCAAACTTTGGCTTCCTCATTTTCCTCCATGATTCTGCAACAAGGAGATGGGGAGGAGCGCGCCTGGAGAGGTGTGAGCTCAACTCCATGTGCTGGAGAAGCAACTTCTCTTTCTCTGTGACCCTCCTGAGGCCCTTAGACTCCTGTTGGAGTTCTCCCCCCTCCTGCTGACAGTCTGTCACTGGCATGACAAGGTAGCACATCTTGTTTGAACCCAGGAACCTTTGGCTGGGTCCCTCACCTTCCGAGCTCCAGAATATATAAACTAATGGGGACTGATGACCATGTTTGATTGGTCTACACCAGGGGTCCCCAACGCGGTGCGCCCGCCGGGGGGTCTAAGTGCGCCCGCGTAGCCCTCGGGGTTTGTTTGTTTTTTTGGCGCCCGCCGGCAGCACTCGGGGTTGTTTGGCGCCCGCCGGCAGCACTCGGGGTTGTTTGGCGCCCGCCAGACGAAAAAGGTTGGGGACCACTGGTCTACACACTAAAATTGGGCTTCCCTTTGGAAAAAAGATGCTAGGGCCTAGAGTCCTGCGTCTAAGTCCTAGCTCTGCTGCAAGCTTTGCTCTGCCACAGGAATACCGGTCACAGTGAAGACAGCAGAGTGCGTGCAGCACAACGTGGGAACAGCAACACTTGGTTTTATTCTGGCTTAAAATAAAGGCTGGAGATGTGCCCCAAGTCTCAGTATTTAGACTGGGATTTTGAACCACCACAAACCTTGGGAGTTTTTGCACCTATGTGCTTGATTGAGGCGTCTCTGTAATAGAGACTCGATAGCTGTCTAGATCAATTTCTTCAATCTTTGCCGGTTAGTGACCCTTTATTCTAAGTCAAAAACATTTTGTGACCCCCCCCCTTTACATTTACTGTAAAAGAGTAAAAAAAAGACATCAATGATAACAATAAGCTTCGATAATATATTTGTGTGGGTGTTTTGAGATGCTGACAGAGGCTAATTGACCTTGAAAGACAAGGGTGTGTGGGGACTGGGGGAGCAAGATCATCTTTGCTTTAGATTGTAATAACATTATCAATGCCTCAGACCCCCCCCCCCCCCCCCCCCCCCCCCCCCCCCCCCCCC
>QXTE01000049.1:6527730-6677796 GCA_003942145.1 Platysternon megacephalum
CCCCCCCCCCCCCCCGATTTCCTTTTGTGACCAATTGAGAAACACTAGATGGTTGCCAAACAGCCTGCAATGCAGCCAGTGCCTTCGTGGAGAATGGGAAGACTGATCTCCCATTTACAATCATTTCTTTTCCCTGTAATAATACACACGCTAGAGACAAACCCAGTCGACAAGGTGGTGTCTGGTGATTTAAAAACTTTGATTCACAAGTATTTAGGCTTTGCCTCTGCTTAGATGCCAGAGGACAGAAAATGCAATACTCCTTTCCTTATCAGAACATTTCTGATTCGTCTGTTTAGTATCTTTATTTCCCTTCTCATGAAGTCTCCAGAAAGTAAGTCTGTCAGCAATTCATGACTGCTTCCCTTCTCACCGCCTAGCCCCTGATCACCAGAAAGAAATTAGTGTGATTTATGATTCAGGCCTTGCCTTGCCAGAACAATATGCAATCTGATTACATCTGGAGACTCTGAAGAAGTGGTGGGCGTTAATGCATTGACTTGTAATTCATGTTCAGTCCAGAGATCCCACCCCAACAAAACCCTATGGTGAAGTGTTACCACAATCCCCAGATGGATTTCCAGAATGAGCTCTCCACTGAAACCATAGCCACCGAGTTACCTTCTTCTAGTCACTGCAGAGAAGAAATGGATGTTTCCTATGCACTAGCAAGCTCTATTAGGCTATGATTTCTCAGCTCACCAAGGAAGTTAGAGCCTACATCTAAAAAGCGGCATATGAGGGCTGTGATGTGCAAGTGATGAAGGGGACACCTCAAGAGAGGGACCTTGAAGAATAAGGTTTCATGGTTGAGTAATATTTCACTGTGTTACACCTCTATTTAAAGAAATCCAGGCTGGTATTACAGGAGGGGAGTTGTTCTTCAGAACAGAAAGGAAAAAACAAAGAGGGCGATAACTGAAGTTAGGAGAAACAGCCCAGATTCCTCCATTTATAGTGGTACCCATCTGTCGGATAGGAAAAACTGTGTGTTTTGCCTGCCATTCTAGTAACCGTCAGTGAAACAGACACTTTTCACCCAAAGATCTCCGTGTTTCACAACAGTAAGCAAATATCCCTATTGTTAGGAAAATTGAGGCACTGGCAAATTATGTAGCTGTCCTAAGATCACAAAAGCAAGACAGCGGTAGCACTGGGAATAATACCTGGATCTCCCCGGCTCGCATCCCCTTGGGCTGCTCTGCTCTGCCAAAGGGAAGAAGATGCTGCATTCCACCACCATCCCCCATGCTGCAGTTTCACGAAGTACATTCACTCCCAGAAGGCCATGCTCCCAGACAAGATCTAGCCCAGCACAGTGTTTGGTAGGGTTGCCAACTTTCTACTTGCACAAAACCGAACTCCCCTGCCCTGCCCCGCCCCTCCTCTGAGACCCCGCCCATGCCCCACCCCTTATCCGAGGCCCCGCCCCACTCACTCCATCCCCCCTCCCTCGCTCTGTCACTCGCTCTCCCCACCCTCACTCACTCGCTCATTTTCACCGGGCTGGCTCAGGGGGCTGGGGTATGGGAGCTGGTGAGGGCTCCGGCTAGGGGTGCAGGCTCTGGGGTGGGGCCAGAAATGAAATGTTCAGAGTGTGGGAGGGGGCTCCAGGCTGAGGCAGTGGGTTGGGATGTGAGAGGAGGAGAGGGCTCCAGTGTGGGGTCAGGGATGAGGGATTTGGGGTGTAGGAGGGGGCTCCAGGCTTGGGGGTTCAAAGTGTGGAGCGTACTCTGGGCTGGGGCAGGGGGTTGCGGTGTGGGAGGGTGTGAGGGCTCTGATGTGGGGCTGGGGATGAGTGATTTGGGGTGCAGGAGGGTCTCCAGGCTGGGGCTGAGGGGTTCGGAGTGCAGAGGGTTCCCTGGGCTGGGGCAGGGGGTTGGGGTGCGGGAGGGTGTGAGGGCTCTGATGTGGGGCGGGGGATGAGGGATTTGGGGTGCAGGAGGGTCTCCAGGCTGGGGCTGAGGGGGTCGGAGTGCAGAGGGTTCCCTGGGCGGGGGCAGGGGGTTGGGGTGTGGGAGGGTGTGAGGGCTCTGGCTGGGGGTGCAGACTCTAGGGTGGGGCTGGGGATGAGGGGTTTGGGGTGCAGGAAGGTGCTCCAGGCTGTGGCTGAGGGGTTCGGAGGGCAGAAGGGGGATCAGGGCTGGGGCAGGGGCCCTGGAGGGGGTCAGGGGTGCAGGTTCTGGGCGGCGCTTACCTCAAGCAGCTCCCGGAAGCAGCGGCATGTCCCCCATCCAGCTCCTATGCGGAGGTGCAGCCAGGCTGCTCTGTGCACTGCCCCATCTGCAGGCGCCGCCCCTGCAACTCCCATTGGCCACGGTTCCCAGCCAATGGGAGCTGTGTGGGTGGTGCTTGGGGCGAGGGCAGTGTGCGGAGCCCCCGGCTGCCCCTACGTGCAGGAGCCAGAGAGGCACATGCTGGCTGCTTCCTGGGAGCCACGCGGTGCGGAGGCTAACAGGGAGCCTGCCAGCACCACTGCACAGCACCGCCAACAACCGGACAGTCAACAGTGCTGACCGGAGCTGCCAGGATCCCTTTTCGACCAGGTGTTCAAAAACCGGTCACCCGATTGTACACGCTTTCCCCAAGCAACATAGTACGCCTATCCAGGACTTGCTTGAATTGAATTGAAATGAATTGTGAGGAGACCAGGCCTCAGACCCATTTTGTGTAAGTGAGGCAAGGCGGCAGAAAGGAATGGAGGGGGGAAGGGAAGAGGCCTTCACTGGGAAACCGTCTCATGACTGAAAACGACCACCTCAGTCCCCTCCCCAGCCATCACTGCTGCATGTTCCACTGAGGAAACTCAGACCTTCTAGCTTTAGAGTTCAGACTGAAGGTTGGGAAGTTTCCTAAGAGGCCTGTGGAAATGGTTCCTTTGTGGCTGTGGGTAGTGCGGATGCTTCAATTAGTACAGTGCTGGGAAAATGAAAAGCAATATAGAAGGTCTATTTAGGTTGTTTGTAGAACTCCCGCAAGAGATCAGCGTGACTACAGAACTGACCCCTTGCAGTGCTAAATGCAAAACTCATTTCTCTGACTTAGATTCATCTCCGTTTCTTCACACAGCCACACACACTCTCTCTTACACACACACACAAACCCTACAAACTGTGCCTATTTCTCTTACAGGCTGGGAAAGGAGAGAGATGCTTATTGTGATATCCATTTTCCAGTACTTGGGAGGCGCATAGATATTGTAGTGATGAGGGCTATAGAAATACCTAGATGGGTAGGAAGCAGGGAGAGCTGCCAGGAGATTGTTTGGGAGACAGACAGGCACATGTTGTGTTGTGAGAGAAGAGAATCAGGCATGAGGGACTAACAGCTTTTTTTAAACAATAATCTGACTGGGATCTGACCCAACTCCTGCTGAAATCAATGGAAAGATTAATCAGGAGTTCAGCCAGGCCCTCAGTCAAACAAATCCATTCTCATTTCATTCTGAGCAGTTCCATTTTACAGCTAAAGTACAAACTTTGTTTTCCAAACTCTTAATACTTCTTGAAAAGTTCTGTGTTATGCTAGCTCCTAGTGGAGTCCTTGACAGCTCAGGCTGGCAGACTCTTTGCCCCACAGCATAAAGGATGACCACAATGGCTTCTTCTGCAGGTGTGGTTTTAGGTGCAAAGTAAGTTAGGCAGCTGCCTAGGACACCACATCCAAGGGAGGGTGCTGTTGGAAAAGCTCTGGGACCACTCGGGTGACTCACCCGTCTTAAATCTCTCTTCTCTGGCTGCAGCATTTCTGCCTGTCTGGTGTCCCCACCCCTTCCCCAGAGTGCATCTGTTTCTGCTGAGTCATGGTTTTCCGATGTGCTCCGGGATCCTGCCCTTGCAGCACCATGTTTATAGCACGAGAGTGTCCAACAGCACAGATCATTGGGTGGGGATGTGGGAAACAGAATGCCTGGTGCACATGGCTGCAGGGGCGGCAGAGCCTTCCCAAAAGTGGGGAGGGAGGGGGGGCAGGACCCAGGGCAGGTGGAGGGACCCAGGCTCCCCACAGCTGCCCGCACGGTGGCTCTTACCCCAACCGCCCATGGCAAGAACCGCGCAGGCAGCTGTGAGGAGCCATGGCGCGGACCTTCCACTTGCCTGGGCAGAGGACCCATGGGGCAGGGACACAGGCTGGGAGCTGCTCTCAGCCCCCCCTGCACCACGGGCAGGTGGAGGGTCCACAACTGTCCGGGCTCCCCAGCCAGGCTCCACCAGCTGCTGGCCTGGATGGGGAGTGGGGCCTTGGGGGGAAGAAGGGGGGAAGGGGCAGGGTCCACCCTGGCAAAAAGTGGGAGGGCCTTGGCCCCCCCTATTCCGGCACCACTGCATGGCTGACCAGCACATGGCATGTACTTCTGGAAAGGAGCCTTCCGTATGGATTTGGTTCTGTAGCTGGGTGGGAGGGATGAAATCATTGCTTATAAAAATTATAAAATCATGAGTGATGTGGAGAAAGTGGATAAGGAAAAGTTATTTACTTATTCCCATAATACAAGAACTAGGGGGCACCAAATGAAATTAAAAGGCAGCAGGTTTAAAACAAATAAAAGGAAGTTCTTCTTCACGCAGCGCACAGTCAACTTGTGGAACTCCTTGCCTGAGGAGGTTGTGAAGGCTAGGACTATAACAGCGTTTAAAAGAGAACTGGATAAATTCATGGTTGTTAAGTCCATTAATGGCTATTAGCCAGGATGGGTAAGGAATGGTGTCCCTAGCCTCTGTTTGTCAGAGGGTGGAGATGGATGGCAGGAAAGAGATCACTGATCATTGCCTGTTAGGTTCACTCCCTCTGGGGCACCTGGCATTGGCCACTGTTGGTAGACAGGATACTGGGCTAGATGGGCCTTTGGTCTGACCCAGTACGGCCGTTCTTATGTTCTTATGAAGGAGGGCAGAGAAATCATCACTTTGCCTAGTGTACTAAAGCAGCCGGGACTGGCACTGGTAGGCTGCACTCTCTGGGTTTTCCTTACAACAGCCATGCGTGCACTTCCACGGTAGCAGCAGGAAATGAGTTTCCTAAAAGCAGCTCACCTGCGTTTACTTTAAATCACTTCCATCATTCTAATGCCTTCAGAAATCTCACCCTCAGGGACATTGGAAATGGGTGTTTCCCGCTATCAGTGCATCACACACAGTTCAGGAAAACTGGCTGCCCAGAAAATATTTTGCCCACAAGATGCTAGTAACACCTGGCCTGGTAAACCAGCTTCTCCGCTAGGCTTCTGAAATTAGATACAACTCTAGGAGAAGAGGAATGTGCAGGTACCTTGTCAGCAGCGTGACACATAAATGGCACTTTAGTAACTCACTTGACAGTAATGAAACAGAAACAGCCATTTATCCTAATTGGAGGAACAGTAATTATATAGGAAAGTGCTGGGCCCATGGACAGCACAGTGCAAATAGCATATATTCCAACTTAATGATTAGGTGAACTATCCTGACAGACTTTGTCCATGTGCAACTTCAGTGCATTCCCCCAAACAGAAAAATCAGCCTGTTGGAAGCTGGTATCAGCTAACGTTTGAAAATGGAGGGTTAATTCTGGCTGCTGAACATATGTGGCTTGAATAAATGAGAGAGGCCTATAGACAAGGGATGGATCCCATATAGAAATCCTCCCTTAGAAAGGACTGAAAGCACCTGAGGTGCATCTGGAATACAAGAAGGGAAACATCCAGTCTGGCAGTTACCTGTGATTGTTACAGGAAACGGTGTGAAGAACTTGCAGGCTTCCTCCCTGTGAAGACAGGTGAATTGAAGTCATGACTGGCTTGGAATAAAGCCTTTGCTGATACTTATCACCTCTGTGTAAGCTCGAAAGCTTGTCCCTCTCACCACCAGAAGTTGGTCCGATAAAAGATATTACCTCACCCACCTTGTCTCACTAATATCCTTGGACCTACAGGGCTACAACAACTTCATACTTATCACCTCTGATAGTCACCTCTCTCATTCTGGTAAATCTCACGCTGGAATTTCTTTGTCTTATCTCTAAATGGTTCCCACCTGATATGCTTGATAGGCTTCTGACAAGGCTCTGTACTGTCTTTTGGCGGACAAGACTCCTTCCCAGTATTCTCCCAAACCACCAGACTGGAGTTTTGCAGAAGGAATGCAGGCAGCTCCTTGTGTGATGTGAGTGCCTCATATCATTCTGCACAGCAGCAACTCCTAAGGCCAGTGAAGAAGCATCTGTGCCAGACTTTGAATGCAGCCCCATTCAGTGCACGTAAGCTAGGAGGAGAGTGGTTGTGACACTAGGTCGTGAGGGTTTGGAAGGAATGTAAAACAGGGAACAAATAAAGGGATCCAGAGGAGCCCGTAACAGACTCCAGCAACACACTGGAATAGGAGATTTCCAACGCTGGAGGGAGGGAAGCGTATACCCTTGGCCTCTACTATCATATGAATAAAGTACCAGTTTGTACAAACGTGCAACAGGCTTTTAATTTTCTGTTAATTGACCGGATCCTTGAGCCCTACAGAAAAAGAATAAAAGCTTTGCCACCTATTAAAAAAATACAATAGGAAAGACAATGAGTTAACAAAACATCCTCTGCCAGCAAAGGAAGCCATCAAAATTTGCTCCTGAGCAATGTGTGACAGAATCAGAAAACATTTACACTAAAGCCACATTAGTCAGAGCATTAAAATATTAGCAGAATTGGCTGCATGGAAGCCATGCTAACACAGTGCTGGTTTTATGTGCTGAAGATGCTGGATAAATACACAAGTACTGACCAAACAAGTACAGTGCTGACAGCTTGGCTAAAAACCCCATCAGAGATGCTGTAAAACACCAAGCAAAATGTGCTCCCACACAAAAACCGAAACAACCCCCCAACAGCCTGGGATAAAAAGACATTCCCGGCCTCTGAATACTTAGCAAGATTAGACATAAAAGCCTCTTAGGCTTATTCTGAATTGTACTTTCCTAATGTCAAAGGGTTCCCTTGCCTCAGAGAGATGTTTATACCCTCATGTGGGAAGCCAGAGGCTTTCAGATAAGATAGCGTCTTTGGAAGAGCAGATCTTTAAAGGCTCAGGAAGACAGCAATTATCATCAGTCAACCCTCTGTTCAGAATGGGGAGATTCCTGTTTGAGTTGGCTGCAGTCTTCATGCCTCAAGTCCCTGCCCAGGCCATTAAAATAGAACATCGCCCTGCAGCTGAAAAAGGGCAAAGAGCGGAACGTGTAAATAGCAATTTAAAAAAAATCTTGTTAATTAAAAGATACTCTGTGCTCTCCTCCTTGTAGGTGAGTTCTGCAGCCTGAACAGTCAAACCTGCCACATGAAATATAGTGAGAGTTAAAGGCAACTTTTCCAGAATTACTTTCTGACTGGGGATGACAACATGGTTGCTGCTGCTATCTCTGCTTTTATTTTTGTATTAAAGGCAGTGTTTCCTAATGGAGAGAGCTGGGACTCAGGCGACCAGGGTTCTATTCCCAGCTCTGCCACTGACCAACTGGGTGACCTTGGGAAGTTACTGTGCCACTCTTGCCTCAGTTTCCCCATCTGTAAGATGGGGATAATATTACTGACCTCTTTGTAAAGTGCTTTGAGAACTACTGAGGAAAAATACTACACTAAGAGCTAGATATTATAATGTATTGTCATCTTTCTCAGTAACCGCTCCACCTGGGATGATGGACTAGATCAGGGGCAGGCAAACTTTTTGGCCTGAGGGCCACATTGGGTTTCCAAAATTGTATGGAGGGCCGGTAAGGGGAGGCTGTGCCACCCCAAACAGCCAGGCGTGGGCCAGCTAACGCCCCCTGACTCCCCCCCCCGATGGCCCCCCTGGGACTCATGCACCATCCAACCCTCCCTGTCCCCTGATGGTCCCCCCGGGACTCCTGCCCCATCCATCCCAACCCCTGCTCCCTGTCCCCTGACCGCCCCCAGACCCCCCACCCCTGACGGCCCCCCACTGCCCCATCCAACTTCTCCTCTCATTCCTGACTGCCCCCCGGGACCCCTGACTGCCCCCTGCCGCCCCATCCAACCCCCCCCTCCTTCCTGACTGCTTTCCCGGGACCCCTGCCCCCATGTTCCCCGCCCCCTGACCACCACCCCAAACTCCTCTACCCTCTATCCAACCCCCCCTGCTCCCTGCCCCCTTACCATGCTGCCTGGAGCACCAGTGGCTGGCAGCGCTACAGCCGTGCCACCCAGAGCACCAGGACAGTCAGCCACGCCACTGAACAGCACAGAGCACCGGGTCAGGCTGGGCTCTGCAGCTGCGCTGCCCCAGGAGCTCGCAGCTCCGCCACCCAGAGCATTGCGCCGGTGGCGGAGTGAGCTGAGGCTGCGGGGGAGGGGAGAGGGGAGGCTGCGGGGGAGGGGAGGGGGGGGGCTGCGGGGGAGGGGCCGTGCAGGAGGGTCCCGCGGCTGGATGTGGCCCACGGGCCGTAGTTTNGGGCTGCGGGGGAGGGGAGAGGGGGGGCTGCGGGGGAGGGGCCGGGCAGGAGGGTCCCGTGGCCGGATGTGGCCCACGGGCCGTAGTTTGCTCACCTCTGGACTAGATGGAGAGGGAACATAGCCAAGGGAATTGAACGTGGGTTTGGGAGCCAAGAATCACAGTTTCAGGGTTAACTGCACCTTTGAACTCACCTCTGCCTTGGTCTTCCTTGAGGGCACCCACATAAGGTTTCAGGCTCCCAGTTGTCACCTCTCTTAGCTGGAGACCTGCATCCCCCTCCCTCCAGACCATGGTTTTAGGCTTGTATTCGTTTGTATCTCACTGTGATTGCTCCAGCAGGCTGACCAGTGTCCAACACATGCGTTTAACTCTTTCTCCAGGGGCTACCCCAGTGTACACCAGTTACCAACCAGCCTTCACAAAGCATGGAACATTTATTCTAACGGCAAGTGTCTTACAAAGAAAACAATAAAGGAACCTAGCTGCATGCTAAAAGCTTACCAGAGGTCACCCCCTTGACTCCAAATAGGGCTCTGGGCGGTGTCAGTCGTTCAAACCCCTCTACTGGGTTTGCTCTCCAGGTTACCAATTCATGTCAGGTTTCAGAGCAAGAACCAGAACCACTTTGGGACAGTCCAAATGTTTAACACAGTTTGGGCCTTAGACCTTTGGCCTCCTGTGACCGGTAATCACCAGCCAATGGCCCTCTCTTCAGGGCGAAGCTTCAAAAGGCTGGGTTCTTGCATAACAGGTGTGAAGGAATTTGCATTAATCAGCCCCTAGTGATTCCAGATTCTGCAGGAAACCCCACCATACACACCGCCTATATTGATACAAAGGGCTATGAATATTCCACAGCTCATACTGTTGGCCCAGCCAATATAATGGCTTTTCATGCTTTCAATGTAAAATACTATATGGTTCCCAAAGATACTTCATGGGGTTACAATGGCTGTCACTCCAAGAACTGCAGAGTTCCTTTCCTGACTGGCACTGACTCGCTGTAGAATCTCAGGGACAGGGTTTTTTTAAAGGTATTTAGGTGCCTAAAGATGCAAATAGGCACCTAGTGGGATTTTGAAAAGGGTCTAGGTGCCTTACACCCATTGAAATCAACGGGAATTAGGCACTCAAAGGCTTTTGAAAATCTCACCGGGTGCCTAGCTACATCTTTAGGTATCTCAATGCCTTTAAAAATCTGGCCCTTGAGGCCCAAGTTTGAAAGGAGCTGAGTGCCCCCAGCTCCTATTTACTTCCCTGGGTGTTCCAGGCCCTTAATGTCCCTGGGCCACAGTTTTCTATTCTGTTAAACGGTTATAAATCAGCCCCTATTGCTCTCTCATATAGGGTGACCAGACGTCCCACTTTTAAAGGGACAGTCCCGTATTTAAGCCCTCCTGCAGGTGTCAGGACTTTTTCTTAAAAACGGGCAAATTGTCCCATATTTTCTGTCTCACCCCCCATCAGTACCTGCGGGTCCTGCTGCTGGCTGGATCCCTGCTCACCGGATCCCTGCCCACCAGCAGTGAGTGAGGGGGGGTCCAGTGACAAACGATGGGGGTGGGTGTGTAAGGCTGGTGGCGGGGCGAAGATGCAGCGCGTGGGGCCTGCTGCTCCCCCTGCTGGTCTGTCAGCACAGCCCCCGCTGCGTGCTGGCTCTCAGCCAGCAGGGCCCACCCCCCGTCCTGTTTCCGGCCGGTGCTGGCTGTGCGCTGCGGTGGCTGGTGCGTGCAGGCAGGCACCAGGCAGCGGCCAGTTACGTGTTGCCTCTGCTGTCTACACAGCGGCCGTTCACGTGCTCCCCCTCTCGCTGTCCTCTCCCTGCTTTGCCCCTTCACCACCCCAGCCCTGCTGCTCCTCCATACCCCCCCGCCCCAGCGGGGCGCATCCCATTCCCAGCCCATGGTCGGAGCACTCAGCTCACTGACAGCCCGGTTGGCAGGCTGGCTCCTTCCTCCCCCCCCCCCCACCTCTGGCTGGGCCGGCGCCCCAGGAAAGCCAAAGACCCTCTGGTCTGGGATGCTGACCAGGAGGAGCCGAGCCCTGCATGTGTCAAAGCCCCGCACAGCGCTGGCACGGGGAAGCGATTTCCAGCCTGTTCACGCCCCGACCCTGCAGGCTCCACAGCAGCCCCCCAGGCAGGGGCTTAGCACCCTCTTCACACACACCCCCCACCCTGGGTCCTGCCCCCAGGTAGTGTAGGGCTGCTCTGTCCCCTAGGTACCCTCCCCTGCTGAGCCACCTGGGCCCTGGTGCACAATGCATCCTGAGGGCTTAACCTCTTCCTGCCTGTGCTGTAGTCAGAGGTGGCTGGCTTATGTCGGTGGCCAGCAGCAGCCTGGAGGTGTTAGCTGCCTTTCAGCACTATGTGGGCAGGAAGGGACAAGCTGCTTCCAGCCACACTGGTGGGGATGGTAGGGGGAAGGAGGGGGAAGCGATAAACTCTGCAAAGACATGGGCCAGGTCATTCCTTCCCTCCCCATCCTCCCCTGCGGCTGGAAGCAGCTCCCAGCCCGGCCCTCCCGCACAGTGCCGAAAGGCTGCTGCTGGCCACAGTCCGGTGTGAATCCTGGCAGAAATCGGGGGAGAGGGGGCGTGTGACCCTGTGTGCCCCCGCCCACGTGTTGCCTTGGGAAGACGCGGCACCAGGTACCAGGAGAGGCGGGTCCATCGCGGGGGCCCAGCCCAGCATGGAGGGCAGAGAGTGCCAGACAGGGAGGGAGGGTCGGGTCGGTCGGTCACCCCCCCCCCCATGTGAGAGAGGTGTACGGAAGTGTGTGCGTCACCTCTCCCCGTGTGTGGGGGGAGGTAAGGGTGTGTGTGACCCCTCCCCGTGTGAACCCTAAAGCCTTAAAGATAAGAAGGTAAATAAAAAGAATCCAGCTACGCAGCATCTCTTTTTAACAGGGGCTCAGTCAACCTGATGTTAATTTGAATGTTTGTACTGCATAGTTCTGACTGATTGCCGTTGAATTCGCTTGAATACAAGTAATTTTACCAGGTGTCCCATATTCAGCATAGGGAAATATGGTCACCTTACTCTCACATGGCTTTGATCAACACAAAGTGCTTTGAGATGATCTGGCGATGGGTGCTCTCTGAATGCAAAATAACGTGATTCCATCTTTGAGAGGAATCTGTAAGATCACAGACAGAAAAGCTGTTCTCAGAACATAAGGGATGGGGGATTCAGTGGGGAAGAGTTTAAAGGTGACATTCTTCTCATTCTGAGTGCCAGATTCTGCCTTTGATCACATGCTCATGACTGCCACTGACTTCAACAGCAACTAACATAGAACAAAACTGTCTTCAACAGCTAATTACACATGCAACTAACCACAGGTAAAACGGACTCCAACGGGGGTTATGTGCATGTACCTAGAGACAGAATTAGGCTGTAGGAGAGTTCTCAGCATCTTTCCTCTCTATTCAGACAGCATTAGAATTGTCTGGAAAAGGCCAGACCCCAGCACACAGGTTCCTATCTTCAGTGCTTAGGCAAACCCTGACACCCAGGATGCTCTTTGAATTAGGTGAGCTCATGTCTGCCAATTTTTAAAAATAGAACAATTTTGAATAAGGAGCTCAGAGCGAGTGTGAGCAGCTACCGTCTATGGTAAATGAAAGGGCCACGTACTGCAGCATACTGAGTAACAGAGAGATTGGGGAATTGATGTAGAGAAATCCCTAATGCTCCCAGGCACACACCTCAGCTGTGGTTAAGGTGGCCAACAGGACATTGGGTTGAGTTTGTGCACAAACAGAAGATAAATAAAGAGTATTTAATATTGTAAAAGACATTGGGTACACTCCTCCTGAGCCCAGCTTCCTCTGGAACCAGAGCCCTGAAGGATAAAGGTGGGGGACACGGTGTGGTTTACATTTGCTGTTCATCTCCCTTCCTTCATGACCCCTGCCCCATCTGCCTTAGGAATGGAAAAGATTTTTGTTTGTTTGATTGTGATGCCTTTGGAAGGCTGGATACATCAGCTCAGTAGAGGCAGGTTTAACGTGTATGGCTGGAATAATACAGCAATTTATGACTACACAGTACTTTACAAACATTGATTAATTCCCTGCAGTTGGGTATTGTCAATCCTATTGCACAGCTGTAGAAGCTGAGGCACACAGTATAAGCGACTGGCCTTAAATCACACAGTAAGTCAGTGCCTGAGCCAGGATTGGAACTTTAAGGGTACGTCTACACAGCGAGTGGCAGTGAATCTCAGAGCCCAGGTCAACAGACACAAACTTGCAGGGTTTAGGCCACAGTGCTAAAAATAGCTTGGGCTGGAGCTCAGGCTCTGAAGCCCATGAAGTGGGCCTGAGCTCCAGCCTAAGCCACAACTTCTACACAGCTATTTTTAGCAGGTAGCCTGAGCCCCGCAATCCCAAGCCTGTTGAGCCAGGCTCTGGGACTCACTGCAACGGGCTGCCACGTGCTGTGTAGGCGAACCCTTAGTTTCCTGCTCAAACCACTAGACAACACTCTCTGGACATCCAAATAGAAAGCATCTTATGAGTGAGTAAATGAATATCCTGATTTGCCTGGGACAGTCATAGGGTTTGTTGGCCAAGTTCTGATCGAACTCACTGAAGGCACAAACATCTCCGCTGGGAAGGCAGGTTCCTTTCCACTGTGTGGTCCTGTTGGCAGGCCTCAGTTCAGATCCCACAGGCCTTGCCTCCCTAAGGAGAGGAGGGGTTTGTTTAGCCAAGGAAGGTCAGTGAGTTGTCCTGATATGTTTATAAATCCATCTCGTTTCCAAGTGTTCATTGCCAAAGCAAAATGTCCTTAACTAAAGAGCTCTTTGTGCGAAAGGTGGAAATGAGCAAAACAGCAGAACTAGATGCCGTTTGGGTTAGACTAATTCAGGAGTGGAATAGAAGGATGCTGCAGATCAGGACTGAGGTGCATTGCAAAGGAAGCTGGTACATCACCCTCTGTACAACTTCCATGAGAGACCTCAAGTAACCCCATGGAAACTGCAGATTGATCTCGGCTTCCCTACTAGGCATTCATTTGGCTGGCAGGCTGTAGAGTGCCAGCAATCTTAAAAAAAAAAAAAAAAAAAAAAAAGTGCACCCTTCTTTCATGAAGAGGAAAGAAGGAAACGAGGTTAGGGGACTAGAGAGATGTTGCAGGTATCTCCAAATACAGTGAAGCTGACTGACTGATGTTTGGCAGGGTGGACCTTTTGGGTGAAATCCTGGCTCCATTGAAGTCAATGGGTGTTTTGCCATTGACTTCAGCGGAGCCAGGAGTTCACCCATGGTTTCTGTTTCTGTCCCTGTGATGAAAGGTCATTCATAGAATAACCATTGCCTGCAGAAGGCGGAGCTAACAAATATGGGCCCATTAAGTTAGCTGGATGTGAGTCAGTTCATGATTTGATCCCCTTTACTTTGAAGTGATGGAGATAAACCAGATACTTTTCAACACTGTCACACAGAGACAACTTAATTTCAGTGCACGCCACATTGCGGTGAAGGTTATGCAGACAATTTGCCAGATGGAAGCCTGACATTCTTCCCAAATTGGAGTGAAGAAACAGACTGTAGTTTATGTGAAGAGAAGCCAAAGATGAGCAGAGGCCAGAGACAGGAGAACCTCAAAAGAATCATAGGGCTCTATAAAGCTAATTGAAATTATTTGAGTATTTTTAAATTGAAAAATGGCATTTTTCAAAAGAAATTTTAACTTTCCCCACATTTTTTCCTGAGTTGTCTTCTCATTTTTTTTAATGAATCCCCAAACTACAGCATTTTCAGTGTTCATTTCTTGGGTTTTCCTCCACGTTTTTCCTCTCCTCCTGCTCCCTTTTAAGTTACAAAATGGAAAAAAAAGAAACAATGGGAAAGAATGGCGGTGGGAGTGGGGGGAAAGGGGAAAGGAAGAGAAAGAGGAGAAACTTGAAAATCCAACCCCCCAAAAATGAAAAACTGGATGTTTTCCATACAAATTTTGGCAAAATGTTTTGAACAAACAAAATTATCATTCCGTAGAATGAAAAGGTTTTAAAAGTTTTTATGAACATTCTTGACCTTTTTTGTACTATAATTAGTTTGATTTGTCATTTTACAACCACTAAAAAATGCTCCAGAGGGTTTACAAAACACTTGTGACATTTCAAGAGTTTTCAAGCTAAAACTAAATGCAAAAAACCTTGCCGTTTTGAGTCTAGATATTCAAATATGATTCTTAGTCTCAGCTCTAACGAAAAGTGGGTGACTTTGCATGGTAATGTGGCTGTTGTGCCTGTTCTGTATTTCCAGTTGATCTTTTTAAGATGAACATTGACAAGCCTTGTATAGTCCTCACCACAAAATTCTGTTCTGAGCAGAAACCCGTACTAGCTTGGCATTTGCAAGTACAACTCTGGGGCTGAGTACTCTGGCAAGGTGCCAACAGAGAATAATTTCTAGAAATGGGGTGGGAAATGGGCTTTTTCCAGTGAAAATGTGATAAAATTAAAACATTTTTGCTTCAATTAAAAGTTTTTGTCAGATTCTTGGGTATTTGCTTAAAATCCCAAACCTGGAAATTTGGGTGTTTTCAGCAACTACACTGCAGTGCAAGACTTTGATTCTCCCAATTCCCCCTAGGTTGGAGGCAAGAGAAGGTGGGATGGGGAGAGCTGGGAAGAAGTATTTATTTTAGTCTTCGTTGCAGCTACTGTCTGAAAGGAACATCACAGTGAGGTCCTAAAGGTTCCATAAGGATTCTGGTTTATTCCATGATTTGCTTTCTTAGACAAGATGTTTCCTTGGTAGTATTTAGAACAAATTCCTAAACCACAATGGTTTGGGGAAGGTTTTGACTTCCTACCTCACTTGAACTGGAATTGTTTGATATATATTTTGGGTGAACACCGCTTTTATTTTATTGGGGGGGGAGGGGCAGCAACACATAATTTCCTCATGCTGTGTCAATATTTTGCAGTTTTAAAGCCCTAATTTCTCATAACACTAATTATTGTTATGTGCACATAAAACATTAAGGGATTATTCCAAATCCTCATTAACTTGCCAGCAAAAGGAACAGGAAACTGCAGCAGGAAAAGCCTGTAATTACCACTGTGCATTCCCTGTAACATCAGTCACACAGCATCAGGACACTGTCTGGCTTGTTCTCCATTTCGCTTCAGCTCGGATATCCTTTTTGCAGAGCCAGCTCAGAGAACACAAAGATGGATTAGACATTTGTCTGAATAAGAATAGCATCTGATGTTACGTTAGCTAGGTAAAAATTAAAAGGGCATATCAACTGTCATGCTTCAAGGGGATAAGCTGATCACCAGCTGGGGTCAGGAAAAAACACCTCCCCCCGTCCGGGGAACAGGATAAAACAATGACAATAGGTGCATGATGAGGTTTTAAACCTTCCTTTGAAACCAGAGGCATCGGGAAGCAGGATCCCTGATCAGACATTTCATTTATCTGGAAAATTCCTATGATGCTACCAAAAGTATAGACAAGATACAACTTGTCATGTTGGGCCAGATAAAGGTAATATACAAGGATTTTGTCCCCTCCCTTCCCAATGTCCCTTTTCTGGCAGGTTTTATAAGACGAAGCATGTGGATCTGTTTTCTGCGATTTGCACATACAAATGAGAGCTGCACCATTCTGTCAAGATGGTAATAACACTGCTTAGCATTTTATCTGCCTTGCTCACTTTTTCCTCCAGGACCAAAATGATAGCTGCAAGCATTTTCTGAACAGCCTGTTTAAATTATTTATGACAATTGTCCATACTTGCAAGAGCCAGCTCCTTTATTACGCCTGGTTTTCTAACCCCATTCTAAAGCATTGCTATGTCCATATACAACACTATTCACAGTGCCAGTAAGACATGCTGAGCTGAATTCTGCTGTCAGAACTCTTGCAACTCGACTTCAGGGAGAGGCATGTGTAGGAAAGAGCAAAACCTGACCCACTGCACTTACGTCCCTTCTAGAACTTATTCCATGTTGTTTCAGATTTTCTCTTCAGAGCGGCTGAGCTTTGAAATGACACTGCGGGGATCTACACCTGCTCGCTTTACCAGTCAATGTCGCAGGCCCCACTTGGGATCTCAGACTCAAGCCAGAGTCTTTCTGCCTTTCACATCATTTCTACTAAGAAAAATCCTTAAACTGACATTGGGAGCTAGCACAGGGGCCTGATGTGCTCCCGGCAGCCTGAGCCAGAGAGAATGCAGGCAGCCACGCGCTGTACCAGATGGAGGATGTGCATCATCTTCAGGTATGACGTGGTACAACAATCCAGGCTGGAAGTGACCATGCCTGGCTCACTGGGGCCAGGGCCTCCCCCAGGGGAAGGGATGAAGTTCCCTGACAAGCAGGAAGTGGAAGAAAAAACAGTTACCTACTTTTTGTAACTGTTGTTCTGTGAGATGTGTTGCTCATGTCCATTCCACTCTTGGTCTGTGCACGTGGGCGTGCACAGGCCTAGAATGGAATCGACATGAGCAAGCACTCGAAGAAGAAACCATTTTTGGAAACCGATACAAACGTGAACTTTAGTCAGTAAAATGAGCCAGTGTGACTCAGAGACCCATAGGGAGCAGACTCATTGAATAAGAATAGGATGGTTTTAACAGTGTCACTTTTATGACAATAACAAACCTTTAAAAGCAGATGTTGCTGTCTCAGCTATACTGCCGGAGCTAGCTGTGTTTCAGTGAAAAACCGATCCCCCTGAGAACCACCCTCGCTCTCTCCTCCTTGTTACAAGAAGGGTCTGTACAGGGCACACAGAGGAATTATTAAAAACCTGAACCAGATCCTACAGGATGTACATAATTTTCAGTTGCCCAGCTGTGAGCACAGCAACCTTCCTGTCCAGCTCTGCTCTGGAGGAGCAAGGCGCCGTCATTCGCACTGCCTTAGCCTCTAGATTTTCATGCAGGCAAACTCTGAATTGAAGCTCCAGCTTTTAACTTGGTGACAAGATGCAAAATGAAGGCTCTGACTAATACAATTGCAGGACACACAGGAAATAAGACCAACGGTAGTGGCTGAGTTTGCGCTGATGCCACAATCCTTACTCAGTCCTGAGCAGCTTTTCCCGTTAAGAGCCACACAAACAAACAAACAAAGAACGGCAGATTAGTCAATTGAATTAAGGCTTTCCAGGCCTGTGTGTAGCAGCTGGAAGAGCTCTGAGCCCAGAAGATGAGCTGGCTTTAAAGCAGCAGCTGCACAAGCAGGGAAGACAGGAGCCAGGCTCAGAGCCAGGGGCCTGATCAAAGTGCTGATGGGTGCATCTTGAAACAGGCTCCCAGCTCGCTCTGGGAAATGAGGATTGTTATTAAAGAACCTTACAGAAGAAGAATGCTAGAGTCTGAGGCCAGGTCTACACTACTGACTGACACACTCGTATAACTACATTGCTCAGGGGTGTGAAAAATTCTCCCCGACGCAGCTACCGCCTCTTGGGGAGCTGGATTAAGTATGCCGACGGGAGAAGCACAGTAGCATCTTCACTAATGCGCTAGCGCACTGTAGCTCTGTATTTGAAGACAAGCCCTGATAGGATAGAATGGGAGTTTCTGTGACCCTCTGGTGCCAATAAAATCTGCACAGAGACTGTATCTTAAATAAGTTGAGCTCACCTACTACATTGAATCCCATTGAAAAGCTGTTTTAGAGCTCCCCTTCTCGGCACATACACACTGATTGCATAGAGAGGAAAGAGGGTCTTGTGCTTAAGGTGCTGGGCTGGGATTCGGGAGATCTGGATTCAGTCACGGCTCTGCTCCAGACTTAATAGGTGACCTTGGGCAAGCCACTGAATTTCTCAGTGCCCCATCTGTAAAATGGGACTACTACAACTTCTGCTCTGCCTCCTCTGCTAGGGCAGGGGTTACATCTATACAAACCCAGAGCAAGAGCCTAGCACAACGGGGCCCCAGTCTCAGCTGGAGCCTCAGCTATTGTAATACAAACCATAGTTTATTACAGGGTATAAATTGATAGTAATCACAGGACCTGAGAGCAGTTCATTGCAATATGAACTAGATACTGAACTGAGTGCTCAGAGCACCCGAAGCTCATTCTTATCATGATGATTTCCTCCTGCTTGCTAGGAGGGGATGCTGCTGGGATGAAGGGAGTGTGGCCCTGTCTTCTTTACGGCCCCAGGCCCCTTATGGTAGCTGCCCCTGTGGCTCAGAAGAGCAGAATGCTTTCCCATCCTCAGAGGCCATCAGCTTCTTTCTCTGCGCTGGGAGCTACATACACATTGCTCCTGCAGCACTCCCAAGCTTGCTAGTTCAGAGAGAAAGGGAGGCAAGGTGAGCCGGCCATGTGCTAGTCCCGCTCTCCCATCCTAGGACTATACTGGGTTTATAGCCACCAAAACACTTCAGCCCCTGGAAAAACACAGAGTGCCAGGCCCACAATTCACAGCTCCTTCTTGTCCCGCCTGTCCCTCGGGTCACTCTCTGCAATGTCAACTGAGGAGCTGCAGGGGACCTGGGACGCACTGCCACCTCCTGCTCCCTGAGTCCAGCGCTGGCAGCACTCAGCTGCGTGTCATGGCACCTACTACGCACTGACTCCGTGCCTGCAGATCGAGGCCTGGAACTCACAGAGCCTACTTCATCCTTCCAGATGTTCAAAAGAGTCCAGCTTGAAGTAGATGCTTTATATACAGACACTGCATCAGGAGGATTTATTTATCTGTTTCCCTTAGTGACCGCCGCTGAGATGCACCAGAACAGCTGCTGCCTTGCAGAACTGAGGGGCAAGATACTGAGAACAAGACTCTCGAGCCAATCCAAACCCATCTTTCATGTCCCTCGCTCTCTAGAAAAGGGCACACACCCAAGAGTCTAGTCCAGACTAGCCTACTAGTTTCCACTTCAAGGTCCTTTAAAGCAACACATGCCAATCTGAGGGCTGTGGTAGCTTGGAGGAAATCGCTAAGGCACATCCCAAAGTAGCAAACACGAAAAGGCTGCGGCTTCCTTGCTGTCTGGGTTTCCTAAGGAAGGGCGGACTCCTCTGCAGAGAGAAGGGCAAAGGGAGGGGGTGTAGGGTTGGGGAGGAAAGTGCTAACATCAACAACATCTGATAGAAATCTCTGTTCTCTTAATCCTAAATCACAACAGTGTGAAACCAGAGCAAGTGAGAGAGCTGAGGACTCCAGCTGGTTTTCACATCAGTCCCTCTTCTTTAATGTTACAGAGTATTAAAGAACTGGGGGCCGGGGAGGGAGGGGGAGGAAGCAAGCGTGAGTTTGGTCATTAGATGCCAGGGCTGTTTCCAACCCCATGCATAATCAGACTAGCAACTATGCAGACACACAGTCCATCTCTGAAGTGCACACTGCCCATTCTCTGCTCCATCCATGGCAGAGCATGCCAACATTAATACAGACCAGGGCTATGTTCAGGGGGGACACTATTACAAATGTGAAAGCCACCAGCTCTCCTGTGCGCTGACAAATGGGCCATGTCAATGCCGTGCATGAGCAGTTTGGAATGCAAACCAGGGGGCTGGCTTGATGGACAGGAGCAACTGCTGGTGAACTGGAGGCTTGGGGGTGGTACTGGCGCAGAAAGGGTCGTTTTTGTAATGAGTCACTGCGATGATTGATACAGCCTATCAGTATCTGAAGAGAACAAGCACTCAGGAGGGAGAGGTCTTGCAAAGGGGAAGAACAACTAGCAAAGTAACAGGGCGACAATGAGCAAAAGGAAAATTTTAGACCTAATCTCAGGCAGATAAAGTGCCATTAGACTGAAGAATAATCCTCCAAGAGATTACTTGGCCACTACTCCCCAGTGTGTGGGATGTCACACCTGCTCAAGTACATGAGATCAATCACCGGCTAGTGGCTGGGCGACCGCAGTGGCCATACTAACACTAGGACTCGATTACTTAATGGGTCTTTTCCAGGATGTCTCTCTGGGGAGTGGGAGGATAAAGGCAGGGCACACAAAGCCCATAACTGCAATACTATGGGTCCCCCAAAACTGATTTGAATCCATTCAGTGGGATCTCCAGCCCTGTCCCCTTAGGCCATTCAGGCAGCAAAGCAAACAGGAGTTGGGGCTGAGTGAGAGAAAGGAGGGCTTGGAAGAGGGAGAGATGGAAGCAGATCATGGAGGGAAGGTTGTGTGGAGGACAAGATGGCGGTGGGAGATATGGGAGGAGGGGGCACTGGCAGCTGAGTGTATTTAGGCCCGTGTTTAACTATTATGCGTCAAAAAAATTTCCCACTGGTTTCCAACCAATTTTACAGCCAACTGAAAACTGGCTTGAAGGGATAAACAGAGTCAGGCAAGTGGCTGAGGCCCAGCATTTAGATTTTGTTTTTAAAAAGGCATTTTACAAAACATTGTGACTAGAGCCAATCACGAAATACTGAAAACGAAGTCACTGTGCCACTCTAGTGCTAGGCCCCTGGTAGAAATACTGGAGTAATGGTTAAAAATTTAAAAGGAGCTGACAGTAATAGGAGTGCAGTGTTTGGGGCTGTTACTGTAGGATGTATAGAAGGACAAATTAAAAACACAAAAATATTGTATTTCTTCAAGACATCCAGAAAATGAAACTGACCAGTTCACTGCCCCTGTTCAGGCTGAGCGAGGTGCAAAATTAAACAGCTAGCTCATATGGCAACAAGTAACTTTTTGGGTGAAATAACCCAAGTATTTAGCCGGAGCAAGTAAATAATTTTAAGCAATGGAGCCAGACATCTATTGTCCACATCAGACTCCCACAGAAAGGTTCCAGTTGCCTTTTGAACTTTCAGATTGCCTGGCTGGGCAAAGTCAGCTGAGTTTTTCTTTAAGGGGCAGGGGGCAGTAACCGACTTGAGACTCTCCCATTGCCCAGCCAGTCACAGTCAGGCAAAAGAGGAACAAGATTCCTTACTTCCTCTCCCAAGGCTGACCTCAACTCTGAGCCACCCATTCTAGCAACGAGAGGCAGTTCAATCTCTAGCTGAAGTCCCAAGCAGTGACAGCCAAATGTGCTGGTTTGTGCCTGGTGTGGACTCTGTCCGCTCAGTACCCTGTTGCACAGTGCCAATGTTATAGAACTTAAAGCTTCAAATTGTTTCTATCCACTAAGTTACTGCACACTGGGCCCTCAGTGCTTGCGCCTCATTCCGACCAAATCCTGATGCTCTCTACAGGTTGATGTTGTTCTTTTAAATGTGTCCTATTTAAATACTGGTAAATGTTAAACACTTGGAACACTGACGTCCCGACATAAACTATAGTGCTCTTTTCCATGGCCCTGGGCTCGCTAACATTTGTTACCATTGCGTACAGTTCTTACTGCTCCGAGGAGTCCCAAACAAACCAACCCCCAAACCTCATGCAAGTTCTTATTATAGTTGTCCTTTTCCCAACTCCGGGATCTTAAACCTTGTGGTTCACAGACGCTTTCCAAGTCAGTGGAAAAGTTCGCATATTTTAAACATTAAACTCCATCTGTATCCTGTGCAAGTGTTCAATATAAATATAGCTTTGGGGTACCGCGCTTTTTTTTTTTTTACACTGGACTAATTGAGGGCTATAGATCTAAGTTGTCCAGCGCACCCACTGAGCTGTCTCAAATTCTTGCTTAGGGGCTTAAGTATCTTGCAGTTAAAATATTTCAGTTCAAGTCCCATATTGATTTTCAGCTGCAAATGATGAAAGTGCCAGGATAGAGTAACACTTGAGTGATTGTCTTCATTAAGACACCTTCTTTTGGTAAGGTATCATCTTTCCTTAGTGCCGTTCAAATTATGTAATTTATTCAAACTTCTCTGGGAAGTGATACCGTCTAAAGATGCCTGCAGACAACTTACTGAATTCTCATTCTGTAAGAGAGGATTGTATGCTTTTCGCCTGGGACGTATTCATTTTTCTAGATAGTTCAAAAGTCTTTTTAGAACCTAGTAAGTACCAAGTGCCCCGCCTGGCAAATCACCTTAATCCTAATATTTTTTCCATTTTCTCTGGCTTACTATTTTCTATTTTTAAAAAAAACCATTCTTTCTTTGCTAGTTATTTAACATACACTATATACACAACGCTACACAAACATAAATACCATTTACATATGATACAAGGAGGAATATTTAGATCATAAACTCTTCAGAATAGGGACTTTGCCTATGTCTTTGTGAAGCTTATTTTATTGTATATAGTATCCAAAGAATACAATTCCAACTCATGTAACTACAGGCTGGTGTAAATCTTCAATGTAATGTCAGTCTATGCTTTACTTTGTACCCTATGCTGTGGTGTAATCTTGCTGTAAGTTAAAGTTTCATCCCAGAAGTGGTTGAAATCAGTCCTGTACAAAGTTTTGAGATCCATTTGTTAAATGCTCTGAGATCCTTCAAGAAGAAAAGAGTTCTTTCAACTGTGTGTGACTCTATCAAGAGACAAGCAAAGAGAAATCAAGCAACTCCAGATTGTGAACAGTTTTATCTGAAAAGGAAAGTGCCCCCAAATAATGTTATCTCCCAGCAATAGGTTAGATTTTGACAGCTACAGCCAGGTGGAAGAAAAGCCACAGGATGCATAATTATTAACTGAACAGTCCCATAAAGTCCCCTGCCTAGTATGGAAATAGACGTAGGTAAATGAATCAAGGGGTTTGATCTGCCATCTGACCAGGAATATTGCAGGAGTAAAAATATTTACTACGGAGGAATATTAACGTGCAGAGTACTACAGCGCAAGCTGCTTGGGGCAGGGACCATCTTTTTGTTCTTTCTTGGACTTGGCTTGGACTCTCATTCATTACTGCAATACCCATTGATAACCAACAACAACAACAGTGACCAATCAAAGCAGCAGAATGAGGAGCTCTAGGACCCTACAGAATGAAGGCAAGAAGAAAAATGCTAGAGATGAATGGAAGTATGAGCTCTAGAAAGGCTATGGTACTCAAGTTCCAGTGGTAGCCGTGTTAGTCTGTATCAGCAAAAACAACAAGAAGTCCCTGTGGCACCTTAGAGACTAACAAATTTATTTGGGCATAAGCTTTCGTGGGCTAAAACCCACTTCATCAGATGTATGAAGTGAAAAATACAGGAGCAGGTATAAATACATGAAAAGATGGGGGTTGCTTTACCAAGTGTGAGGTCAGTCTAATGAGATAAATCAATTAACAGCAGTATACCAAGGGAGGGAAAATAACTGTTGAAGTGGTAAGAGAGTGGCCCATTACAGACAGTTGACAAGAAGGTGTGAGTAACAGTAGGGGGAAATTAGTATTGGGGAAATTAAGTTTAGGTTTTGTAATGATCCAACCACTCCCAGTCTTTATTCAGGCCTAATCTGATGGTATCCAGTTTGCAAATTAATTCCAGTTCTGCAGCTTCACGTGGGAGTCTGTTTTTGAAGTTTTTTGTTGTTGAAGAATTGCCACTTGGAGGTCTGTTATTGAGTGACCAGAGAGGTTGAAGTGTTCTTCTACTGGTTTTTGAATGTTATGATTCCTGATATCAGATGTGTGTCCATTTAGTCTTTTGCGTAGAGACTGTCCAGTTTGGCCAATGTACATGGCAGAGGGGCATTGCTGGCACATGATGGTATATATCACATTGGTAGATGTGGAGGTGAATGAGCCCCGGATGGTACTCAAGACATTTTTCAAGACCCCAAGGAAGAAGGGGGCAACGAAAGCAACAGAATGGTCTTTAAGCAATGACAAGTGTAATGTATGGATAAATGAAGTACACGGAAGATTAAATAGCCAGCCTCAGCATTCAGAGTAACGGCGAGAGGTCAAAATTAGATACATTTGCCAAAGGAGACAGCCTTAAAGGATTCAGGATCATGCCAGAACAGACAAGTCAAGCAGTTAGGACATCGGAAAACTGACAACATTCCAAGGCCAGATGAGATGCATCCCAGAATTGAGAGGAATGCAGCATGGGAGAATGGATCTTGGCAGTTTCTGCTCTGGAAAGGACTTAAATAGCAGTTTCACATCAGGATTGAGGAGCTGGGTGGACAGAAAAATGTGTATTGAAACAAGGATTGGCACTAGTCAGCACCATGATTCTTTCTAACTTGAGAACACTAATGTCTCCATCACTTGGAAAGGGTTCCCGCAATTCTACAAATTCCTTAAAAAAAGTGAGGAATTTTATTGTAGCCAAAATGAGAGAGTGGGAATATACCTAGCTCAGCACATATTGCAATCTGCAGAAAGGCACCCGCCTTTCCTAAATCTACTCTGAAAGTATAATGCAGCCCTTAAGTACGCATGCCACATGCCCTGGTTTACTAGGAACACCCTGTTCTGCTCATTGTAGCACTCTGGACTCCTTGGTCATGGATGGGTTGTGGTTTTACACATATAATCTCCCTTTGCAAATGAGTTTAAGGCCAAGCATTAAAGTGAAACAGGAATTTTTATGACAACCAAAAAGAAAAGGGCTGTGTTTCTCCTCTCGAAACACCAGGGTAAGTCCGTTCATTTTAACAAAGTTACTCCTGACTTACACCATTGTGAGAGGAGAATCAGATCTCTGTAATGACATTTGTATAAGATTATCCTATAACCAAGTGCGTGTGTGTGTGTGTGGGAGGATTGTCATTTATTGCTGGACTAATATTGTGTGTGTGTGTGTGTGTGTGTGTGTGTGTGTGTGTGTGTGTGTGTGTGTGATATTAACCTATAATGAAGTCTGTGTGTTTGTACGTATATAAGTATATGAAGCATATGTCTGTATGTGTGATATATATGTATGAGATATTGAAGAGTATATGTCTGTATGTGTGTATACACACATACTTCATTGTAAGTTAATCACATATATCTACTATATGTGTCCAGAAATAAATCAGTGCGTCATTCATCTAAAGTCTTAAACCGTAATTTGTCACTTCATTGAAAACTCTTTGAAATAGTTATCATAAGAAGAAGGTAGATCTTCGGCTAAATATTAAGGGTAGATGTCAGATTCCTGAGTGTCATTTTTAGGTTTTAAACCAAATATACCTAAAGGGTTGGGATATCAAAACGTGGCTCTAATGTGATTGTAATTAAGAGTCAGCTAAAAATTTGATCCCTTTTTAAATAGTAGAGAAGTTTCCCAGAAGTGGCACCGAGAGAAGACTATGGACATTTTGTGGTAAACACTCTTTTCTAGCGTTTAAGAAGGTTGGTTTAGACCCCAAAGGAAAAACACATCCATCTGCTCTAAAGAGTCCTGGTGGGAGAATTGGAGCTCTAACAGTACAATCATTGTGGCTAGCCTGAAGCAAAACAACAAATGTTAGTCCTGCTGCTTGTAAGACGACAAATCAGCACCAGTTTTAATTAACTTTAATGGTTTGGAAACTAGACCAGACAAACTTGTTTAACTAGCAGAATTTAAATACAAGCAAGAACCAGCTGCTGTCCTGTTTCTTCCCTGGAATGTGTTTATCCATTCACAGGTAAAGTAACATTTATGTCATTTACACTTTTTTATACTTCTTTGCCATTTTAAACTAAACTAAACATTGTGCAGGATAAATTTGTCAAAACCTCTCTGGAATCCACAAAAAATGAGCTGTTTCTACAAAGTACCTGGGTCTATGGATCTTTGTAAACTGGAGAGGCTAGCACAGGATGTAAACTATGCAAACACAACTCCTTCTCCCCCCCAACACAGGAAATGAGCAAAGCCAGAGCTCCCAGTTTAAGTTGCTTATTAATAACTAGTTGTATTACAATAGCGGCTAGACTCTAATCGAGATTGAGGCCCTCCTGTGCTACACACTGTCCATCTCCACACCAGGAGACTGTCCTCACCCCAAAGAGCTTACACCCTAAGGGCACAGCTCCATTGCAGCTGGAGCTATAATTTCCAGCTCAGGCAGACATACACAGGCTAGCCTGGGTGGAGCTAGTGAACTAAAAATAGCAGCATCGCCATTAGGGTGACCAGACAGCAAATGTGAAAAATCGGGATGGGGTGGGGGGTAATAGTAGCCTATGTAAGAAAAAGACCCCAAAATCGGGACTGTCCCTATAAAATCGGGACATCTGGTCACCCCCTAATCGCCATGGTAGCACGGGCAATAGCTCAGGCTAGCTGCCCAAGTCCAGTCCCATCAGAGATCCTAGGTGTGTACTCGGGTGGCTAGCCCAAGCTGCCACCCGCAAACATCAAGGCTACCCTGCTATTTTTAGCACGCTAGCGTGATCAGAGCTTGCGCATGTACATTCACCTGAACTGGAAATTACACCCCCAGTGGCAGAGTAGATGTTTGCTGAGTAGACAATGCAGACGACGTGTGGGAGGGGAAAGAGAGGTACAGAGAGGTGAAGTAATTGGCTTAACGCCACAGAGCACGTCAGTGGCAGAGCCAGCAATAGAAACGAGGCCTCATGAGTGCAAGCCCGTGGCCCTGTCCACTAGACTAGACCATGCTGCCTCCTTCATATCTGACATGAGGGCTTGTTAGGGGGACAACAGCTCCTCCCATACTTTAAGCAAGAGCCATAGCCCTGGGCCAGCGAGCAGCTTGAAATGAACGTCTCCAGTGAATGAGCAGACAAGGCAGAGTCCTTCCTGGCAGTGCTGGTTTCTCAGTGCATGTTGCCTTTTCTCCAATCTTCAAGGATCTCAAAGAACCACCACCATAGTACAGCAGCCAAATATATATGCGGCTGAAAGCCTGAGTAGAAAGTGTTGCCACTTCCTATATTACTAGCCTTGAAAAGAATAATTGGCCCTTTCAATCTTGAAAGCACTTTACAAACATTAGCTCTCACAATATCCATGTGAGGTAATGTAGGTGTTATCCCCATTTTACAAATGGGAAAACTGAGGCCTGGGTAAAATAATTAACTTGCCTGAGGTGAAAGACGGAGTCTGTCTGAACTGGGATTGGAATGCAGGAATTCCTGTTCCTCCATCCTGTGCATCTTACAACAAGTGTATTTCCTTACTAAACTATCAGACAAGGTTTATGCTCACTCCTTGCCACTGCCAGAGCGGAGTCTTAGAAGATAAAGGGCCTACTTCTGATCTTATTTACATCAGTGTAAATCAGGGCTAACTCCACTGAAGTCAATGGAATTTGTAAGAATGCTGTGGGAGCAGAGTCAGGCCCATAATGTATGGAAGCACATGTTTTCAGGACTCTTTTTTTTTAAATTATTAAATCATCGTTAACTGTCTGTTTAGCTTACTCTGCTGAGGAGCATTTGAACGTTACACCATGTCTGCACTAGAAACTTTTGCTAGTACAGCAATGTCAGTTAGGGGTTTGATTTGGGGGGCAAAAAAGCCCCCAGTGTAAATACAATTATTGTGGCATATAAGTGCTTTTCATGGTATAGTTTGTTTTGCTCACTGAACTGTATATAAGCTATACCAGCAAAAGCCTTTTTTTGCTGGAATAAGCTGCATCTACTCTAGTAGGTTGTTGGCAATAGCAATACTAGCAAACTTTTAAAGGAAGACGAGGCCTTAAACTTGTAAATGTAAAGATAAAAATACATTTTAAAAATAAAAAGGAAAAATGATGTACAAATACAGTATCTTAGGAATCAGCAAGTGAAGGGTAATTAAATAAAAAAGCACAGAGAGGAAGGATGGTCTTGTGATTAAGGCACTAGATTGGAATTCAGGAGAGCTGGATTCAATTCTGGTTCTTCCTGAATGACCTTGAGTAAGTCCGCTTCCTTTACTTTGCCTATACAGGGTGTGAACTCCTTAATGCAGTCATGGTCTCCCGATGTGTGTCTTGTCTATACAGTGCCTAGCACAATGGTGCCCCGTTCTTGCTATGGTAATTCAAATACTATTACTGATACTTTACATGCCGTTGCTACAAATTAAATTTAATATTGTTTGCCAGCTTGTGGCAAAAATATAAAGGTCAATTTCAATTAAATCAATGGGAGTGTTATCTGAGTAAGCACTGAGCAGAAGCATCCCTCAATTTTTTGAAACCATCCGCTACTTACATGAAGTAGTGTAAGATTTTCTATTAAAATAAAATGCATTCGCGTTTCATCACTTTGGACATTTCTTACAGAGTTAAAATCTTGTAACAGGTTAACCTATAAAAGTTTCGATTTCTCTTGGATTGACTGCCCAGCTTCCATTTGGCAAAATCAGAGGTCTTCCAAATCCAAGGCACTTTCAAGGGAGTACTCCCATTTTGCCAAAATACAGAACCAGTTCCAGCTGATGTCAGATGATCACTAAAGGAGTTTGTTTTAATTTGGAGGAATACAAGCTAAGAAAGCCTTAAAAATGTGGCTCGTTTTCTTGTAATTTATGAGACTACTAGCTGCCCCTCCCAACCATGAAGGAGTTGTGCTAAATGTAGAATGCTTGCATATTGGGTGTGGCAAGATGGGCCGGCTCTAGGCACCAGCAAACCAAGCAGCTGCTTGGGGCAGCACATTTGCAGGGGGCGGCATTCGGGCCATCCTTGTTTGTTTGTTTTTTTAACTCACTTCTTCCCCTCTCACAACCCTGCAGAAGCGGAGCCATGGAGCAGTCCAGCATGGCTGCTGAGAACCCACGGGACCCTGGGAGCTGTAGTTCCTTGGCTAGCTCCCTGCCTAGAGAGCCAGCCCTGGAGCAGGGAAAGAACTACATTTCCCAGCAATCCCTTGGCCGCTATCAACAGGAAAGGGAGGGGGAAGGAGTGACGTAGCTGAGCCATGCTGTAGCTTGCTGTGAGTTGAAAGGGGTGGCCCTGTGAATGGGGAACAAGTGTGCCCAGCCCAAGGGGTAGGCGGCTTTGGTGCAGAGATCCCCTTCAGAAGACTTCCCCAGACTGGATTAGGGATACTGGTGTAACCTCACCTTGCAGCCCCCAAAGAAGGAACTGGGTGGACTAAATGGACAATGTACCTCTGTATCTGAAGCCTAGCAAGGGAGGTACGTGGATCCCACTAGAATTTAAAATGAAAACTGAAAGAGGGGAAGCTCTACTAGAGGACTTGGGCAGCTTTAGATACAGTACCAGGCACGTAGGAGGATTTCCACTTCTGAACCATGGAAGCAGAAATTGGCTTTTCCTTTCTAGATTTAGCTAATATTCAGAAAGGGAATCTAGCACCTGCCCTCCAGATTTGAACACCCTCAAAATTCAGGAGTGCTCACGCTCAATTTGGGCAGCTGTTACTTCATTTCTCCCAAATCAAATATACTGATCCACTGTAACTTGCTGTAGATAAAGTAGGATAAAATTGAGCAAGAAACGCTTCCCAGTGGTTATTAGGACTGGAATTGCTATTTTCAACAGCCATTGCNACATTATTTTTATTAGAATGATGTTACTTACCATCCAGTACAAGCACATGGGAAGACACTGTCTCCATCTCAAAGATCACACAATCTAAATAGACATGACAGACAACACATGAAAGCAAAATGTCATCTATATGTTAGATCTTGGTTTGTTGCTGGGGTTTTTTCCTTCCTCCTCACCTCTGGATCATCTTTTCCTATTATCCTTCCCTCTTGTACTGGTAGTCCAACCAACCTGCTCTGTTATGGCTGCCCCAATGTACCCTCCCCTTCTACCGTACCAAGCCCTTGCCACGTGTAACAAACTCCCATCGTGAGGCATCTGCAAGGACAGAGCTCAGGACCTTAAACACCAAAACATAGGACTCGATCACATGAGCTCAAGGAATAACTGTTAGCTGCTAGCAGTAGAGGGATCTTATCCACTATGCAGACCGGCCATGGGGAACACAGCACACTTATTTGGTGTGTTACATATAGATTCAGGCTCATTAGGAGATGGGGTAGGTGAGACACCCAGAGAGACTCTGCCCATGGTCAAAGTTTGCTGCAGTCTCTTGTGGGCAGGTGCTTCACTTACCTCCATGCAGTCACTGGCAATTCTAGCTATCTACACCCTATGTATATGTGGGGCTGGTGCAGTATCGTGGGGTGGGGAAAGATTCCACATTCTCTCATTTGCTCCTAGCAGTCACTGGCAGCTACCCCGATGGGGGTGGATTACTATTATTCGATTCTTCCCTGGGGAGGATCCCTGGGAGAAGAGTCCCACGTGGCCTCACCTGCCTCCAGCAGTCACTGAGAGCTCCTCTTTTCTTCTCTCCCTCCCACTACATGGGGTGGGTTGGAGCTGGAATGTCTGCCTTGTGTGGATATGCGCTGTACTGTATACGTGTGCATTTACACAAGTGAAACACGCACGCACACATCTGTTATAAAGAAATGCCGTCTATGCAAACAATGAATTCATTCTCCTTTAGATATTTCTGATTGCTACTTGTCCAGCTAAGTTTGACTTGACAGGAATAAAGATGTCAGCAGGGATGTAATCAGAGTACAAAGTCACAAGTGGTAAATGCTATTGTTCATCAGCCAAGTACCTTAGCTAATTTTAATCTTTTGTAAGTACACATTACTTCACAACTCCTTATCTACCCAGATAGTTTTGCTATATCAGCCCTTCTTAAGAACATACACATCGCTATTTTAAAATATTGGGTTGCTCCTTTATCACTTACCTCCCCTATTATAAAAACATTTACTAATGACCTGTAGGGACAGGGTTTCCTTATGCAAAGAGCCTTCGTGAAAATGTTATTTAGTAACTAGCTGCCAAACGTACCAATACATCTCTGTAGAGTGCCCCAGCACTACAGCTGCCTGGACCAGGGACTTCCAAACGGTCCATGGATTTCAGTGGCATGAAGAGGGATGACAACAGGTGTAGTGAAAGCAGCACAAGCATTACACTGTACTAGACTAGAGACTAGAGTGAAGGCAGCCTAAACTAGCATCAACATCTTTCCCCTTTTATTTCATAGCCACTCCACCACCGCAGGTGCTCTAGGAAGCATTATGGAGAAACCTTCTACTGTAAGAAAGCACAGCTACTGGGCCCCTGCCCTTTAAGAAACTGCAGTGTAGCCTCCCTTCCATGGCTGGTCAGCTCTGTTAGTTGATGCCATTGGGGCTCTCTTACCTCCCCCATTCCCTTTGAGAGTTGCTAGCACTGCTAACCTCACGCAGTTATTTACTGAGCCAGAAAATGTGTCCAATGTCCAGCCCATTTGGTGGGGAGATTCTTTGGGTGGCCCTCCCCTTTATGCTTCTGCATAAGGGGGTGGGCATGATTTGGCCCTGAATTTAGTGAAGATTTGTAAGCCAGAGAAATCTGAGTTTTATTTGTAGATCTAGGGAAGTCAATTATTCTACACAAATCTCTTATGCTACTCTAATCTATTCTATAATCTTCGTGTTCTTATGCTGAGCCCATCTTTGTGGTATCTGAGCATGCTGGGGCTCCCAGCTAAAAGAGAAATGGTTTGTCACATGACACTGATTTGTCACGTCCCTTGGACATGAAAAGTAGAACAGGAAATATTTACTCTCCTCTTTCACTGATTCATAGTGTGCTTAATATTGGACAACACCCCATTCTATTAAATGAGTCTTTGACCATTATATTATCTTTAAAAAATTCGGCATAATGTTTGCTGTAACAGCTCAATTACTGGGTGCAAGATTAAACACTAACAAATATTCTGTTAAAATACTCTATAAAATTTCATTTCTGAAATCTGCTTTGGCAAACCACTGATACCTGCGCAGCTGTATATAAGACAAATCTGTATCTGACATCTGAGAAAACTGCAGTTATGTGAATACCAAATGCTTGTAATCCAATTTCTTGGTTATGTGGCTTGGACCAATATTTGTAATTATGTCAGGGTTTGGAACTCCCTTGGGTACGCAAACCTCAATGTGAAATTAAAACCTAATTGTTTAAAGCCTTTTTGACTTGACCTCCTCCAGCCTATCATCAACAAGATTATAGCATAGTTATCAACCGTGCTTCATCTGCAGGGGTTTCACTTCCAACTTGTACAGTACTCAGTGAAAAAATACTATATTGGAAGGCCTTTCACTCCTGATTTTAATATTAAATTACATTTCTCTGCTATTGTCATTAAAAAGTAGGCATTTTCCAGTTACCATCTGAATTAAGGTTACCACTGTTTACCTATGTCTTTAAGAGGTCTCTATATAGTAACTGTCACTAATGGCCAGTTTTAAATGGGTTCTACTGTACAGCATATATATCTAGTAATGGCATCCAGTGCATCTCTCTCTCTGTTGACCTCCAAAGGGGCTGCTTTTCTTATTTCATTATAATATCACATTAACAAGTAAACATACTCCCAACTGAACACACGGAGAACATGGGCTACAGGAGATCTTGGTTCAAAACAACCATGGCAACTCCTGCTCTTTCAGGTGCCAGCACTGTGTTCAGCAGAAGGGCTGATTAGATTTGAATCATTCATAGCTCCTGTAAGCCTTTAGTAAGGCATTTGATATGGTCTTGCATGATATTCTTATCGATAAACTAGGCAAATACAATTTAGATGGGGCTACTATAAGGTGGGTGCATAACTGGCTGGATAACCGTACTCAGAGTTGCTATTAATGGTTCCCAATCCTGCTGGAAAGGCATAACAAGTGGGGTTCCCCAGGGGTCTGTTTTGGGACCGGCTCTGTTCAATATCTTCATTAACGACTTAGATATTGGCATAGAAAGTACGCTTATTAAGTTTGCAGATGATACCAAACTGGGAGGGATTGCAACTGCTTTGGAGGACAGGGTCATAATTCAAAATGATCAGGACAAATTGGAGAAATGGTCTGAGGTAAACAGGATGAAGTTTAACAAAGACAAATGCAAAGTGCTCCACTTAGGAAGGAATAATCAGTTTCATACATACAGAATGGGAAGAGACTGTCTAGGAAGGAGTACGGCAGAAAGGGATCTAGGGGTTATAGTGGACAACAAGCTAAATATGAGTCAACAGTGTGATGCTGTTGCAAAAAAAGCGAACATGATTCTGGGATGTATTAACAGGTGTGTTGTGAGCAAGACGCGAGAAGTCATTCTTCCGCTCTACTCTGCGCTGGTTAGGCCTCAACTGGAATAGTGTCCCCAGTTCTGGGCACTGCATTTCAAGAAAGTTGTGGAGAAATTGGAGAGGGTCCAGAGAAGAGCAACAAGAATGATTAAAGGTCTTGAGAACATGACCTATGAAGGAAGGCTGAAAGAATTGGGTTTGTTTAGTTTGGAAAAGAGAAGACTGAGAGGGGACATGATAGCAGTTTTCAGGTATCTAAAAGGGTGTCATAAGGAGGAGGGAGAAAACTTGTTCACCTTAGCCTCTAAGGATAGAACAAGCAGCAATGGGCTTAAACTGCAGCAAGGGAGGTTTAGGTTGGACATTAGGAAAAAGTTCCTAACTGTCAGGGTGGTTAAACACTGGAATAAATTGCCTAGGGAGGTTGTGGAATCTCCATCTCTGGAGATATTTAAGAGTAGGTTAGATAAATGTCTATCAGGGATGGTCTAGACAGTATTTGGTCCTGCCATGAGGGCAGGGGACTGGACTCGATGACCTCTCGAGGTCCCTTCCAGTCCTAGAATCTATGAATCTATGAAAAAAGCCTCCTAAGAGAGCAAAGGAATAGAGTAGGGAGTATACTTGGGCAATATGGCAGCATCCCCTTCCCTCAAAATTTTACCAAATTTCCTAAGTCGTGGTCTGAGAAAGGTGACAGTCTCTTTGGAATGCTTTATTTTTCAGCATGGTGGGAAAAGGAGAACTCAGACTCAAATCTCTGGGACAAAAACTAAATTAAGTGTAAGCCTTCTTACTACTTACAGAAAGTCATTCTCAACAGTATCAGGTTTCATTACACAGTAATGGGTTTTTTAACTAATTTTAACAAATGTTCATTGTTTGGTAAAATATATTTTCCATTTCAAAATTGTGCTATAATATAAATTATAATTTGTTTTATCCATAGTGTTGTTTTTTAATTACATTAATTTTAAAAGAGACATAGGATTGCCAAATGTAAGATTTATTATAGCGTTTTTATTAACAAACTTTCATTGGAAAGTTCTGGATGCATTAACAGAGCAGGCACATTGGCTTCAATGTTTGGCATTTGACCGTCAACAGAATTGCACTTCACTGTTATAGTTCTGTTACAATATTGTGTATTTTCAGGGCAAGACTCATACCCAGCCTCTCTCACAGTACTGTTCAGTATGTGTTTCTGATCATTTTGGTCAGCCTTCAAAAGTTGGCCAGTTTGTGATGGATTCGGATCTATCTTGATTTCAGGTATCTTCTTTTGCTTTGATACTGAAGTTCTCTTGTCTTCATTCCCACTTACTTCTGTACCCCTTAAATCACACTTGTCTCTGATTTTACAGAGTCCCTTTTGGTTACTTGATACATTATTCTCAGCTTCAGAACAAGGTTTTATGAGAGAACCAGCACTTCTGCAGATAAACGGTGAGGAGCTTGTCACCTTTGGAAGAGTTCTTATGCTCTCCTCTGTATTCTGAAGACTAGGTGTATCTCTCCTGTTTATTCTTTCATGTGTTTGAAACTGCTGTACTGAATGCAGAAAAAAATTTCTAGGCAGAGAGTTCTGCATCATGGGTCTTTTCAGTCTCCTCTGAAGACAACTGCAATGGAGCACATGTTGGACTGGGGGAACATAGCTTTCAACAGCTTGCTGTAAAACATTTACAGGAGGCACAGAGTTTTGGATCTGCACAACATTACCAGATGACGGGGCACATTGGTAGCACAAAGTGTCACTTAACTGCCTATATGCATCTGGACAGCTGCACTGCCTGTTCTGAGAGGAGAGTGGGCACACGGGATGCTGGTCAACACATGGCTGTACCATGGTTGAGCCAGCTTCATTTTTGATGCTTTTATTCAATTCACTGTTATATGCTGAATGCACAGACGTGCATGCATTTGAGGGTCTGCCATTGAAAAGTTCTGAGCACATGTGGGTTTCTTCATAACTTACTTTCTCTGATGAGTTACAATGACTGGTATGTGATGCCAGAGGCTCTAACTCATAATGCTCCTGCTCCATTTCTGGTTTTTGCCCTCCGGAATCCAACTGAAATGTGTTGACAGGATGTGCTTTGTTTTGTCCCCGGTCTCCTTGGCTTCCTGACAAAGCTTGGGAGAAGACATTGCATTGCAATTTTTTTGGCAGAGGAATCTGGCCACAAGTGCCTTGAGGTCCAAGGCAACGGCACATGCATTGGAAAAAGAAGGTTGCAAAAGCCCAACTAATGCACATTATGAGCATCATGAAAGTGCCAAGTTGGGTGTATGCTAAGACCGTGGAAGGCATCATCATTGCTCCAGCCACAAATGTGGTCAATGCAGCCATTGCAATTGCAGAGCCCATGCGGCTTAGAGAGAAGATGACTTTTCCTTCTCGGTCTGGATCAGGAGCTAAGCGGTAAGCAACTCCGTAGTGAACAGCAAAGTCCACAGATAAGCCAACAGCTACAGAAATAGTGACAGACTCTAACACATTTAGTTCCCATCCGAGAAGAACCAGAGAGCCAACAGTGACAAATATAGTTCCAGCTATAGAAACTATTGCATAAAGGCTTATAATTATATTCCAAGTTGTAAGTAGCATTACGCTAAATGCAACAGCAACTGAAAGACCCATGGCAATCAGAGTACCATCAGAAAGACTGTCCTGAAGGTCATAGAACTCTAAATTACTCACAAACCATCCATTGCCAAGACCCTCAGGAGCAGAACTAAGCTCATTTGAAATCCATGAATCCACCTCTCTGTAAAACTGATGCATTTTCTCATAAGCCAGTGTGAAGAGATAGGTGCTTTGGAACTCCAGTACCACAGCCCTGATGGTATCGTTTATGTCAAAGCGAGGCCCTGGGGTTTTGCTGTACAAATGGTACCCAGTGCTTCTTTCTAACTCCATGATGGCCCTCTTGATGCATAACTCAAAAACTTCTTGTTTGTATGGAAATCTCCAATGGCTACAGCAGGGATAAAGAGCTGGCTCATCACAGTCCTGATTTTCCATCCACTGCTTAAATGTCTCAATAAAGCAGCTTGCGAAGTCTTGTTCTTCAGTTTGGTAATAAAACGTTTGATTTCTTAACTTCTGGCAAAAATGTAAAATCCAGACCTGTGAAGCTGGGCTTGCAATATTAAAACTGCTGTCTAGTTTCAGCTTTCCTTTACTTTTAGGATTTAGAGGATCTCCATTATCTTCAGGAGAGACGCCCCAGATTACTGTAATTGGCATGTGGAGTTCCTCTCCATGGTGGACACGTTCAAACATAAAAAGCTTTTTGTACTCTGCATCATAGCGTTCAAAAGGGTGAGAAGACCTAAACACCTGAAACTCAGAGAGCTCCAGTGATGGTAATTTCATTTTTGGATTAACACATACAATATATGCTCCACCTACAGTTAAAGCAAGGAACCAGAACAGCCAAATATATCGAAACTTGATAACGATGCATGGCAAGACTTTTTCAAAAAAGATCCTGGATGCTTCTGAGACTGCAAAAATAATCTTGTGGCACACTTGGCACAACACTGTGCAGCAGCCTTTGTTGCTATATACCCTCTGCTGAGGTTTTTTGAAGCAAGTGAATATATTGAGAAGATACCGTTCATGTAACACAACTACTGCTGGTAACCACGTTACCATTAAAACGTAATTCACCAATATGGCAGTGCCAGCGTAAACACCAAAACATCGGATTGCTGTAATATTGCTGACATAATTAGCATAGAAGGCAGCCGCGGTGGTAAAACTGGTTACAAACATGGAAAGAGCAGCATGTTGCAAGGTGATGCTGACCGTCTCAGAAGTATCAGCGTGAGATTTATCAAATTTTGTGTAGTTCCAAACATCACACAGGACAAAAGCATCATCTGCGCCAATTCCAACAAGAATAATTAATGCAGTGAGGTTCATAAAAGGGAAAAACTCAAAATTAAATACTACCCGATAAAGAAAGTAAGATACAATCAAGGAACTAATTATTGCAAACATGGTCATCAGCGTGATAAACATGGACTTCGTGTACACACACATGACTAAGAGAACAATGACAATGGCTATGGCAGGATACACAGTATCCATTAATAGGTAATCTTGAAACAAACTATGTTTTATTCCAAACTCAATCCCTGTGATGGTCGTTATACCATCAGAAGAGTTCCAGTTCTCAAAATTATCCAGGTAAATGTTCATCATGCTTTCTCCTTTTTCTGTTGGAGAGAAGAGCATGCTGTACTTTAAAGCTGGCAAGACATAGTCAGCAGTCTTTGGGCTTAGAAAATCTTTGTCCACTAGATAGTGCAGAATCTGGTAAACAGCATTGTACTTTGTACATTTACGAGGCACATTTGTACATTTGAGCTGGTCCTTCCTTTTGGCTGCCACATCCCAGCAATCTGGCCCCAGGGTTCCGTTGTAGTAGTATTTGGCACATGTACGAAGCAGCTTTAGGGTGTGAGAAACATCTCGTTCTACAATTTTTTGACATGACGATCTGTTGTTTAGAATGGCAATATAGTTGCCCAGCGTCCAGCTGGGACAGCATGAAGCAGCAGTGGTCCTCTGGCAGAGATCACCAAATTGGGAATGAGATCTTATCTGTGTAGAGACAGACACAGAGTTATAACATTAGGGCAAGAGCCATTTAAACGGGGCGCTTTGCATTTAATTTTTAAATTTCAAATAATTCACAGACAGGTTCATCGAGGAGGGATGAAAGTGACACTCATGGAATTCTGTGCCAATATTTGTAATTCTTAAGCACACATACACACAGGCCCTGATCCTCCTCTCACATGCATCAAAGTAAATCAGGAGACCCTCCACAGAAGTTCATAGAGTCCTAACAGTGAAAAAACTAGTGTAAGTGATAGGACAATCAGGCCCATATGCTCAGAAATTTTAAGAATATTGTACATTAGCAACTACAGTCTAGTACAGGGGTAGGCAACCTATGGCACGGGTGCCGAAGGCGGCACGCGAGCTGATTTTCAGTGGCACTCACACTGCCCGGGTCCTGGCCACCAGTCCGGGGGGCTCTGCATTTTAATTTAATTTTAAATGAAGCTTTTTAAACATTTTAAAAGCCTTATTTACTTTACATACAACAATAGTTTAGTTATATATTATAGACTTATAGAAAGAGACCTTCTAAAAACGTTAAAATGTATTACTGGCACGCGAAACCTTAAATTAAGAGTGAATAAATGAAGACTCGGCACACCACTTCTGAAAGGTTGCCGACCCCTGGTCTAGTACATAAGAACACAGGATTGGACGGAACCTTCTGGTTATTGAATCCAGTCTCCTGCTATCACAGGCAACCCTGTAAAATAATCCCATTCATAAATTCATCAAGCTCCATCTTAAAACCGATTAGGTTGCCCCCACTACTCCTATTGGAAGGCTGTTCCAGAACCTCACTCCTCTCATGATTAGAAGCCTTCTTCTACTTCTGCTTGAAGATGCAGCAACTGAGGTGCACTCTTTCCCTCTAATGCTCCCCAATGTTTATTTTTCTAAACTAATCAGTTGCCCAGAGGGTTGGTTGTGATTTGTTCCTCACCCCTCCTGAGACCACATAAAGATGATCCTAGAAGCTGTAGGGACTTCTCCTGGCAGCTCTAGCACAAACGGATGGGATAGCTCCAGGACAAGGAGCTATGTAACCTAAGCTCCCTTCTACAGTCCACTTTGTACATGAGACATTTTTGTCTTTCTGCATCTGGCTTTCCAAAGAAAGAGTGTCCAAAAAGAGGGTTGTACTGATTTAACTACATCAGTTTCTTACCTAATATAGTTACATCAGTAAAATTTTCTCAAGTAGACAAAGCCTAAAGGCTAAATAAGGGCTCGAAGAATTTAAGACCCCCAGATTCCAGGCACACACTGTGAGTCCAAACTCCTGGCTTGGAAAGAACAATGAATTGGAACCAATCTTGCAAACACTCCAGCATGGGCATAACTTCACTCACTTGAATGTGAAGTTACACATGTGCCTAAGTGTTTACAGGAGTGAGCCCTGAAACCTTTATCCATGCAGATTTCAGATCAGCTAAATAAGTGACATACTACTTATTTATACTGAAATTACACTGGGTTTCATCAGTGATCACTTGTAACACACACACACAACCCACAATTTGGGGATTGTCATGATGGTTATAAAAGCTTTAATATGGACTTAATTTTGTCAAACAATTCCTGAACAAGAATGACCTGACATTCCATAAAACAGGATAATTCACATTTGATTGTTTCCAGATAAATACACTCACACATGCAAACTCAGGAAAAAATGAACAACCTAATAAATAAAAGGAAGCACTGGAATAGCATATCTGTATTTTTCATGGCACATCTCCAGATTTATCCTATGAGGATATAATATGCAAGTTCTGGGTCAGCCAAGCGGACTGGGAGGAAAGGATTGCATTGTCCTCTCTACATAGTCAAGTTCAAGGTGGGACAATGAGGCTTATATGTTATTCTTCAATACTCGCTGCAAGCTATAAACATTTGCTGGTAAAGTAACTGTTGCCAAAGATCAAGTAACACAAGCTGGCAGCTGAAACTATGAAAGAAAAAACTAAATTTAGTCTGGAATAACTTTTTAAAGCATTATGTAAAAACATTATTTACAAAACATTAGCATTGCAGGATTAGGCCCTACTTTGTTGACTGATCAAAAGATACTGCCAAGGTTAGTTGGTACTTGCCAGGTCAGCTGTGTCACTGGCAACATCTCCACTTGTTACTGGGATATCTAAAGAAGTGAAGTTGTGCATTCTGCGTGTATGCTACCTACAAGGGCACGTCAGCTTGACAAATGGATCTGCCTGGTGATGTAGGCTTGTGCTTCTATATTTGGAATCTTTGAAGTTTATGAAAAATAGAAGCATACGGATAGTAAGGGAAGCTTCCTGTAATTGATGTGGGAAGGAAAGGACTTCTCTAATTCTAGGAATTTAAAAATTAGGGGCCTGATCCTGCAGCCAGTCTGCATGTGGAATTTCCATTGAAGATTATGGGAATGCCATGTGCTGAGCAGTTGCAGGACAGCGCCCTAAGTATTAGTAAACCAGATGGTTAAAGTTGTTATAATATACCCAAGATAGTTTCTGTGTTTAAATGCTAAGCAGCTGGAAATAAGATTTTAGAGATCCCTTCTTCTATTGATGTGCAGGAGATTTATACAGATAGCCCATATTATTGCAAATAATAGTTTGGCACAGAAATCCTACATATCAAGAGTAAAATATATGAAACCTTAAGTTTGCACTTCAACTTAACTTGCAAAATTCCAGAAAATGTACTGCCTAGTTTTGCTACCATTGAATGTAATGAAAGTTTTGCCACTGATTTCAATGAAAGCAGAACTGGGGCCCTTAATCAGGCATGAATTTAATAAGTGAACTGTAGCCAACAGAAGAGAGAGTCTAACAAAGACTAAAGGTCAAAAAACACACCAATTTCTTGAGACTAGTTAGAGTGGACACTGACTTGTGCTGTAAGAGGTCAAATACCAGCAAAAGAACATAGCAATTGAAAGCAGGACACATCTAAGCACCTCATGAGATCCAGGAGGTGCTTGAAAAGGAATTACATTTCTATATGGCTTAAGCAATAGCACGAGCCATTTAGAAACAATATTTTTATGAAAACAAGTTTTCGTCCAGATTGTCTAAGCAACTGGCATCTAGTTTAACTAATTTTTAATTAAAAGTACTGTGCATATAGACAGGTAATAATTACAACATCCATTCTTATCAAGTTATAAATCCAATTAACTAGCTAGCCACACCACCACCTTGCTATATGCAATTGTGCTCTCCAACTCACTGCTTGATGATTAAATGCTTAACTACAAATCGAGGTTACAAGAAAAAGATCTCTTGTCCAAAATGTTTGATCTGCTACAAATATCCTATATAAAATATCTACAGACATTGATAAAGCTTCCATGATCCTAGTACTTAAGTGGTAGTTTGTTTGTTTTTTAAGGGAGACACATTTTCATGGCTTACTATATGGTGCTTTTTCTTCAAAGTAGCTTCCTCTTATTCTCCCTTGCAAAGGGTTCACTACTTTTTGGCAATCAGGACTTTAAAATAAGTAGTATTTGAGATAATAAATTCTAAATGTTCAAGGTATATTTAGGATAAAAGGGTAAATATTTCAGTAACAATACAAGCTCCACAAAATTATCCTTCAGATGTAGCAAGCTGTCTTCATTTAGTTATCCAAAAATATGTTTCCTTTTTATTTATGACACAAATATGCTGTGCCCTGGACTGATCAATGATGAGTGGCATTTATTTGAAACAGCTGTCTACGTGGACATTCACAGACTAGCACTTCTTAGATATCATTTAGAATTAGTCCTTTATATTTAAGTGTCACCTACAAATAAAATATAACTTCATATCTTAACTTCAAAGTCTCTGCCATGACTCCAGAAATCCTACAAAAATTGGGAGTGACTGTAGGAAACCACTGTCGCCTTGATTTTGTTAATCTAAATTTCAGCGAGATTCATTTCTTGGCACCACTGGCTGTAACATATTTCACTGCTTATATTGGGAAACTCAGAATCCTAGGCAAGCAAATATCAGCTAAAAAAGGGGGGAGGAAATTGGCTGTTAAGGTGACTGCCTGACGACACTGATAAATGAATTCTTGATCGAATATCACAATCTAAAAAAACATGTCTGGTTAAATGCCTATGTCTTGTTTGTTAGGTTAATTGGTGATGGGAATTTTGTTTGGTGAGGGGGAAAGATAATGGGCCTCTACCCAGGAAATCAATTGATCATTACTAAGGCCATATATTTTTCATTTTATCTAAGTTGTTTTCTACACCAGGTCTCTGAGTTTACAAAAAATTACAGTTGCATTGCAATTTAAAGCATTGTGTTTTCAGCGAGTGAGAAGCTTATACTTTTCAGATGTATTATTCAAATATATTATGCCTTTTAGTTCAGAATGGACTTTGTAACTGTCAGTTAATGTCCATTATTAGTTGAAACCAGACATCAATCTCAACTATGTGCACAGTTAACTTCTAACACATGCAAGACCAACTATTAAATTCCCTAAGGCTGGCTGTTGCCTTTATCATTTTGACTCTTTACGGGATGAGAGCAAGGCCCTATCGACACTGACCATGGAAAAAATATCTACTAGCCCGGGTTGACAGGGACAAAATGTCTTCTTTCATTCTTTCATGTTCTAAGGTAGAAGTAAATGTTTATTTCAGAACTATGCAATCTGGACTGGATTACTTTTGCTGTTTGCCTAGAAACTGTATTTATGTCCCTTTGATGTCTCTGATGCCAAGCTATTCTCTTTTGAGTTCATAGGGCTAAGTGACCCACTGACAGCAAGAGATGCATACAGAACAGAACAAAGATGCTGACAGACTGTCTTAAGGGAAATAAAAGTAAGGGGCAAAAATGAAATCCTTGCCTTCTTTGAGAAACAAAAAGGCTGGTGTATTATTATGAAAGGAAATACACCGCAAAAGAATAAAATGTACCCTTCAGTACAGAAAGTGTTGGAGCGTGGAAATAGGCTTTATCTTTAGTGAAGATCACTTGAGGTGCAAAAACAGAAATTCTGATCTGTAATCTGGCAAAATTGTTTTTGAACTAGTGCCTGCCCGTGGATTGCTTACTCTGCAGCAAGAGAACAACTTGAAATGCTTTCATCTAGTGGTTAGATATAACGGACAAGGAGTTTCAAATATACATTTTCATCTGGATTAAGCAGAGTAAAGGTTTTCTTTACTTACCCTCAAATTATCTACATTGCACATTGATTTAATTGCATGCAAGTTCCACAAGTTCTCTCCTTCTGTGGAAGTAAACACCACTCGTGAGTATCGATCACCTGGAAATATAGTAAGAGGGTTTATGAATTTCTCAGGTATGTCTGATATCAGAGACTAAAACAGATTCCCATCATTCAAAAAGTAGATAATTATTTTAACTGTACGTCTTCAGAACATTTGTCTGAAGGTGGGAAACTACCTTTTTTCAAGAGAGGAGATGGTCTCTTTATCTGAAAGACTTGAGTCCTATAAGAGCTTCAATCTCCCTCAACATCTTAAAGCTGAAAGAAATCTCTAAACTTCAGTCTCCTATCTTATTCAATTTTATACAGTTCAGAAATCCTAATAAATTTCTAGCCACGCTTATTGTCTGTCCTCTGAAATCTGACAAGAAAGAAGGAAAGGTCTCAGCAGCAAACTATTATAGGCCTATCTTAATTCACAGCATATTGGTAGTGGATACATGATATAATCAGAGGCTGCCTTAGTGAAACAATACACTTGGGGATATCATTAATAATTACAAGGACATTTATAAAATGATTTCTTTGCTTTAGGGGCTGGTGACTTCAGTTGAAGTTTCTGGGAAGTCCTTGGGGCCTTTTAAAAAAAAAAAAAAATCTGTATTCTGGAAGTTATATAGGTCTAATGCACACAAATTCCACCGTAAAAGAAGCTTAATTTATCAGTTAAAAATATTAAGTTACTTTTATTTGAAACAGCTTTCAGTAACAGGGAGTAATGTCTTATTGGCTACCAGAACTTTATACTTAGCTAACCAGGAATGCATATTACACACACACAAATCTTAAGTACCTTGGAGTACAATATGGTACTTTGGACTTCATATTGCCTGATTTTGTGTAATTTAGGGACAGACATAGAAGAGGTCCAATAATTCATTTATCTTGGAAGCACTGTAAGTACAACAGGTAGAACAGATGAAGATACTAAAACCACAACAGCGAAAGCCAGACATGCCTTTGCAACTCTAAAGCAGATCTCAAGAAACAAAAATCTTGTCTTCCAAACTAAAATTTGAATATTTAACATCTTTGTAAAGTCAGTCTTACTATATGGCGCTGAAACTTGTAGACTTAGTAAGGTCTTAATAACTAACCTCCAAGTTTTTCATAAACAACTGCTTTGGACAAATCCTCAGTATCAGATGGAAAAAAAACAACCAACCCATCACAAATGAACTCTGGAGGAGGATGCAACAGAAACCTACAGGACAGGAAATTATAGAACGAAAATGGAGGAAAGACTCAAATACCACAACAAAGCTGGTATTGGACTGGAACTCCCAGGGCAGGAGGCAATGAGGTAGGCCAAGGATAACATGGCAATGCACAACAGAAGCAGAACTGAAAGCTATCTAAATGACATGGGAAGAAGTAAAGCGCAAGAGATCATCAAAGATGGGAGGCAGTGGTAAAGGCCCTATGTTCCGCATAGTTTTGTAGTAGAACTTTAAAACATGCACTATTATGCAAAATTATTTCAATAGTCATCAGATTAAAAATCTTATTTTAACAAAAGAAAATAACCAGATCTTCCCCTACTGTCAATGAGTAGAGGAGACAAAAACCAGCATGAGGTGCACCCTACAGAATTGTCACGGAAGATGGGACAGGCTTTTCTAAGGCCTGGTCTACATGGGGGGGGGGGGGGGGGGGGGGGNACATGAATCTACATGAATAACGTAGCTCAAGTTGACGTACTTAGATCGACTTACTGTGGTGTCTTCACCGTGGTGAGTCGACTGCTGCTGCTCCCCCGTCAACTCTGCCTGTGCTTCTCGCCGAGCTGGAGTACAGGAGTCGACGGGGGAGCACTCGGGGTCAATTTATCGCGTCTAGACTAGATGCGATAAATCGACCCCCGCTGGATTGATCGCTGCCCGCCGATCCGGCGGGTAGTGAAGACATACCCTAAGTGCTTTAGGAATAGTGAGCCACAGCCTCCCAAATCCTGGTGATCTTGAAGGCACACAGGGAGAGAAGTCAAGGAACAAAGAAGGCAAAGGGGTCCAAAATGAGAGAGCTACCTTGTTGCCATTGCCTGAGTCCCCTGGGATGGTGTAAATGCTATCATGGATGGGACTGTAGGAGTTAATGCTGCTTCAAGCAGTATTAACTCGCAAGTGGATTTCAAGATAGATCCTCCTACATTTGCCCTTGCTCAGGAGAGATCTGCTTGGTCTCAATTATCTCCACTCATGGAAAGAGAAAGGATGATCTGGGCCAAATTTTCTTACCTTTGTTAGAAGACAGACCTTGTATTATTAAAAAAGAATTTTATAAAATCTACTTTGGTATTTACTTTGCCTCTCTCTCAGCTTAGACAATAGAAACAAATTAGTCACTTTCTAGTCAATTTCACATTCATGTTCTCATGCAGTGTTATTAACATTTATACTGCAGTAGGCCCCAGAGGCTCCAGATCAAGACTGTGGCCCATGGGTAAGTACTGTGTACACACATACCAAGACATGGTTCCTGTCAAAAAAGTGCTTACTATCACAAAGCTGAAATATGTGTCTGGTTAAATATGAGGAGGAATGTTTATTTGTTTTAAATAGCCTTCCCCCTGGATATTTTAAATTTCATGGAAATGTTTCCATTGGTCTTAGGTTTTATAAAGGCTTGATTTTACAAAACCTAAATTTTGGGCAAGATTTGACCTCACAGATGTCCTTTAAAAATAGTGTTGCAAGAAGAATATATAAGGAAAAGTGAATTTCTGTTTTTAGATTTAAGCTGAAGTACAGATAATGCATTACTAATGTCTTAATGTATATTAAGTGCTACTTCTGTACTAATGTATTTTAAGGTACTAACATTTAGGATTGTCAACAACTAAAACCAAAACCTTTTCAAGAAATGCTCTATAAGAAAAGATGAGGTGTAGTGCTTGGTGGGAACTGATGATGGAGTTTAAAATGTGATTTAGTCTAAATTTCTCAGAGACTTTTATCAAAGAGGAAGAAGGTGCATATCATAAATATAGGGAGCAAGACCTCTTTTTTCTAATAGTGAGACATTTCCTGTGAATATTCAATATTCCCACAGTATTCAGATTTAATATTAACATAATTCCACTCACTTGGAATATCGCAGAAAAAGCTGTCTTTGTGGAAATTCCAATCTGCTTGCCTTTTCTCTCTCTCGTAGTGATCATCTGACCATCTGTCATCCTGATGACTAAAATGGAGGAAACATTTTTATATCTTATTTGAACACAGAATATAAGATTCTTAAAAGGAGTTTCCTAACAACTTACACATTTTACTAGCTTTGGCCAGAGAAAATAGATATAAGTGCTCATATGACTTCAACATTCAATAACTCAAATATTCATGTCACTTTTATCCTACTAGGGACCTTAAAGCATATTATCTTTATCTTAACACTGAAAAATTCTTGTAGTTCAAAGTGAAAAACACAAGACATTTTAAATTGTTACACTATGTCGTAGGGTAAGTTTTATCAAACCCTCTCTTCAGTCTAGTTCCATACACGAGGCCTAAGGAATATTTGGGGGGAGGAGGGGAGTTTGTCTGATCCAATGTCCCTTCAAGTCCATGGGAGTGTACTCAGTGACTTCAGGGGGCGTTGGAGCAGGCTCTATTTCAGCAAGCTGAGACAATAACATGATTAAAAAATTCTTACCTTTTAGCCTGTTCATCTGCATATTTAAAAGGATAATTTGCCAATGTTGCTTTGTACCCTGTGTTTTTCACCATATTATTCCATGTGACCAATCTCTGGCCTATCGCAGTCCCTCTTGGCTCGAAACCCTAAGGCAGAACATTACAGAATTTTATTAGTACATTTCATTCCGTTGCTTTAAAAGAAGAATGGAAAACATGAACATCAAATTGACGGACAACTATAATTAGAAAGTTCAGTTACTCCAGACATCTAGTTTAGAGGTGGATTGCTTTATAACAGGATGTTTTGACACAATAATGACCAATTGCATACGTCTTACAGGGTGGTTATAAATTCTGATTTATGTTACACACTTTCAGTCAGAAATAGTGATTGTCTATACTGCCTAGCCAATCAGTAAACTGGCTCTTGATATTTTCAACAGATAAACGGTTTGAGCTAACTTATCTCAATTACAGAATATTTTGTAGCTTGAGTAATTATCTCTGTTGGTTATCTCTGCATGTCTCTTGTCTTTTCTCCATTCCCAGAAGAATAACTCAAAGCCTTAGAGCCATTTAAAAGAAAAAAAAAATTCTTGACTAATGCAATTTAAAGGACTGCTAACTGTTTCAAGAAATACTAGTTTACTGAATTCCATTTTTTCTGTACAGTGGAAAGGTATTATAGTATCAATATAACAGTAACTTTGTAGTACTTTAGGGTAGTCAAGTAAAACTCTTTCCATGACAGTTCTAAATACATGGTTGAGCTGGTTCAGAACAAAGAAGAACTGACCGCAGTCTTTATCAGAATCAGATAAAGATTCCTTTCAGACCTTCAATATGGATAGGACTCCATCACTCAAAGGTTCTTAGGTTCCCTCTTCCTTTAATAGATCCTGGCACCCCACTCCGAAACCTAATTTAGAAGGTATGATCTCCAGGACAGAGAACCTGTCTTCTGTGACTATGTTCTAATGCATGGAGCAAATTCACAACAATATTAAATGCATAGAAATTCGTTTGTGGAACATGTATCAGCTATGGATAGTTGTCTGCTGGGTACTGGAATTCAAATCTAGTGCATAACAGACTCTGATGTGCAACCACCTCTTTGTATCCCTCTTAACTCTTTTGGTGTCTTGATCTACTAGGACATTTGCATTAGAAGAAATACCAGAACTCTAAGATCTACTACTCTCTTCCATAGGATTCATTAGATAAGTCTCACTACATCTGTTAGCCTTGCTAATACAAGAACTTCTCTCTTAAAATATACTCAGAACAACCCAAATAGATTTATGTTGACAGAAAACTGTCATTTTTACCAACAAAATCTGAAAAATTCAGCAGCTCCTCAGCCCTTGTGAAAATATAGCTGGGTCTGGACTGCAAAGTTCATACCCAAATGTCCTAAAAGCTCAGGTGTGCTCAGATTTGGGCACATCTGTATTGGAAAGCAATGTAACAAGTTCTCTAAACACTACTTACATTAACTGTTTACCATTATTGTTGGGGGAAATAGTACAGCAGAGAAAATTATCTGACAGTACAGGAAACAGTTGTTAACTTACCAGCAAAGGATCAGAGAAGTCTGGAAGATCTGGAACTAATATGCCAACCAATGCACATACCACTATTAACACAGTACACATGCCTAGAACCACCACAGGCCAGTCAGCTATCAGGGCTGCATAACTATAAGGAAAGAAAAAAAAATCTTAGCAAGGAAAGAGGAATTTTAAAACAAAAGACAAGAACAGAATTATTTCACACCTCTCTCCTTATGGAATAAGACCCATCTAAAGCATGGTACTATTTTTTTATTACACCTAAATGGAGGCTTCAGACCTTTGCCAGGTATCTATGTGAGATCCAGTTTAATCTCATTTTCATTTTTTTTTAAATTGAAGTGAGAAACAGACCAAAACAAATGTTGTTAATCTCCAGCAAATCCCTCTCCTCTTGAAACTTCATTTGGGTTCTTGTTAGAAAAAGTCTTTTTCACCAGTCCATTGGTATTTCTTCCAAGATTGTTATAAAAATATAGATTTCAGTTTAGCATTTTGTGTGTGCTGCTGCTGCCTCTAAGATGATTATTTCTGACTTATTCAAAAATAGATTTCTTTGGTTCACAGGTCAGATAATGATAATTGCTACTTTTACTCAATCTATTCTGGCAACTATGGATAAAGCACAATTAACTTCATTTTAAGTCAAATTGCTTCATAAGACCAAGTATGCATTATTGATTTTTATACTACTTCCTCAACTTTATAGTTCTGGTTTGGTCAGAATGTTTTCCCTGATCCGTACTACACAAGAAAATAAGTGATTTGCAGAAGCCAGAAGAACCATTTGCTTTGTAACTTAAATCTACAATTTAAAAAAAGTTATTCAGAGCCTATTATGATAGTCCACAGAATTTGCTGCAAGTTCAAGGGTGAAAATAAACTGCAATACCCACACACATACTCAGATTTCAGTATATATCATATCTTGCTAATAAATTCTTGGAGCAAGAAGCTTTTACATGCATAATTAAATATTTATCTCAATAAGCGGTTCTTGTTAAATTGACAAAAAGTGTGCAATAAAAAAGCAAGAAAATGAAACCCAGAAGTACGAAGTTCACTATAATTAGTCTTACATCAGTCACTTGAAATCAAGGTCCTGGAGTTCCAAGGACAACTTTACAGAAAGGTTATGCTGTCTAATCTTCAGAACAGAGGGGACAAAGTCCGGTGAGGTTTGTGATGCATTTTGAAAAAACATTTGAGTATGAATCATAGCATATTGATAGTAGTTGTACACATGTAAATATTGATCAGGACAATTTATATTCTATTTCCTCCTCAATCTCCATGCAGACTAAAATAAAGGTTAGTTTATATTACAGCTCTCTCTACACCTACTTTCACTACCCCGAGAGACTGTTGTTCTTTTGAAAATCAGATCAGCACAACATCTGTATGTTCTTACCTGGACCCAGTTACCCTCTGTCCAGAGATTTTCTGTCCTATTGCTAAAACAAGATCTAATTCCCCTTTTTATCCAAAGGCAACAGGACAGCCACTCTGGCAGCAGTTTACCATTTCTCTATAATAAAACCAACAGTATTCAACAATGCTGTTACTGACTGCCCTGGGAGTCCTCTGCAGTGTGCCTCAACCTGGAAAATCTTCACTTCAGCAATGAGAAAGGGGTATGTTCTACACGGTTCAGCACAGACTTGGGAAGATTCAAGTGCTATTGTGGCTTTGCCTTAGTTTCTCCATAGATAAATGTGGAATAATTTTTACCAATCTCACACAGGGATTCTCAAGCTTAATTAGTGAAAGTTTCTAAATCTGTTTGAAATGCAATTTGTTATTAAATAAACATAAATGGACAATTTGCCCAAGTGTCCAACTGTGCAAAATTAAGGGAGAGGGAGTAGATGACTTAATAACATTTTTCTATTTACAGGATTCAATATTTCTATATACACCGGATTCTACATTGATAGTTAAATGTTTGTCGAGAGCTCTGAAGACTTGAAAGTTATTTTTCACCAGTGTGTTGCTACTGCAAGAATGATCCCTTTACCCTGTTGTGTGTGTGATTCCATTCTCTGCTGAGCAGCTTGCTCTCATCTCAGTTGAGCAGAACTCTTCAGTCAATAACTAACACTAAAGAAAGTTGTGGCCTACGTTACCTGTTTAAAGACTTTAATAAACCTTATATAGGAAGCATTACCAGGTCTTTACTCTTGTAAATTGTCCTATTTTTTTATGTCACTGTAGTGGGAAGATCTGATGACCAGCAAGCCTATAAGGCCGGATAGCTCTTGGCCTTATGGTTTCTGTTGGCCTAGTCATCCCAGAGGGGGCCCCAGTTGTGGTCTCAATCACCCCCTTGTGCTCTGATTGGTCCCCCAGAGTCCAGTTAATACAGAGGAGCAGGAGAAAGGGTGCAAAGTAGGGGCCCCGGGCCCCGAACCAGGGCCCTAGAGATTATCCAAGTGTCCAGCTCAGTTACTGAACTACCCCAAATTATGTGTTCTCTGAGGTCACTTCCTAACATCTGGAACTCCTCAGTTTGGGGCATGATCATAGGCTAGGCAGACTTTCCTCAGTCTCTTAGTGTCCTGTTCAGTTAGTTAATCTCTCTTAGAGCTTTCAACTCCCAAAGAAGGGGGTGAATCCAAGTCCCAGCCTTCACAGAGCTGTTGCTACTCTTGACACAGCTCTCAGCATCAGCCTGGCTTCCTGGTGTCACATGCACTCATTTCCCCCTTCTCCTAGCAGTAGTGTCCTTTTAAAACTGTTCCTGGACTGAGAACATGCTATGCAAGTTGCACCTCTTAGGGGGCGGGGCCTCCCTAACCCAACATTGCTCCACTCCCCACCCTGGTTCAGTGTCGGTCCCATCACAGTCATGCACTGGATATTTGTATCAGCAATGATCACTGCAGCCAGAATAGCAAAAGCATCCATTTGAACTATGTGACAACAACATTTGTTTCTACATAATTTGCAATCCTTGTTGGTTTTCAACACTCTGATGCACTTTGTTAATTAGCCTGTTATGTGCTTTTTAGTACCTTGAGCATGCAAACAATTTCACAGCTCACTGAAAATGCAAAAAAATGGCATGAGTATGTGTATCAAGTAGATTCACAATAATTTTAAGTAGCCTCTGACAAATCTGGAAATATCATTCCCTTTCCAGCCAGCGCACATTTTTGAGATACAGTAATTAATTCTTTTTTCTGAACTTCAAATTTTGTTTGTCTGACCTTCATTTGGCACCACTAATGACACCGGTGTAAAGCAAGAAATCTCTTCAAGTGATTTGTCCACAAACAACTGAGATCCTAAGTTGTTATCCAAAAGGAAAAGCTGGTCTCGCCACTTCTACTTATTTCGTAGCCATTGTGTGGGAGGTGGGAGTTTTAAAATTAAATTGTAGTTCTTCCCCTAAAAGGCAAACTGTGGATTTGACTTGAATTTAAAAAATGTGGGTGCATTGACCTGAAGATGAAAGTGACTGGCCTCAGACCTCTGCCCCCAATTCAGAAAAGCAATTAAGCATCTGCTTAAATCCAGTCCTATTCAAGAAAGAACTCCAATTTAAAAATGGCACACTTAGAGTTAAATATGTGTTTAAGAGCTTTCCTGAATCAAGGCCTCAGTTTCCTGCCTTATACCAGCTGATTAAGCCCACCAATACATTGGTGCAACTGGCTGAGAAGAGTCAGAGGACTGGGCCAGACTGGTAAGCAAGTCATCTCTTTGGCCATTCAGTAGTCCGAATCAAGTGGAAGTTCCCACTAGCCACAAAATTCATAGTTGCCTGAAATTTATTTTATGCCAAAACATCTGCTGCATTCAGTCTAGTCTGTAGTACATTAACATTTCCTACACTGCTTTGTGGTATGGTGCTACATTTTCCTAATCTACCCAATCCATATATTTGTGATTCTTTACTTGCCTCACTGCACTTCTAATGAGCTGGGAAATCATGTTTGCATACTAAGCAATAAAATAATGCTTAGGAGTTCCCCTTTGTGAATCTGTATCTCTGTGTATAATAAGAAAAACCTGGTTCATCACAATCTGGTTGCACACAAAAAGATATATACAACTTTTCAAAATGTCTAGTTGGTGTATATTTAAGAGGTTTTCATAGTTTCATGTACAGTGGAAATGTATTTGATTGGATTTAATGCAGTATATTCACTGAACAGATCTATTATTTACTGAGGGCAATTCCTGCAGGTGGATTATTCCTTTAACATGTGTTCATTTGAAATGGTATCTAATATTTCAGGTGCATGCACCATTTTGGGTAGGCCATTCTACTTTCTTCCATTAAATGTACAGAGCCTGTAACCATGCTGAATTTTTGTTTAAGGGTAGGAAAGATTATTGCAATGCCCTCTCCTGAGCTTTTTAAATTAAGCTGTTTTATAATTATTGGTGTTGGACCAGGGAGTTTCTGGTGGTACACTCAGGAGCAGGACTGTGGTCAGCTGTGCGCGTGCGCGCACACATACACACACTATTTGTAAAGAAAATAAAATTTAAAAAAATCAGAAGACAACACGGGATATTTGTCCAATTAGTATTATTCTTTCCATCTGTTTTTAGAAGGAAACCTAATCATATGCACAACAGCTAATTTTACAATATACTAACACCTGTGTATGAGACATGGTTTTCTTAACACATGAAAGAACATGCACAAGATTTGTAAGTGCTTATATGGTACCTTACCTTTTTGGTAATTTGAATGGTCTGGCTGGTCTGAAAAAAAAAAAAAAAAGAATTATCGAACGTAGACAAAATGCACTAATACTTGTGCACTAATATTTTTTTCCTGTGCAGTTCCAGGGAAGAAAATATTTTAAATTGGCATATTCTATCCTGGCATTATCCAGAAAAATGGAACCCAAAAAGGTACCCAAATAAAACCTATTTCAACTGCGAATGTTGTTGTTGCTTCTTTACTAGAAATCTAGCTCTACCAAAGTTATTCGGAATAGCAAGAGAGAACAGGCACAAATGTATTGGTTGCTAATACTTGCTCTTCTTCAAATGGATCTTGTTTCATGGAGTTGTAATCTTCAGTATACACTTCATATTTTAAAAAATTGTAATTAAGATGACCAAAAAGCAGTCTCTGGGGGAAAACCATAAATCCACTTAAAGATTCAATATCTATGGATATGACAAACAGATGTTCCGAAGATGTAACTAAAACCACAGTTTCAGGTAAAGCATGAACTTGGTTTACTTTCAATAGTCATCTTTAATACTGTTTCTATATTCCGTAGATAGAAGACACTAACTAAGAGACCATTTTTCACACACACAAAGTCACTTTATAGTACTAAATTCTCAGTTTTCTAAAAGAGTACAGATTTGCTAATTCCCACACCACTGCATTAATGGCTCAAAATTTATGAGGGCTTCTGAGATTGTTCCAGAAGCAACTAAAAAAATCAATTTGTCTAAAAATAAGATACATTGTCCCTGCAAAAGATACTGAGTGAAATCCTGGCTCAGGGGAATGAACTGTACCATTATAAGCATCTTTGTACAGGTATAACTGTGTCCACACTAGCGTGTTGTACTGCTTTAACTACATATGTTACTAAACCAATATAGTTATGGTGACAAAAACAAAGAAACAAAAACCACCCGTGTATAAAACAGCCCCTAAAAAGTTAGGACTCTTTTAGACAAAGCAGAAAGCACAATCTTATGTAAAATAACTTAACATACCACTACACACATATGCTGACCAGCACAGCTGTGATAAAAAAGGAATAATCAAAAATATGTTTTTCAAGCAATACTCTAATTCAAAGCATAAAATAAGCTACACGTTAGCATACCTATTACTGGGCATCATCAATGACACACTCCTTACATCAGCTGTGAAGATGAAAACAGATAAAGCTAGACAAACTAAACCTAGTTTCTAATCCATCTTTTAAGCATCATGGCTAAGTGCTTGTGGTCTGTGTCAAATGATACAGAGAATAACTACAACTCTTAACTACTTAATTCCTGATAAATAGATAAATATAAAGATAAAGATAAATTAAAATGACATAGCATTTTGAATGTAACTGTACTTTAGAAATACAAAGGAATCACAAGAAAACAAACATTTTCATTTTATAACCAAAATAGGATGAAAAGGCATAAGTCCTTAAAAAACAAAAACAAAACTAAACCTTGTAGACAGATATGTTTTACTGTAGGTTGCCCTCAGCTTTTAGAATATTAAATAAAGCATTTATTTTCCTACTGTTGTGCTACAGAAACTGATATTTTGATTAAACCCAAACTGACGACTTCAAGAAGTTGAACACATATTTGTAAATAATCATGGAACTCATCGCTATTGATGGAGCAGGTGCTCATAATTCCCAGAATTTATAGGGAAAATGGAAAGTCTCATTGCATTTGGTGCTGAACAAATTTGGAAACTTGAGGTAATGGAAGACTTGAAAAATCCATTTGCCACTGGAGAGTAAGCAGCTTTTCCTGACGCATAGAAGAACCTATGCCAAATTCTGCAGAATTTTAGTTTTCCTTTGACTTAATTAAACAAAGAGTTTCTATCCCTTGCTGTTGCGAAGATTAAATGCATTTCACATTTGGAAGGTTAACAATGCAGTGCTGTTTTGCTGGGTCTGGAGAGAGAGAGAGAGGACTGTAATACCCCTCTCTGCTGCTGCTGGTCCTGCTCCTCAGAGTTCTCCTATGATTTAACAGAGTGAAAACAGACTTGATAGTTTTTACTGCTGCTATTCTGAAAACTGTGGGCAACCATCAAACCGACATCCCATCAATTGTACTACTGCTTGAGAAAGCTATGAGCAGCAGTGGAAACAGACATCAGAGCTATTAACTGGGATATAAATGGGGGGAATATAGATTAGCAAACATCGCTCTGTGTTAGCAGCCAGGAAGCTGGAGGGAAGTGGTAGAATGGCAGAATGCCCAGTCCCAGCTACAACAGCCAGGAAGCTGAGGAGGCATTGTGGAGCCCCTTACCTATGCAGAAGATAGGAGGCTTTGGGATGGGAAGGAGAAGAGAGAGAATGCTCCTTCCCTCCAACAGCCAAAGGGGGCTGGTAACTGGCACATTTGAAACCTTCCTTTTAGCTGGAGGGTGATATGCAAGATGGAATCTCTTAAGTGGAATCTAGGAATCCCTAAGAAGGATATAGTAGGAATCTCATCACCCTTCCCCATTCCTAGGAGTAGAGGGACTGGACTTCTCACCATGGTACTACCTCTGGACAGTGGGGCCTTCCCATCTTTCACAATGGACTCTGGAAAGTAGATTAAGTTCTCTGGCAAATAGGTGCCTGCAAAAAAATTTTAAGCCTTGATGTAACAACCTTGATCTAGATTCAAAACTCCCAACCTATATGGTAAACTCTGTCAGGCAATCATTGGGGCTTTATTGTCTCTGAAAAGCACAACACGCTTATAAATCTCTATATAAATGTTAAAAGAAAAAAACATCTCCATGGAAGAAGTTAAGATAGGGTATCATTTTTCCATCTACATTAGAGACCTACTTAGAACATCAATTTTATGTATAGGTTTCTCTGTCGTGTTCATCACTGTAGCATGTAAGCATCACACAAACAGTAAACCTGCACTTATCCTCACAACATCCATAGGGGAAGGGTTATAATTCCCTATTTACAGATCAGAAACTCCAACAGAGAGATTAAGGTCAAAATTATCACATGTCCACTAACTTTGGGTGTCCAGTGTGAGAAACTTAAAACAGAGATGCTGAAAAGTCTCAACTTCAGATGAGGTCAATGCAGTTACCTCTGAAAAAACATCAAATTAGAAAGCCAAAATGTGTAGCATCCAAAACTAGTGGACTCTCTCAAAATGTTATGCCTAAGTGACTTGCCCAAGATCACACAGGAATTCTGTTGCAGAGTTAGGAACAGATCCCAGATCTACTCATTCCCAGTACAAGACCATCCTTCCTCTTTCAGCCCAATTGGCAGATAGCTGGTTTTTAGAAGTCAGTGTGGCTGAGTGCTCTGAATGTGGTAAGGACAAAGTTCTGCAGACCACTCTCAAGGTATCACCAATATATGGAGAGGTTTCTACCCAAAATTATTTGAATCAGAGTTGAGTAGCAATAAGACCATGTATGAAAAGAAATGTTCACATAAACCAACAAGCTTTTGGATTACCTCAAAGCCAAAAAGCTTATAAACAAGAATAAACAAAGGGCAAATTAGCTAGAAAGCTACAATTAAATGCTCAAGAATTGTTCAGAATGACAGCCACTCTCAATTTAAGGTATCATTCCATATAACTATACAAATTATGAACCTCTACCTTCATTCATGTAATAAAAAAAGTCAAAGCTCTGGTGGCATGATCAACTCTTTTGAGTAGAGGGCTGAGGGAAGAAAACGAAGGAAAGATTTTTGAAATCTGACTGTACACTCAGGTTGAAGTGCAAGTGAGAGGTGGATATCTACACTCTTAGCTTTAGTACATTGACCCAATGACCAACCAATTTCTAGCCTTTAGAAATAAAATATTTGCATTCCAATGCACGTTCTGTCACCTGTGAAAATGAATTTCATTCTCTAGTCTGGACATTACTACAAATAACTGAACCACCACATTATTTGGCACATGTGGCAGCATATAACCCAGAGAGATCGGTCTGGTACTGGAACGGTATGGGCTGTTGCAAGCAGATTTGTGATGTGTTGGCAGGGTTATGTAGAGAAGTTTGCCAAGCCTGACTCGCATCAATTCCAATAGCCTTCACTTTAATCAGTAGATAATTAAACCATAAAAATGAAAGATTAAGTAAGTGGCTGCTCTATAGAGACAAATACTCTCCTCTCCACAAAACTGGCTTTCCACTGAGGTGCTCTAGAGACCAGAACATTCCCCTTTCCCCAACCACTCCACTCACCTCAGGCTGCAGAGCTGCTGCAGTAGTTTCCATGGCAGCTACTCCCTCTCCTCAACCCTTAACTGGTTCATCTGGGTACCATGGCCACACCTCTACCCCTGTCCCCAAAATACCCCCGGAAGGTGGTCTGGTTGGAACAATGTATTGCTGAAGTATGGCGTGACACCTTCCCAGCAGAACTGCAACAGCATCTGCTGCCTGTTCAGTCAGACAAGGCTGGATAGGGAACTGTGTTCATTTTGCATCTGTCTCATAATTAGGGCTCACTGAACATTTCCATTAAAAGTCTATAATGAGGAGTCTCTGTACAAAATGTTTTTCCAAGGCAAAACCTCATTTTCTTTTATACAGAACAAAACAAAAACAAAAAAAACCCCAACTTTAATATCTTTGTGAAAACAAAACCCCTCAAACCCACATTTCCCTTCTGTTTCCTCTCTGCACAAAGTATATTCAGTGCTGAACAAATGAGGATGATTAAGTCCTTCAAGTCTGGGAAGGTTAAAGGTCACACCTGCTATCAAATTGGTTTTTTTTTCCAAAAGGCATGCATAAAAAAAATTCTGTGTACACCAGAATGAATTCCAGCAGTGTAACCAATACCTTTCAGCTGTTATAATATCTTTATTACACTGGTCAGAAGGAAAAGTTATCCCCACAAACTTCACTAAAAAATTCTTTCGTTATGCCCTAAAATACAGAAATGCACAGCAAAATGGATTTCCTTCTTAATTAATTAATCCTACTGTGTGTAGTTTTTAAAACACTGTACTTCTATTTAATTCATTTACATAACTCTATTAAACTCTAAAGAAAGTTTTGGTGAAGAAAAAGATTGTTCATCAATCTTCATGAGAAAGGAACTGTAGGTTTTGTAATAACTTCACTGAACACACTAACAGTGTACATAATTTACCCATATAAGAAAGCCTAGTTGGAGAGGATTCAAATTCAACTCAAAGCTAAAATACCTCTGTGCTTAGCACAACAGGGGTAATGCTGAAAAGTGATATGGCAAGGATTTAAGATGGGACAATGCAGGATTGAATTGCTGCATCACAGCACTAGTACAATTTCAGTAAATGCTATGGAAAAGACTGAAGAGGGGACCTTGTGGTGGACCTGAACTCATCCACAATTTACTCCACCATGGTAGTTGCAGCCCTCATACCCCATTCCATCCTTCCCTAATGGTTCATCCAGAGGCACAGAAGACCATACACAGAGCTGTTTTAGGCTGTGTGCAGACTCAGCAAAAGCACAATGCATCAGTTCCCATTAGAAAGATCCCCTCTGCAACCTCGACTAGCAATTTAGTTTTTATTTTAAACAGCAGGGAGCACAGTGTTCTGCCATATTCTGTCTCCAATGCTCTACATTGGAGCCAAAGTCTGTTCTTAGTAATACCCAGGTATTCCCATAGACATCAATGGAGTTGCACGGATGTAACAGAGGGGACAGTTTGGCCCCAAACTCTTATCCTTTGGATATAACAAAAGTATTATTAATTCACATCAGGTATCTAACTTTCACCTGGACGTTTCCTTGCATAAAGCAATGTTGCATTAGCATGTGCCTCACTACAGAATCATAAAAATGTCAGGCTGGCAGTGACCTCAAAAGGTCATCTAGTCCACGCCTTGTGCTGAGGCAGCATCAAGTATATCCAGACTGTCCCTGACAGGTGCTGGTCAAAACTATTCTTAAAAGCCTCCAATGGTGGAGATTCTCCAGCTGGACCCAGGACAGACCCCGGAAGCACCCCACTAGCTATGCCCTCCCGGTTTGGCAGTGAACCATTGATAACTACTCCGAGTACTGTCAGCCAGTTATGCACCCACCTTATAGTAATTTCATCTAGACCACATTTCCCTAATTTGTTCATAAGAATGTCATTTGGGACTGTGTCAAAAGCCTTACTAAAAGCAAGATGGATCAATATGGAACTGTGCTAATTGAATTTAATGCTCATCAATAAAAGTTATGCATGGTCTGGTGCTTTTAGCAATCTCTTTGGTTCTTTGACCTAAAGTGCGTTAGAGGAAAACAATTTGCAAGAAACCCAAACATGTTTAAGGACAAGTGGTGCTCTTTAAAATTACATAGAGCTTTTTTCTCAGCCCTCCCATTGCACTTCTAGGTTGGGAGAAACTTTCTTTACTCCACAGATAGGAACTGTCACACTGGATCATTACTAGATGCTCCAGGAGGTGCTAGAAATGCTACCGAAGGCCGGTATGGATTAACCAACCCACAAGGCCACGGGAAAACTAGCAAAATAAGCTGTGGTTTGAAACATGTTTAACCAACAAATTTTCACTTTAAAAAGGACTTTCCACAGTGTAGACAGTGCAAATTGTGTTTAAAAATGTGTTAGCTGGGTTGACAAATGACCGGTCAGCATTTTTTTTAAAGCATGACTTGCCTTTTCTACGCTAATGTTTAGAAACCTTGTTGGTTAAAACCAGTTAGCTCAACACATTTCAAAACACAACCTACTATAGGCATAGCCAGTTCCTTCCAAAACTTTTTAAAAAAAATTCTATTAAAACTATAGATATTCTTGTTACCCACATAAGTGTTCAAACCTTCTCCAAATCCTGCTAAGTTCCTGACCTTTTCAAATGTTACCTTGTGATAATTAATTTAATTGAATGTCCTCTCATTAATGTATTAGAAAGAGTGAACAGAAGTTCCTGACCCACATTCTCTATACCATTCATTAATTTGTATGCTTTTATTAGATTCTCTCTCAACTGTCTACTCTTCAAGATAAACAGCTCCAGTTTATTCTATTTCTCTTCAAGATAATTTTTCCATGACTAACTATTCTTGTCACTCGTTTCTGAACCTCCTCTATTTCTGCTATATCCTTTTTGAGATGGGATGACAAGAAATGAACCCAGTATTCGAAAAGAGGAGATATTGATTTATATAGCATTTTATTTTAGCACTATTCTTAATCATATTCCTTATATCCTAACATTTTGTTTGCCCTCCCTTTCTTTTCTTCTTTTCTTTTCTTTATGGCTCCCCCACAACCACCCAAGTAGTTCATTAAGCTCTTCGCTGTGATGGTCAGGTCTTTTTGTCCAAGTTGTTACAGCTAACTTGGAACTCAGTAAGGTACATGAGTAATTCACATTATTCCTTTATATGCGCATTGCTTTGCATTTGTCAGCATTTACTTTAACTACAGTCATGTTTCTCATTTAGATAGCATGGTTAGGTCTCTCTGAAGGTCCCCCAGTCTTGACTACTCTAAACAGCTGTATGTCATCTGCTAATTTTGACACTTCATTCTTCAACCCTTTCCCCTGATCATTAAACACCAGCCTTAGTATGAAATCTTGTGGGACCCCACCATTATCCTTTCACCAGGAGAACTGACCATTTAAGCTTGTTTTCTCTCTCTTAGCCAGTTTATGATCCAGTCCATTATTTTGCCTCTCACTCTTAGTTTCCTACAATGACGCTTCAAAAAGGTGCTAAAACAATATTTCTTTATACTTTTGCCATAGAAGTCACACACATATAGAGAACTGGCATCTAGTTATTCCTGGCAGATCTTATAGATGGTGGGACAATAATATGGGTTCTGTTATATTTGTGTACAGTCCCTTAGTACAACAGGGGTCTGTCCCATGATTAGGACTCCTATGTACTACTGCACAAAAAATAAACAACAATTAAAGGAATTTACATACCCCAAAAGGCTTAGTATACAAAATTAGCCTCAAAGTAATTTTAGCTACTAACAAAGAAATGTCAAGAGCCCTTCCTGTTCCCACACCACATAACTAAGGTAAAACAATTGTTTAAACTGTTGTTCAAGCTGTGCAGAGCACATATCTGTCTAGCTAGGATCCCAAATGCCCCCCTATCATTGAAATACCTTAAGCATCTCCCAAATATTTATGGATTTCTCCTTAACATATTTGTTAAACCAGAAAGCGTTAGTTCTATTTTACCAATGGGGAACTCAGACGGAGACAAGTAAAGTGATTCACCCAAGTTCATATAAGATGACTACGGGAGAGTAAGGAATGGAATCCCCTTTCCTTCCTAACATGAAACTCAAATAAATCTTTATTTATGCAGGCCTAATAGTAAACAATTGGATCCTAAGCACCTAATCACTTGAGACACTTAAAATAAAAGTAGACAAAACACTAGATATCATATTGAACGGGACAATCCTGTACTGGCAGGATAATGGCTAGACCAATGGCTTCCAATCTGTAGTTCACAGAGAGTTGGCTGCTCAAAGTGCTGGCTGTTCTCCTTGGTTTCAGCTACTAGGTTACACTAAAAGTTGAAAATACATTAACTATTTTCCACATAAACAATTGCTGCAATTGCAATAAGGATATTAAGTTATCACCAGTAAGATGGTCCACTTGATAACAAATAGCTGAGAAGGGGGTCCATGAGAATCACTCTAATGAGATGTAGTCCACTGTCAGAGACAGTTTAAGAACCCAGAAGTCAGACAATTTAATAGGTCTTCTCCAGCTCCAATTTCTGTGATTAAGATCAAAGACCATTTATACTTTACTGAACGAGTCCCTCACCTCCATCTTCCTACTGCAACAACTTGCATCACTGCATTTCACTTTGCTCTGAAGTTCACTCTTAAGAGAGTCAAAATATTAAGTTACAAATAGCTATACTTACTGAAATACTTATCAATAGAAAGACCCCTGTTCAAGGATTATGAAGTAGTTAACACTGGCATTTTATTTTGCCCAAGGGAAGTTCTCCCCTTTGTTGGTAGATCTGGTTACAAGTAGTGATAAAACATAGCTTTTTATCATCTACTACACTGAGGGATAAGCTAAAACCCTGCAAGACAGAACTAGATCTGCATCACATTGTACATCTTCCATCAGAACTTACAACAGAAGCTAAATCCCTACCAGGAAAATAACTATGCTTTCAGCATACTGTTCACCATCAGAACCACTTCAATCATTTTTAAATGGTTCTTTTGTAATTAAACTGGAAACAACATCTGATCATTTAAACTATCAGTTTAAGAGGCTGAGCAACAACTCAACCAACAAATCCAGATGATTAGATCAAGTTACCCTAAAACGTTTAACAAACCATACTGATTTAATTTTCTGTTATGCTGTATGACCGCTTTCCTTGATTCTAATCACAGACTGGCTCTTGAAATAGTCTAAACACGTGGTGTTTGCACCCTTGGGCCTTGGCTACACTTGCGAGTTACAGCGCAATAAAGCCGCCCACAGCGCTGTACCTCACTCCCCGTCCACACTGGCAAGGCACGTACAGCGCTGTGTCTCCGCGGCTACACTGCTGCTGGTACTCCACCTCCCCGAGTGGAATAAAGTTTATTGCGCTGCCGCTGCTGCGCCAGTGTGGCCGCCCAATGCGCTCTGATTGGCCTCCAGAAGTATTCGGCAGTATCCCACAATGCCTGTTCTAGCCACTCTGGTCATCAGTTCGAACTCTACTGCCCTGGCCTGGCCTCAGGTGACCAACCATCAGACCCCGCCCCTTTATATTCCCCAGGAATTTTAAAAATCCCCTTCCTGTTTGCTCAGCCAGGCGTGGAGTGCTATCAGCGAATCTTGCCAGGTGACCATGTCTCCACGCGCCAAGCGTTCCCCAGTATGGAGCAATGGCGAGTTGCTGGACCTCATGAGTGTTTGGGGGGAGGAAGCTGTCCAGTCCCAGCTGCGCTCCAGTCATAGGAAGTACGATACCTTCGGGCAGATATCAAGGGACATGATGGAAAGGGGCCATGACCGGGACGCACTGCAGTGCAGGCTTAAGGTGAAGGAGCTGCGGAATGCCTACCGCAAAGCCCGCGAGGCAAACGGCCGCTCGGGTGCTCCCCCCGCGACCTGCCGATTCTACAAAGAGCTGGACGCGATACTTGGGGGTGACCCCCACCTCCACTCCGAGCACCACCATGGACACTTCAGAGCGGGGGGAGGAGGACGAGGAGGAAAGCGGGAGTGAGGGTGCTGGGGCGGTGGGAGATACCCCGGAATCCCTGGAGGCATGCAGCCAGGAGCCCTTCTCGAGCTTGGAGGAAGGTAGCCAGTCGCAGTGGCTGGTACTTGGTGGAGAACAAACAGAAGAGCAGGTTCCCGGTAAGCGGCTTTTTTTTTCGGGAAGGAATGTTTTCGGTGCGGGCTCTTTGGGAGAGGAGAGTTAGGGCTGCATGCATGCCTAGATGCGGAATAGCGCATTGATGTGGTCTATCACATTGCGGTAATCAGCCTTGGTAATCTCTTCGAAAGTCTCATCCAGAACGTGGGCAATGCGCTTGCGCAGGTATCTTGGAAGAGCCACCGTGGTCCTTGTCCCAGTCAGGCTAACGTGTCCACGCCACTGTGCCGCGAGGGCGCCATTGCTGCACACAGGAAAGCTGCATATGGGCCAGGGCGGAAGCCGCATTGCAGTAGAAGTCCCTCCCTTGCTTCCCAGGTCACCCTCAGCAGTGAGATATCTTCCAGGATGAACTCCTGTGGAAAATGTTGGGACAGTGTTCAGTGTAGGTGCCCCCTGCAGCTGTTGGCTCTCCCCAAGACACAGAAACCCAGCCGTGAAACAATCAGTCCCCCTTACTCACCATTTTGGGGCTCCCATGGGTTGTGCGCGCTCTCTTTGGGATGGGAAAATTATGCTATTGTGTAGACTGTGTGTGCCCTCCTTAAGTGCGGCGGAATCATTACTCTGTCTGGTATAAACAATGCTGCCTCTGTTAAGTGTTGCATTTTGCCTTTACAGATGCAACCTTGAGTTCTCAGCCGTCCGTGTTATCACCGTCTGAGAGACTGCAAAGACTCAGGAAGAGGCTGCGAAAAAGCAAAGAAGACATGCTGCAAGAAGTGATGCAGCAATCTCTTAAAGAGAATCAAAAAGCGCAGGAGTGGAGGGAGAGCGAAAGCAGGATCCGCCATGAAAACGCAGCGCACCGGCAGCAAAGCACGGAGCACCAGCGGCAAAGCACGGATCGACTGATAAACATCATGGAGCGCGAAGTGGACTTTATCCAGGCGCTCGTAGCCATGCAGGCGGAGCACTACCGCGCCCGCCCCCCTCCCCCTCCCGCAGCCCTTGTCCCAAAACTCTTTCCCTTGTGCCCCCATGTCACCTCCAACCCACTTTCCCCAACATCCAGGTTCTTACCGCCACCAGCTGCCTCCAACACCTGTATCTTCACCACCCAGCCCTGAAAACTACAACCCTTACCCTCTGCACTCAACCCCCATAACCATGCAGTATAGCCATCCTGAAGTGCAGCACTCATTGCACAGCACTCCAGACAGGACATACGCAAATCTGTGATATACCATTCCCCACTCCACCCCCTTGCCCTTTCTGATTCCCAAGCAGTTGTGTTTCTTTTCAATAAATGGATTTTTTGGCTTTGAAAACATTCTTCATTATTGCAGAAACAGGCACTGCAAGTCAGCTTAGCGAACAGAGATTCCTACTAACCACTGCACTTCACTCCCATGCAGGGCACCAGACATTACTGCTGGTTTTCAGCCTCAAATTGCTCCCTCAAGGCATCCCTAATCCTTGCAGCCCCGCGCTGGGCCCCTCTAATAGCCCTGCTCTCTGGCTGTGCAAATTCAGCCTCCAGGTGTTGAACATCGGAGGTCCATGCCTGAGTGAATCTTTCACCCTTCCCTTCACAAATATTATGGAGGGTACAGCACGCGGATATAACCGCGGGGATGCTGTGTTCGGCCAAGTCCAGCTTCCCATACAGAGATCGCCAGCAGCCCTTTAAATGGCCAAAAGCACACTCCACAGTCATTCGGCACCGGCTCAGCCTGTAGTTGAACCGTTCCTTGCTGCTGTCAAGGCTCCCTGTGTAGGGTTTCATGAGCAGCGGCATTAACGGGTAAGCGGGGTCTCCAAGGATCACAATGGGCATTTCGACTTCCCCTACTGTGACCTTCCACTCTGGGGAAAAAAGTCCCGGCCTGCAGCTCCCTGAACACAGCAGTGTTCTGAAAGATGCGTGTGTCATGCACCTTTCCAGGCCAGCCTGCGTTAATGTCAATGAAATGCCCACGGTGATCCACAAGCGCCTGGAGAACCATAGAGAAATACCCCTTCCGATTAACGTACTCGGATGCTAGGTGGGGTGGTGCCAGAATAGGAATAGGCGTCCCATCTATCGCCCCTCCACAGTTAGGGAAACCCATTTGTGCAAAGCCATCCACAATGTCCTGCACGTTACCCGGAGTCACGGTTCTTCTGAGCAGGATGCGATTAATGGCCTTGCAAACTTGCATCAACACGATTCCAACGGTTGACTTTCCCACTCCAAACTGGCTTGCGACCGATTGGTAGCTGTCTGGAGTTGCCAGCTTCCAGATTGCAATAGCCACCCGCTTCTCCACCGGCAGGGCAACTCTCAATCTCGTGTGCTTGTGCCGCAGGGTGGGGGCGAGCTCCTCACACAGTCCCATGAAAGTGGCTTTTCTCATCCGAAAGTTCTGCAGCCACTGCTCATCATCACAGCCTTGCATGACGATGGGATCCCACCACTCAGTGCTTGTTTCCCGAGCCCAAAAGCGGCGTTCCACGGTGCTGCGCATGTCCGTGAATGCCACAAGCAATTTCATGTCATACACGTTACGCGACTCGATATCATCGTCAGACTCCTCACTGTCACTTTGGATCTTAAGGAATAGCTCGACTGCCAAACGTGACGTGCTGGCGAGACTCGTCAGCATACTCCTCAGCAGTTCGGGTTCCATTTCCCGCAGACTGAAACGGAACACAGATCGCACTGCACCGAAACCGTTGAAAGATGGCGCCCAATGTGGACGGAAACACAGGGATTGCTGGGATGCGAAGCGATGCATCATGGGGCGTTGGGACAGGACCCAGAATGCCCTGTACCCACGCACCCTTCCCACAACGCCAGAATGGGAAGAGGTGCTCTGTGGGATAGCTGTGGGATAGCTGCCCATAATGCACCGCTCCCAATGCCGCTGCAAGTGCCGCAAATGTGGCCATGACAGTGCGCTGGCAGCTGGCAGTGTGGACAGACTGCAGCGCTTTCCCTACTCAGCTGTACGAAGGCAGGTTTAACTCGCAGCGCTGTACATCTGCAAGTGTAGTCATGGCCTTGATTTGTGCTTAGCTTTGCTTATTTAGACCCAGAAAACTGGGAATCTTAGACAACACACAGAACATTGCACCAATGTTGTACAAGTTCTGAAGATGCTGAATTCTTCATTTGATAACTGCTTTTGTTTTCCCCTTAGCAGAAAGCAGTAAGAAAGGTGCAGAAAAACTTCTGGTCAACTTAAATGTACATTTACAAGCAGTAATCCAGAATGCTTTTGTTTCTCTCTCTCTCTCTCTCTCATGTTGTTAGGATGACATGGGTCTTAAAATAATACTAACTAAAGGTTCATCATATCACATTCTAAGGCAGTGATCTTGCAAAGACTTACACATGTGCTAACCCTTATGCATATGAATTATTACTTCAATGAGATAGTTCACATGCATTAAGTGATGCATGGATGCAAGTCTTTGCAGCACAGAGGCCAAAAATCAAATTTCATTACAACTGTGACTAAAATATACATAGCATGTCATATTTTTACAACTGAGACATCCAGACTTAAGGGGTCTCATGTTTTGCTTGTATTCTATCTCGCTCTTCATGGGGCATCTTGCCCTATGCTCAGAGTAAACGTGAGCAACTAAAATTGCCTGTTTCTGCAAGGGAAGGAAGTGGAGTTAAGAGAATCAACAAAAAAGCTACACTCTAAATGCTGCTTGTTACCACTGATGACTTTGCCAAGGAAACTTCTGCACTGATGACTTTCCACACTTCCCCTCCATGTTCCCTAAGAATAGACCAAGTATCACCTCATCCATTCTGTTTGCTGGTTGTGCCCCTTCCCCAAGTTTATAGTCTGTTTGCCTGCCTTTAGATGGTGAGCGTGTTGGGACGGAAACCATGCCTTTTCTGTCTGGAGGCCACCCAGCACATTATGGGTGCTATTACACAAAACCCTACACACTAAGGATTTTATTTTCCCTCCATCTCCCTTTCACTATGGAACCTAGCTCTCTCAAGTTATATTCTGAGATAATAGTATATCACATTAAATGTACTCCAAACAGCTGCTCTCCAAACAGGGCAACTACTTTTAAGGACAATTCTTATATACACAACAAATAAGAACATTGCCAACACCACACTTAAAATGTCTCATCACAGTTAACCATATCTGTAGTAATATTCTCAAAGACAGAATTTATAAATTTAGTGCAAAGTAATTTCTTCTTCCTAAGACCTAAATGAAGTTTCTATATTCTTTTCAAATGGCACTAAAAGCAAAGCTACACAATGCTTTGCAAGTTAAACAAAAGTTTTGAACTATTCAGGAAGACAATAAAAAGGCTTTTTATAATACCACCATGAATCACTATTTGAAAACAAGCCAATAACTAATTTGGAGCAGACTAATATTATTTCAAGATCCTTCATAAGTCAGAAGACATTTGTCTTATTTCCTTTCTTAATAATTACAGTGAAATTAACAGATCTGTTCTGGGACTTAAATGATTACTGGAGTAGTTTTCAGCAGCTTTTCTGGCACAAAGTTACTTCCTTACAAAATGTTATTTATATAAATATACATATTAAAAAACTAAGCTGTTATACTTCCCAGTTTAATGTAGCAATGCAAGGTCATGGTCCCATCTTGTAGGTCTCTGATGGACAGGAAATGAACAGGACCTAACAAAACACGATATACGTATGTGCAAAATATATATATATATATCAAATTACACCAGAGAGGACAAAATGGATGTATGTGAGCACATATTTTAATACATGTATTTCTAAATAGAAGGTTTTGCGCTATTTTGTTACAGGCCAAACTCACTCAAATGAAGCATGTACAAGTTTGACTCTGGAATCAGGAGGCTACAGATTTTCCATGTACTGTACTAGCATTTCAGCTGGTACATGCTTCACTCTTCCTTCCTGCTCAGATGCAAGGACTTGTGAATGTAAGTTGCCAAAGGGTCCTCTTCTACTTATTGCACAGCCCTGCAGGTGTGGTAAACTTTGAGCCAAGTCTTTTTGAAGATAGATTGTTGCCTATTAGAGTTACTTCCAAAGTGCTAAATTGTCTAGACACATTATGGGGATGGGAAACATTACCTTTCTGTATCATTAAATCTTCTTTAAAAACACTCTGGCTTTACTTCAACAATTTTGTCCCCAGTTTAACAAAGTGCTCTGCTTAATAAGAATGGACTTAAGCATGTGCTTTAATGTTTTGCCAAATCAGGGCCTTCAAGGCCACACTCTGACAAATACATGAGCATAGCTCCCATTGAAGTCTATCATATTTACATGCGAGTATTTGAGGGTAAAATTTCACTGTATGGACTTTATAGTCCTATGTATATGTCTACTCATGAGACTATGGACTGAAGGCAAACTCATACCAGTCTGCCCAGGAAGCCATCTTGCACTCAAAATTACTCACATGAGCAATATTAGCTACAATGCAAATGTAACCCACCCTTTGTGCTGGATCCAGAGGATGATAGTCAATTAGAGCCCAAATACAGAGCCTAGATCTTTATCTCAAGCTGTTGAAACTTGTGCTTTTTAAGCACAGAACTTCTCTGGTTCAATCCCTACCGTCAGTCAAAATGGTGGTTATGAACATTTGCATGAGCATTTACATATAAATTCACATCCATTTAATGAAAATAAATCTTTGAAAGCCATTTTGGATTCTCCACAATATAAAACGAGTTTGAGATATAGTCATGTAACCATTAATATGTAAATGTGCATACAGACAATTTGTACAGGAAGTCAATAATTCAGTGGACAGTTTAACCTAACTAAACTGCATTTCTAGTTAGGATTTTCCACAGTCATACCACAGAGCTATTCTGATATTAGAATTTTTAGAGCTACAATTACATTAATTTTTTTTAAATAGCAGCATATAACAATGCATATTCAACAGCAGTACTAAAACATTAAAGTGACTTAATATACCCATTATTATTATTTTTTTTAAAAGGCTTCTCTAATCCATTGCTGACTTTGCCTATTAAATTCACTCATCTTGTTCAGACATCATCTACTTTATTTCCTGAGAAGAAATTCATTATTTGAATCTGGTTTACTTATTATGAAGCAAGTGAGAAAAAATTCAGGACTTGGTGAAAACATCAGTGGTTCAGTATTGTATTTATGGAAAAGAATAAAAACAGTGCTAGATTATTGGATAAATTAAAGAAAACAGGATTAAAGTAATCAGTGTTTGTCAGCATAAAAAAAGTTATGAGAAGAATAAAAAGTCAGCATAAAACCATCCGTCAATGGAATCAACTAGATACACAATGAACTTTTAAATTATAACATAATAAGAATTCTGCAGAAGTATTTTCTTAGGGGATATGACAGTGAATACTGGAAATGTGAGAAAAAATATAATTTGATCATTGTTTCTAATGACCCTTTTCTCAACATTCATGAAATCTTTGCAGTTTTATTAAAAGGCAAACAGAAGCCTGCAGATTCCAATCACACACAACTCAAATTAGATTCCATGGTCTAGTCACCAAAATTTTGTTTTCCAGTCTGCAAAATTCCATAATGCCGCTAAGAGCTGGCATTCACTAAATCACTATTGTGGTCTGCTAGTTAGTATATGGGACTGGGAGTAGGGAAAACCAGGTTCTGTTCACAGCTCTGCTACTGATTTGCTATGTAAAATTGGGGAATTAATTCAGGACAGATCATGATATCCTTACTCACAGTGAATAGTACCTTACACTAGGAGTAGTCTCACTGGAGTCAATAGGAATACTTGAGAAGGTACTGAACATGAGTAGAGGTTTCACAATCTAGCCCTCAATCTCGGATCCTCAAAGGTATTTAGGCTCCTAGCTTCCACTGAAATCAATGGAAGTTCGCAGCCTGAACACCTTTCAGGATCTGGGTCTTAGTGCCTCAAGTTTACTTATCTTAATGTTTACAGGTAGGTAATTACCTAAAAAGGTGTGCTGTAAGATGTAAACTGTTTGTAAAGAGCTTTGAGGTCCTACAGTAAAAGACACTACAGATTTTTATTATTGTCCCTCGAACTTTTCCAGTTTGCGATCCTTTTATAGTTCTGCTAATAACTACCATTTTCCCAGGGCAAAAATAGGTCTTAAAATTGTCTGCATATTTTTCATTTTTCTTTAATCATAGATGCCTGAGACAGAGAATCCCACGTATGATAGCTGTGAGGAAGGCAGACAAACTGTGCAATAAAACAGGCACCACAGTGGAAAAGACTATGCTGCAGATTAAAAGGATTCTATATTTTTAGATTTTCCAAGGTTTTCACACTGAAAGAACCAAAGACTGAAAAACTGCTTACATGAGGAACAATCAACAGTTTCTTCCTTTAGACGATACAAGGATGAAAAGAGTGAGCATTCATAGTACAAGCGACCAGATAGCTATGTCTCAAATTAATGTCAAATCTTTTGTCATCTCACTTAATTGTCGTTATGAGCAACTTATTAGAATTCCCATATAATGCCTACAATTTAACACACATTGCACCTCCGAATTAAAAACAAAATAAAGTTCAGTTTCCAGTATAATTCATATTTGTAAATACTCAGTTAAGTAAATCATGTCATGCATGCTCTCAAAAAAATGTTTCATCCACTCAATATATAGTACATGCTTTTATATAACAGTACAGTCACCTCCTCTCATTTATACAAGAGCAAAGGCAATACTATTTTCAAAACTAGTTTTATTTCTGTAGAGTATGTTTAAATACATTCTATAATGTCAATGAATGATTACTAAGATTCCAGTAAACCCAGGATTTCTACATGTAAAATCATGTATATTGTTCCACTAGTGCAACTGGACAACTTGTAGAATGGACAACTTTTAGAATGAACATCAATGCAATATTGATAAAGATTTATTTATTTAGCAAGGGTGGTGGGTAGTAATCTCATATTGCTGTTTATTGTTGTAACAAAATTAATGTCAATTACACTCAGGAGGCTCACACTTTGGTCTGGGTCTACACCTTAAATCTGGGTTGCCATAGCAATGTCGTACAATGTGTGAAAAATCCACATCCCTGACCAATTTAGCTATGCCAACCTAACATCAGTGTAGATGCAACTAGGTTGACAGAAGAATGCTTCCCTCAACCCAGCTACCATTGATCGGGGAGATAGAGTTCCTATACTGACGGAAAAACCCTTCCATCCACATAGGTTGCATTCTACACTATGGGATTATGGTGGCACAGCTACAGTGCTGTAGCTATGCTGGTACAATCTCTGTAGTGTAGAAATGGTCATGCTGTTTTCTCACACACACACTTTTATTCCCCCTTCTCTGTTCAAGTACTTTTGCTTCACTGAGAAATGTGTGTGTCAACTATTAAATTACTTGCTGCTAAATGAAGGCGGAATTATGAAATGCTGTCACAGAGGAGGAAGGACAGATTGTAGGAAGGGGCTAGATATGGAGAATTGTGGTTATTTACAAGCTGCTTTTTGAAGCCCATCTTCTTCATCCCCATATAGAAAAAAAGCCTCAGAATACTAGGAATATACCCAGCCCCTACATACAGCTTCTCCATGAGAATACTGAAAAGCAGAGAGACAGCCTTGTTGAGTCTAGTTTCTCCCTCCATCCCCCAAATGTCCAGTGTTGTCTTGTTTTGAAACTGAACCTTGTTACTAGCCTACTATAAAGTGTCTGGAGAATGAAAACAGACAATATATTTGGAAAAAAAAAAAATCCCACCACATTTCTTTTTAAACTGCCGTGTTTTCTTGCTCTGCGTGTACTTTTTAAGGCCTTCACAAACAAGCTTTATGTAATTTATGCAAATTTTAAAAGTTGTCCCAACCACAAAACCAGACCATCCTATTAAAGGGGAGCATAGTTGATGCTATTTTTCCAGCCAATTTAGTAAACAAGGAAGGACTTGTTATGTTGTTTGCCACTCCTCTTATATTATCTGTTAATTTCTCTCTTCTGAAGACTACAGTTCAAAGGCCTAGCAGATCACTAGTTAAGTACTAACTATTCTGTTGTTCAGGGAAAGGTGAGGGATCCAGGGCATGGGAAATTCATTTTCAAACACACTTGGTCTCTGCCACTTACAAGCACCAGGTTCTAAAGGTCAAAAGACTGTAAGACTCTGGTACTCTGGAGCACACAGACCAAAGCAGGAATTTTAGAAGTTCTTTTTGCTATTGCATAGACACTTGGCTCAAAGCAATCTGAAGTCTAGACAGATAGCAGTGCTTAATTAGTATGATTAAAAAGCCTGAAAAAGTCATTAGATTGCTTAATGACTAAGTTGTTTAAGACCATTTAGTTTTGACCTGCACAGACTATTTTAATTTTGTCAAGCAGTTAATTATGAACTGCCTTTTTTTTTTTTTTTTTGCACTATGGTCTCTGCATGTTATCCCATTGCCTGAAGCTCTGTTTTCATAAGCAACTTATGTACAATAGTCATCATCATGGGATCTAAGAATACTTATTAATTAAGCCAGAACAAGCCTATTAAATTAAGGCTGAGTATGACTAATTTATAAAAGGGAAGTCGGACTGAAGACTAAAAACCTAGGCTGACAAACTGACACTCGAAGATCAGTCAGTTTGGGGGAAGAAAATAGAGCCAACCTGAAATTTCAGTCAGAGGGACAGTTCTTTCCCTTCACTTGCACAAGAGGACAGAACCCAGATTTGGCAAACCTGGCTGGTGTCACAAAAGGGATGTATCAGTTTGCTTCACTATCCCTTCCCTTCCCTGACCCATGGAAGTCCCCATTATAGATATCCCATGGAGCAATGTGTTTCGTGGGTAGGGAAAGGAGCTGGCTAAATTGGGGCCCCATCTCTCCCTAGCATTGTACTTCCAGCCGCCATGGGAACTCATGGGAACTTGTAAAATAATTCCACAAGAGTGTGTGAAGCAAACCTTCGTCCCCCCTCCTTCCCCCATGAGAATAAAGAGATGGACGGGATTGGGAATGCTTTATTGTCACCATGTAGATTACTACCACGCAGCAATTACTAGCACATACTGTGGAATTTTAGTGCATTTATGGGTGGACATCAATCCACTAGGTACTAGAAGCAAAGTAACTGAACAACAGAAACTGCCATTTAGCTGTTTGAATGTTGATAAAACAGATCAGAACCATCTCCTCAGGGGTGATCTGAATAAGTGATTACTTTTGGAAATGTGTATTATTTTAGTTTTCTAACAAGGTTTATTGAGATAAGTCTCTGTCTTACAGATGTTTATTATGGTTTATGCACATACACTGTACACAAAAAGTTATTTATACCTTAACATAAAAATTAAAACAAAGGAGCCTTGAAATTTAACCTTTAAATGTGTGAAATACATTGTAAACTAAATATGTTTATATTGAAAAGTGTTTAGAAGTATGCAAAATCTTTTATTTTTAAATGAGATTCATTTAATAGAAGTATTTTTAGAACAGTTTTTAAATATCGCTGAAGGGAGAAAGAACCTCCTAAAATGTTAAAGTCAGTAATTTCTTCTTAAATATAATATATAGCAGCTCTGCAAGCACTTGAGGAATGTACTAGATAACAAATATCCTTTTCCTGGAATTGAGGAGGGAGCTGTTTCATAACAAAGTCATGTTATTACGACTTGGTATTTGGCAAAACTTTCCACTCTTTTTAAAAAGGCTTTTTAAAAACAAGAGCTTTTTATTTCTTTCTGGTTCTCAGTGGTCTGCCAAGTAACTAGCAGCAAACTGTAAAATGGCTAGGAGGCAGCTAAAAAAAAATCTATCCCCACTTCACAACTTTTCAGCCACTCATTTTTATAAAACACTTTTTTTTTTTTTAAAGGCACTCATTAAAAAGACAACTGTATTAAAGCATTTGGAAAATGCAGTTTAGACAAGTGTGTGACACCAAACTCTGAGATATAGCAGACCCTAGAATCCCAGAACTCAAGACATAAATTAGTGACCTCACAATAGTTTTTTTTTAAAGTGGACTTAAATCAACTGAACGTTACCTTTGCAACAGAAGATGAATGATAGGTCTGAAAACATGAGCGCTTTGTTAGCACTTTATGTATCTATGTAAAGTAGTGTATTTTAGTCCTACTTAAAATGTGAACAGTTTTGCCACTGATGTGCTACGTCTGCACTGTTGCTGAATTCTGCAGTTTTATCTCCTCATATAAAATGTGATGTTCTTACTAAAGCTTCAGCTCCTGGAATCATGTGATAAGATGAGAAGCTCAGCTTTCATTTAAAAAGTAAATTTTTAGCACTCATGGTTGCTGAGAAAAAGATGTAAAGCTAAAGGCTAAAAAAACAAGGAAAATAAAGCCAAATTTATTATTTTTAGAAGTATAAATTTTAAGTCAATATAAAGATTTTGTGTGTGGTTTGACTCATTTTTGAATGCTTCATGTTGACAACACTATAGCGTGACCTTAGAGCAGTGGTGGGTGTCACGGAGTCCCCGGGCGATGCTCTGGAACTGCTCCCCACAAAGCCAGTCAAGACTTTGGGGAGCCTCCTCTCCCTCGGAGCAGACTGTCTTCAGGGCAAGAAGCTCACACGGCTTCACCTCCTGGGTCTCTCCTGGGAGCATTCAGCATATGCCCCTCCGTGCGCTTCCCACAGCGAGTCCGCCCAGGCGGGGTCCTGGGGAAGCCAGAGGTCCTGCCTGCACCCCCACTTCGCAGTCAGATGTGACTCTCAGCCAGCCAGTAAAACAGAGGTTTATTAGATGACAGGAACACGGTCTCAAACAGGTCTTGCAGGTACAGACAACAGGACCCCCTCAGTTAGGTCCATCTTGGGGCCCCAGGGGGACCAGAGCCCCGTCTGGGCACCCCTCCATTTCCCCAGCCAGCTCCAAACTGAAAAACCCCCTCCAGCCACTCCTCCTCTGGGCTTTGGCCCTTTCTCGGGCTAGGAGGTCACCTGACCTCTTTGTCTCCAACACCTTCAGTTGGCACCTTTGCAGAGGAGGGGCCCAGGCCATCAGTTGCCAGGAGACAAAGTGTCAGGCATTTATGTACACTGGTCCTTCGCTCTGCAACAACCATACACCCTTATCCCACCACTTAGATACTTAAGAACTGCATAGGGGAAACTGAGGCACCCACACAGTATTCAGAGGAAACATTAAGAACAGTCCCACTTCGTCACAGTGGGCAACCTGTGGCCATGAAGGTAATCTGCTGGCGGGCCACGAGACAGTGTTTTACATTGACCATACACAGGCATGGCCCCCCGCAGCTCCCAGTGGCCGCGGTTCACCGTTCCCGGCAAATGGGAGCTGTGGGAAGCGGCGCGGGCCGCAGGGACATGCTGGCCGCCGCTTCCCGCAGCTCCCATTTGCCGGGAACGGTGAACCGCGGCTACTGGGAGCTGTGGGGGGCCGTGCCCGCGGACAGTCAATGTAAACACTGTCTCGCGGCCCGCCAGCGGATTACCCTGATGGGCCTCAGGTTGCCCACCACTGCCTTAGAGAAACCACCACCTACTTGTGTCAGTTTCCCAATCTGTAAAATGGGGGTACCACCTTCTTTCTTTGCAGGGAGTTGTAAGGCTCAATTGTTTGTATAGTATTTTGTATATGTGAAACACCATGCATTAGTATTGTACTTTTATCAAGAATCGTGAATTAGTCTCCTTAACATTCTGATACTTGTGTCACCTCACACAGAACATTTTACTTGTTTATCAGCTGCAGTCAAGAGTTTCTGCAACTTCACCTCAAAATGTAAGTGATTTGGGAAGATATTGAGCCTCTCTCCTCCCCTTTGCCTCTATTCAGTCCATATTTGAATATATAGGTTTAAGTTCTCTAGGCTGAATCACACAAAAGAGATTATTCTAAAAGACTCAACATCAAGGTATCAAGGACGGCATTCAGTATTTTGACTATAGCTCTCTATTTTTAAAAAAGGCACATGAATCTGAGAAAAAACAGTGCAACTCTGCTCGAAAAGAAACGGCATACAGCAGGGTTATCATGCTTTCCATAGTTTAGACTACGTTTTAAGAAATGTAATCTTTGCAGTTACCATCCCTTTCCATTTATATTGCATATCAGCCCTATGTGAATAACTGAAATGGGAAAGTATCAAGAAAGCACTAAAAGTATTTTTAATTTTCTTTAATGCAGTATTTTGTTCCATTTGAAAAATTAATCACATTGTCTTTTGTTCTTCCTCTCTCCCCCTATATGCTGGGCTGCATAGTCTCCATCTTCCCTGGCAGCTCCAGTCCCACCAGTGCTTCTGGTTGTGAGGGTGGGTCATACTACTTCTCCTCCTCCTTTTGGAGGACAGGAGACTCTAATAATGGTTTTGCTGATTCCTCCTCCCTTGTCTCCATCTGCTTCTTTGTGGTGAGTACCCTGGTTGGCTATAGAAGCAGCTGAAAACAAAGGCACAGCAAGAATAAGACCAATGTGACCTGCCAGTGTTCTAAGCACTACAGTTTGAGAATTGCCGATGTGCCCAAGCTCCACCTCTCTCAGCCTCAGTGAGGGTCATTGGGATGTGGGGGCATTTGAAAAGGAGGAGGAGGTAGAAAGCCCTCCAAAAACTAACTAAAAATAAACCACAACTCTCTCTATGAAAAATAAAGTTCAGAAAACATTGGTTTGAAAGCAAAATTTAATGTCTGGGTAATTTAATTCTATAGTTTGGGCAGACAGCTGGGATTTCACAGATATTAAACCATTTTACAGTGAGATATTCTGCTCATGGCAAGAGAGTTAATTCAAATGTTTTCTTAACCACGTACCAAGTGTTAAGTTAATTCAGGACATTTGCCATCTCTTACCCAAGATTTTCAAATCTCAGAGGTTTGATTTGTTATTAGGCCCAACATTTGATCTATTTTATCTACTTTTATATGCATGGACTTTGCAAACAATTCTTCTATGTACTATACCCACCACCACAAAACTCAGCCCACTCCTAAAATGTTACAACATTTCCCCCGCCCCCATTGTAAAATAAAATAGCAACAGTTCAGGCCCCCACCCGAGCAATCTTTCATACACAGGTAACTAGTTCTTCCCACTTAAACACAAATATTTAGTGAATGGAAGAGATTTAAGTCTTAAAGCTGTAAAAGGTTATAAAAACTGAGTAAAATGAGATTTTAAAAGTTATTCAAAAATATATTAATTTGACGGTATTCATTTGAACAGTTCTTGTTAGATGTAGATATTTTATTGCAAATGTAGTCAAACTACAAAATTTCAAGTTGAACACATTATAAACCCTGCAATCCAGCTCAGTTTAAAAGGCGAGCACAAATGTGCAATTCTTCAGTCTCTCTTCTTTATACTCTTTAATCCACGGGGATATACCAGCCCTTAATTCTTTTAAGATTAGGTCACTGACAAATGTTATGCTTTAGGCTTGAAAAACTTGACACAACCAGCCATGCTGAAATAATTGGTTACTTTCCTATAAGCTTTAAATTTTAGTGAAAAGATTTGTGCAAAGTTTCTTTCCATATAATGTACCTTCTTCTCCAACTCCGCAATTATAACCAATACTTTAATATATATTTATACAATTGAAGAATAGCAATGAAAGCTAGCTTTATTATACACTAAATTTAACTAAACTTAGGAAAACTTGCATTTAAAAATACTTTTGTCAAAACACACAAATGATTTCCAAATTTGTGTATGTATGAAGAAACATCTCTGGAAAAAGAAACTAATCAGTCTAATTTTTGAGGTTTAAAGTATGGTTAAGTGAGTATGTAAAAATGGCACTAACTCAACAGATCCATTCCTTTTGTGTATTCAATGTTATCTGATTTATTTAGCAACAAAAATATGGTTTTACTGTTTTATACTCTTTTTAACACTGCAAAGCCCACAAACAGTAAATTGGACAACTGTCTTCCCCTTCAAGCACCTTTACAAGCAAGGTCACAGGGATCAATCCCCACTCTTCAATGGCTATGAGACCATTTGTAGTGGAGGTAGTGAAACACCAGTTCTTTTGCCAAAAGCATAATTGAGGACACTCTGTTGTACACTTTTTTCCGTGAATGCAACCATCCCCACAACGTCACAATACATACAAGAGATCAACACCTAGATCAGGGATCGGCAACCTTCGGCTCCCGGCCCGTCAGGGTAAGCCCCTGGTGGGCCAGGCCGGTTTCTTTGCTGCAGTGTCCGCAGGTTCGGCCGATCGCAGCTCCCACTGGCCTCGGTTCGCCGCTCCAGGCCAATGGAGGTTGCAGGAAGCGGCGCAGGCCGAGGGATGTGCTGGCCGCCCTTCCCGCAGCCCCCATTGGCCTGGAACGGCAAACTGCAGCCAGTGGAACTGCGATCGGCCGAACCTGCGGACGCTGCAAGTAAACAAACCGGCCCGGCCCACCAGGGGCTTTCCCTGATGGGCCGGGTGCCAAAGATTGACAATCCCTGACCTAGCTGTAACCCAAGCAAAACCAAAATGACCCTGATCAGAAGGGGGGCGGGGGGGGGGGTATGTTGCACTTCAAATTATGATGAGAGCATACTCTCCTCACATATAAGGTATCTCCCCTCAGTTCTGAGCATGGCACCCAGCCTCAGAGTCCTGGTCACAATCATTAAACCTAAATGACAAGGTGAAGATTATCAAAGACATTTGGCTAGGGGAATGAGCTGTTGGAAGAAGCCAGACAAATTCAGAGTCTGACCCCCTATTAGCAGTGCTGCAAAATCTTCTCTGAGAAAACATGCTCACTATAAAAGGAATGAAACCTGAGGGGAAAAATGTCCCAAACATTTTTGTATAATGATGGATAGAGAACCCCAACACTGATAGTTAATAGCAGCAGATGCTACATAAAGTTCTAATTGCAGGGTCAAATTCTGTCCTTATTTGCAGCAATGCAACCCTATTGCTGACACACGGATTACATAGGTATAGCAATTTACTCCGAAATTTACCCCAAATAACTTTTATTACTGGTGATGAGGTGCAATGAGGAAAAAATGCAGCTTTCCTCAAGATCCCTGATGTAGCCATTAGAAAAAACATCTTTTTATTTTTAAATTGAGCAAATTTGAGTTGAAAATCAATGCATCACAATACATATGGAAACTCATGACGCCCATTTCAGACAGTAATTTCTCTTCAGCAGCATTCAACTGCCTGATCCATGAGACCATCTTTTCTCTTCCTGCAGATCCCTCCCTTGTTATCCTACAGACGACAGCCTCCTTCACTACACAAACCTGATTCATTCCCTGAACAGCATCCATCCTGTGCACTAAGACTATATCATACAAACACATAAAGAGGACAAATCAAGGTTGAACAGGCTACCTTAATTTTGGTATTTTTAGACATGCAGTGGTTGAATTTGAACCTTAACATTAAAATAATGTAGGAGGTTTTTTGTGTGTGATTTTGTAAGCTTAAAAAAAACCCAGAAAACAAATTCATTAGGTGGAATTATACTGGCTGTCACTTGGGTCATCAGCAAATTTGGGCCCACTGACTTCTACCAGTTGAGCTAACAGAATTAAGTGGTAAAGCAGGTGAAAAACTCGTTATTTTATGCAAGAAAATTTGAAAAAAATTGTTTTTTCCCCTCTTAGAAATTTATCACAAAATTGATGAAAAACCATATCAATTTGGGTTTTGAAAATCATTTTTTTATTATAAAAAGTTTATTTTCAAAAACCCAAAACATTTTCACTAAAAATGAATATTTTTACGGCCAAAATTTTGGTTCCTGGTTTTTCATTTAGATTAAACAAATTTTCCACCAAAATGTTTGTTTTGGTTGAAAAACTCATGACATTTATTTTTGACAAATATTTTGAACAGCTCTACTAATTGGGAGTATCAATGGGCTGTTATCCTTTTATATTGATCAGCCGTGGAGGGGGGACTACCCATACACTCTGCCAGTGCATAACTGTTTGCTAGACAGTAGAGTACTATTGGGACTCAGAAATCCTGGGTTCTGGTTCTGGAGAGGGAATGTTCTGCCCCGGTCTCCACACCCCTTCCACTCCACCAGAAACTTCCTCCTGGCCTTCTACATCTGGGCTCCAACAAGGACTAGCATTGAGAACAGAAGAAAGATGGTCTCCTTGCTGTCAGTTTTGATGCCCAGTGACAGTGGACCCCGGCAACTGGAAGGAGCAATTGCAAGGAAAGTCCTTTTTAGCCGTGCAACAAGATCACCCACAATCCAGATGGAATCCCCTAAAAATCTAGCTGCCAGACTCTAACAAGCCTCTACTGAGCATGGACACATGGTAATTCCCTCCTCCCCCCCGCCTCCCGAGTATTAGAGCCGAGCCAAATTGAATGGTTATTCCACAGGGACAAGAAAAGCCACCTCTCTGACCCTAGGGTGAACCCATCTGGTAAATTGCAAGTGCCAGCTCTAAAGCATGGAGATGCTTGTCAAATAGTTGTAAGAATTTAATGTTGGTGAAACATTTTCTTCCCAAACCTCACTGGCAGAAATGGCTGAACCATTTTTGTTGAAACTTCTCAAAAACAAAAACAAACAAAAAAATTCAGCCTGAGGCAGACACCAAACATTGAGAATTTCAAGCTGAATAGTCTGACAATGTTATTAAAAACTGAAAATAGGGTCTTATATTGGAAACTATTAGGTAACTTTAACTATTGGGAGTCTTTGCCAGGTCTGCCTATAATAAATATGAGAAGTTTCATTGCTGGAGCTATTTCTATTCGCAAAGTTTTCTTCACATCCAGAAAGGCTGGATAGTTTTTCACCACCCCAAGAAAACAGCTTTTAATCAAGGTTGGGAACCACTGATCTACAGTGAGATTTAGGAAATTAAAGTGCTAAACTGGGTTCCCTAAATCCTGTAGTCTTCACCCAATGCAGCAACCTTTCATCTGTGTCTGCTCCATAATGTGTGATTTTATGAAAACAGGCTTCTATCCCTCACTCTACAAAGTTCCTCTGTGATGATTTGCAAGTCACTTAACCTGTGAAAAGTTTGGCTTTTCCTCATTTTCAGGGTGCCCAATTTGATACAGGTGGAGCCTGATTCACAAAACTGCTGATTACTGACAGTTGTAACTGACAGCAGCAGGAGCTGTGCTTTGAAGAAAAAGAGTCCTGAAGAGACTGCTGTAATTTTAATAGCCACTATCTAGATAAAGTGTAACAAACCTCGAATTGATTGAATTGGGAGGCTTAGGGCTTGTCTACACTGGCAAGTTTTGTTGCCAAAAACTGCCTTTTGGCAACAAAACAGTAAGAGCGTACACACTACAATGGGACTTGTGGCAAAAAATGCCCAGTTTTGGCGACAAAAAACTTCCACACCTATAAGAGACTTTTGTCTTTTCCCCTCCCTTTATTGTCGACAAAGCCAGTGTAGANGTTGGTATAACATGTAGACACTGCTGATCAGTTCTGTCGACAAAACTGGCTTCCCCACCAGTATCCCACAATGCCTGCCCTGATTGCTCTGCTCAGTGTTTTGATCTCTGCTGCCCTGCAGGCATGAGCCCCTCCCCTTTCAAAGCTCCAGGAAAGTATCTGTGTGCTGCTCCGTTTGGGGAACAAAGAGCAAATCATTGGAATGCTCCTGTTCTGCCCTGCACTAGGAACACAGCAGCAGGCAGACTGCTGCTGCAGGGGAAGGGGGACAGACCGCTGTGCTGCTTTGCCATACCTCAGCACGGACAGCTCACAGAGCTACTCATGATGTTGCTCTCGGCAGCTGAGGGGGCTGTGGGAGAACTCGGAGAGAATCCCAAAATGTGCAGCGATCAGCTCTTCCTTCCCACAACACTGCACTGTGGGATACATACCCACGGTGCATTGCTCACCCTGTCGATGATGGTGTCCTCAATGTGGACATGATCTGTCGACAGAGGGAGCAAGTGTGAACACCCTTTGGCAATTTTTATTTTGTGGACTTTTGGGTGTCGACATAAGTTTTGTCAGCAAAACTTGGTAGTGTAGACAAGCCTTAAGTGTCTGGTAGATGAATGAGTCTCACTTTGGGATCCAAAAGATCAGATAACAGAAATACTGAATGAAAGATTCCAGCCCATTTGCTATCTGTGATCTTCTCAACTGGTTGCATAATTCTCACAATTCAGCTAAAACTATCACTATTTGCTCTCCTAGAAGCCCAAGAGCTGACTAGCAATGAGAAGTAGCTTTTATCATGGAGTTTTGAAAGCTGTAAGTGACAACTAATTAACAGGAAGAACTGCATGACTTCAAGATGACCCAAACAACTCCAGGGAGGATATGTCTTTGTGGGAAGAAAAAAGGGAAGCTTTCCTACACTAAGTAAATGTTCTTGACATGAATTAGTTCCCCCTGAACAGTAAACCCTCAAATTCAAATAGTGAAATGATTAAGATAATGTATATCATCCACACAGTTTGCATGCATTTAAGTGGGATATGCCTCCGATTTTATTATTGTCTGCAAAACAGTATGTATAAAAGATTTAACTCACTCTTTTTTGACCTTTTCTTATTTTTGTAAAAAGCAAAATGGAATACATGTAGAATTAGTTGCATATTGAACACCATTGAAAATTAATTTCACTCACCTTACACTAGCTACATGTCGTTGAACAGACTGATGTTGAAAATGGTCAGGCCATTGATGATGAAAGCAGAATGATGGGGAGTGTTGAAGGCAGCAGGTGGTCTGATACATAGGTGTATGTTTTTGGCAGATAGATGTTGAATATTCAGTATGTGGCTGCAGGCAGCAGGAAGTCATAGGAGATGGTGCTGTGCTCCCAGCCAGTGAATGACATTCTTGCTGTTTATTATGGCTACTTATAGGATGATGGTATGGGCAAGGGTGGCAGCATTGGGTCAACATCTGTTGAGTTCTTTGGTTGTCTAAAGGCAGAAAGGATGGTTTGATTGTACCATTAAGTTGCAGGCATCCATTTGGACTCACTTTTGCTCTTGGTCCTTCCTTGGAGGGGAGATGTTGGGCTGCAATGCCTCCATCAGTAGCTGAAAGGATGCTGGGACTGGTAGCACTGGAGAGGATGCTGCCATTACTCAGGACCACAAAATCATTATTGCCATTGTTCATAGCCATACTCCGACTGCTAGATGGATCTGCAGTATTTCTAGAGAAAATTAAATAAACCAAATTTAGCAGGCGGCATAATTTTTTTCCAGCGTACAAAAAATTCAAAACAGTTTACATTGAAAACGGTAAGACCCTAGTCTTGAAACTAGATCTCCATATAGGCCCCAATCCATACAACTAGATCCAAGAGTAGGCAGACCCTTGCCTACATTAAACAGCATGGGCTTTCTGCAGGCATAAGGGTCTGCCAGAGGATCTAACTGTATTGTTGAGGCCTAAAGCCCCAATTTAGCAAAGTACTTCAGTACATGCTTTTGTTTCTCCATGCAGAGTACATCATTGCTGTACATTTCTTCAATGGAAAAATAAGCTTCTCTCCAAGAATCAAGGACAACTTCTCTGAAAAGGAGATATTCTATTTTTAAAAAACTGATTATTACATCAGTGGAAATGATTAAGCTGGGCAACAGAATAAATGACACAAAAAGTTAAAGCCTGATAATAAGATTACAATAAATACCACATAAGAGACGGGTTGTTTTTTTTTTTATAGTAATGATTAAAAATCCATCAGATTTTAAAAAGCTGAAGTGTGACATAATAATCACCTTTTGGGAGCTTAGTCAACGGGATAGATGGGGTGTAAAGTTGATTTTATCCAACTTCCACTCTTCACTAAATAAGAAAACAACTGTCTTCAAAGTGGTATGTAGCAACCACAGGCACAAAGCCTCAGGCAATTCAGCAGGAAACAGCTCAAACCATCAGCCTCTTAGCTGGGAGCCACTAAGTTAAAGTTTTCTAAAGCAAAAGGTGAAGATTGAATCCTTTTTGCAAGTGGGCGCTTAGGGATGTCGTAGTCTCTACGGTCGGCTTCATGGAAGGCCACAGTCTGTGGATCTGTGCAGTCTTCTTACTGCCAGCCCCAACATGCCTTCCAAATATCCCTGCAGATGAGTGCACAGACAGTCCTTCAAGAGCTGGACTCTGGGCTCCCCAAATCCTGCCTCCCATTCAGGGAGCTACATTGCATACAGAAAAGAGGCAGAGAGCAGGATGAGCTCTCTCTTAAAAAAAAAAAAAAGGACATCAGCAGGAAGGGAATGGAAGTGAGCCATAGGCAGCTGTGTGGCTGTTTCAAAGGCCTTTTACTTGTTCAACCAAAACCCAAAGTTAAAAGTGACACCAGACCAAAATGTATAATTCAAACGAACACACACTGTTGGCTGCCTCTGGTTACAGCCAGGTTGTGGTTGAGAAGCAGTGGTGCACCCTAGAGCTGGCTGGAAAAAGTTCACTTCGGTCAGTATAAAGACTAACTGAAAAAGTACTATTTATAAAAACAGACTTCAATGTAAACTAAAAGTAACCATCAAAACCGTCCACTGCAGTTTGCTGACACCTTTTTAACAGTTAGTGAGAGAGACAGGGCTGCACGGCAGCCAGAATTTAGCAGTAATCAACGTGGTGGTTACAGTTTCTGCCCTCCCCTCACATCAACCACTAGCCATTGAAAATCAAGCTTATAAATATTTTGAAGAGATTTTTTAAAAGGCTATTTAAAGAAATCAAAACACTTTAGTTTGCCACCTAGAAGTCTCTGTAGATGTTTGAGATAATGCATAATAGCAGCACAAACCGTATGGTTGGACTAGGAATACCTAGCACAACCAACATGCTTTCCAAAACTTCAATTTTAAAAAATTAAAGTATGACAAAATCCCAGGCTTAAGTTATTTTCCACTGAGTCAATTGAGGAACTCACCCTTCTTAGTAGCAGCAATCCTGAAGACAATTAGGATGTGCACTGTGGTGGAAGCATTAGCTTAAACAGTGAAGAAAGGTATTAAAGACAAAAGTTTTTCTTACAGATGATTTTGTTCTGTACACACACTGTAAGTAGGTCATAGTTACGTACATTGGAGCGGTGATTGAGAGAGGGTGGCTGAAAGCCAATGAGAGTCTAAGGTGCCAGCAACAACTAATCTGCCTCTCTTTTTAACTATAATTTTGTTTTAAGATTTGAAAGAAGGCATGAGAAGATTATTTGGATAATTTTAAAAAACAAAACAAAAAGGTCTTCAAATACCACACCTAGCCAGGATAGGAATTTGTTTCACAAGTCACCTTTGTAGATTATTTTGTGTGTGTATATGTGTGTGTGTGTGTGTGTGTGTGTGTGTGTGTGTGTGTGTGTAAGAAGGGTGAGAATAAGATACTGTTAAAAATAATTCCCTCATACTTTTAAAAATAAGATAAATCAGGTCATTAAAACCACTTTAGCATTGATTAAATGCAACATTAAAATTTAGGATTAATAGTCTGACAGGTGTTAAGTGCGAGTAGTAACTTACTGGTCTGAGGCCACGTCTACACTACCACTTATGTCGGCAAAATTTATGTCACTCAGGGGTTGTGAAAAAAACACCTTCCCAAGTGACGCAAGTTTCACCGGCATAAGTGATAGAGTGAACAGCACCATGTCAGCGGGAGAGCTTCTCCCAATGACACAGCTACTACCGCTTGTTGGAGATGGTTTAATTATGTCGACAAGCATGGGAGGCCAGTGAACTGGCTGTTGGGGGAGGCTAGCCCCCAGCCCCTCTCCTTCTGCCCGAGGCCCTGTCCCTCTCCTTCCTTTTCTACCCTCTTCCCCCGCAGGAGCCCAGAGCACCCTCACTGCAGCCCCGGACGGCGTGGCCACAGCACCCCCAGCGCCGGGTGGCGCAGTCCAAGCCACTCTGAGTCCCAGCAGCAGGCAGACCAGCCCACCCCAGCCCCAGCCAGCCTGGGCCACAGACGAGCACTGGGAACTGCAGGAGGGCGTTTGGGGGTGGAGCGTGGGCAGGGTCATGCCAGGCTGTTTGGGGAGGCACAGCCTCCCCGAGCCTATGATACCCGCCGCCCATGTCGATGGGAAAGCTGTTTGCCGTTGGCACAGAGTGACTACGCAAGAGATCTTACAGCGGTGCAGCTGCATGGTACAGCTGTGCCGCTCTAAGGTCTCTAGTGTAGACATAGCCTTAGACTTTGCAGGAAGACATAACACAGATAAAGAATGAAAGATAAGCAAGAAAGTTTAACTCATTTTCTTCTCCTATACTGCCACTGAGCATTTAGAGTGCTAAGAATGTTCAGCCAGCTGAGCTATTCAATTGGTTGAACAACTAATATCAAGCAGAAAGTGCTTTTGCACAATGGAATGCTGCCCATGGCAACCCCTGGTGCTGTGTCTCAGATGTTATCCTTCCCAATCCTCAACTGCTAAAACTAAAGGAAAATGTAACCTCTGATAATGCACCGAATGCTATTTGTTATGGATCATATGCAGAGCCAGATTCTTTGTGAAGTTAACTCTAAATAGTAACTAGTCAGAATATGACAACCAACACATTTGCTAAACAGGAGTATTTTCTCAAAGGTCCAATTCCTCAAATTCTTTCTGAATATTCCCTCCCCTGCTCCGAACAAGTCAAGCCTTTTAAAAAACTTTTCACCAAGCATAGAAGAGTAAATTCAAGTGGCTGCTAAAGCTTGTCTCAGTGTGAAAAGACATTAGTTATATGAAACACTGCTGTGTTTAAACAGCCTGGTTTTCTCCCGAGCTGCATGGTAGCTTCAAAAAGAGGCTGCTAAAGGGGACATAGCTCAACATCCAGAAAAAGAAAGCTCTTATTGAGTTGTCTGGCCGCATTTTAGGAATTTTTGTCTGCTTATATTTGCTCATTCATGGATAGGATTGATATGCTGCAGGATGACATTGATAATTAGTTCTGAACAGGAAATTACGGTGCATCAGTATCATTGCTTGAGGAAATTGTACCTTTGATAGGCTTACAGGAGTTCTAAAGTATTTACTAGTGCTATCAATAATACAACAAGGTGTGTAAGAATACCAGATGCCCATACACTTCAGCAGGATGAAAGCGGTTGGTTTTTGGTCTTAAAGTGCAACACATTTGTAGCATATACCAATGAATGTAACAACACTTCTTGGAGAACTGTGATTTTGTGTGGTACGTTTTGTAGCAGTTAAATACCACAACATCTATAATCATACTGGATAACCAGTTCATGTAGAATCTTTGTCAGCATCATGGTCATTTTAAATCAAGTCTGAAAAGATGAAGAAATAAATCTTTATGTGATATCACTAAACTATTCCAGATGAATGGCTATGAAAATACATTCAAAGTGGGTTGGAAGTTGGTCTCTATAGGAAATATTACATAATGGCTGCTCTATATTATTAAGGAAGTATCACATTGTTTAAAAGCATGTAAATCCCATGGATTCAGTACAGAACTGGAATTCAAGAGACCTAAGCTAATTTCTTCTACTGATTCACTGTGCACCCTTGGGCAAGCCATTTGAGCTTTGTGACTCAGTTTCCCTATTTGTAGAAAAATTGGGATGATGTTTACTTGATTGTAAAGCAATTTGAAATATACAGATAAAAAGCACCATGCAAGTGCTTAAATATTTACTAAAATGCTATTTTAATAAATCATATTTCAAAATGTTTTAAGAAGAAACTGTTAAATGTATATACACAACGCTTACTGGTAAATGGAGTGGCTACTGTATATACAGTAGTCCAGAGATGGTCTTGGAAATTAGGTTCTCTTATTAGTGTTAACGGAACGCCAGCTTTGGACATCACATTTATCCACTACTTCTACTACTGGGCAATGCCCTGGGAATCTTCAGCCTCCACTAAAAACACGCAAAGGGGCATCAGTTTAACACCTTCTGTGAAGACCAGATGAAATGGTATTCTAAATAGATGCTGTCTCTGCTTGAATGTTAGAAATCTCTTGATGTGGAAATTCAGAGACAATCTTCAGAAGGAGTTGTTTAGAAGCTGTTTGATTTGGGTCAGGTCACATCACATTACAGACTGCCATCTTTCACAAGGTGGTATATAAGATTTGATGCAGCTCAGTATTTGTTCAAGCACCTCTCTTGGTGACTAGACTACTTGTGAACTATTTCAAGAGATGAGGATTCTGACAGATGAAGCTGATGTATTCTTTCCTTTAAGGCACCAGAAACTTTAGTTTTGTCAGTTTTCATGGAGTCTGCCAGCAATGCAGTTAAGCGCCTGTTTATCTTGAAGCATATTAGCCTCATTCAAGTAAATGGGACTGACTACCTCACAAGCCTAAGTGCATTGCTGGATCAGAACTGGAGAGAGGTCAATGTAATATAAGGGTCTAGGGTGACCAGATGTCCCGATTTTATAGGGACAGTCCCAATTTTGGGTTTTTTTTTCTTATATAGGCTCCTATTACCCCCCACCCCCTGTCCCGATTTTTCACATTTGCTGTCTGGTCACCCTCTAAGGGTCATAAAGCAAAATAAGAGTTTGGTTTGTTTCTATTCATTAGGTTTGATGAGATATCTTGTGCTTTTATATAAACTAAAAAGCACTTGTCAAAAGAGTACCAACAAGGAGTTTGAATTTTGTTTCAATTAGCTCATTATACAGAGTCTAATTGAAAACTTCACTTAACTATTCTGTTCTTTATTCAAAGTTCATTAGGTTTTTAAAAGTACAGGAAGTTACATAGTAAGAAGGTAAGACTAATGTATTACAGTATCCAATTCCATTGTGTCAGACTCTAGTGCATACACAGATTGATATTAAAAGGCAATGAGTCAAATTCTTTTCAAGATTTTGGTATCATACGGGCTTAAAAAATGAAAAATTGAGAATTATGATTAAGACCAAAAATAAGATTCAGTAAAATCTTTCAGAATATTCAACAGTTAATGACTCATTTCACTGCTGTATATCACCAGAATTTAGTTTTATTCAGATTTACAAATGAAAGTTTTGAAGTGATGGATGGAAACTCTAGACAGATATTGAGGCTATGGCTACTGCAGGTCACATATACCCAGCTCTAGTTACTCTTAAAGACTGCTTGTAACTTTAGTCTTATCTGAATATTTAATATAGCACACACATAACCCCACCCACTGGTCTGGCTGGCTGAATGGCCGGCATTTTGAAGATTAATGTCCATCTAGAAACGATGCCAGTTAGATTACCACCAAAAGAAAGCTAAAATTGCCTTTAACTATTGTATACTTGACAATGGAAATTGCTGAGAGAAGGTACTTCAGTGATGCAGTCAAGGCCAATAGTTTGGAGCATTGTCATATCTGGAAGCTACTACACCATATAAAGGCAATGTTATATAACGACAGTTTTATGCGTGATCCCTCTATTATTTGGAGAGTTAACACTGAACACTGCTTACCCAGCAGACCTCTCTGCCATCTAGGTTGCAAAGCCTTCAGGAAGTACCTAATACCTAAAGATGTTAAAAATGTAGGATTTGGTGTTCCTTAACTTCCATGTTCTTTTAAAACTTGGATTAAGTTCACCTGTTACTTTGGCTGCAATTGAAAGAATTTTCATTGCTTTAAAGTTTGTTAAAAAAAACCCGCATAGGCTTAAAAAAAACATTAGTTCAAGAAATACATCTGGACTAATAATGCTTGCAGCTGAGAATGACAGAAGTGCAAATTCAAATGCGAATGACGTAGTGGAAATTTGGTAGAAGCAGCTATATAGCACAGATAATTTATGGATCTTTAAAAGAAGTTAAGAACATAAGAACAGCCATATTGGGCCAGACCAATGGTCCATCTAGCCCAGTATCCTTTCTTCTGACAGTGGCTGGGGCCAGATTCTTCAGAGGGAATGAATAGAACAGGACAAGTATCAAGTGACCCATCCCCTATCACCTAGCCCCAGCTTCTGGCAGTCAGGATTTTAGGGACATCCAGAGCATGGGGTCGCATCCCTATCTTGGCTAATAGCCATTGATGGACCTATCCTCCATGAATTTATTTAATTCTTTTTTGAACCGAACCCAGTCATACTTTTGGCCTTCATAACACTCCCTGGCAACAAGTTTCAAGGGTTGACTGTGTAAAGGAGTACTTCCTTATGTTTGTTTTAAACCTAGTGCCTATTAATTTCATTGGGTGACCCCGGTTCTTCTGTTATGGGAAGGGGTAACTTCCTTATTCACTTTCTCCACACCACTCATGATTTTATAGACTTCTATCAGATTCCCCTTTAGTCTCCTCTTTTCTAAAATGAACAATCCCAGTCTTTTTAATCTCTTCTCATAGGGAAACTGTTCCATATCCCCAATCATTTTTGTTGCCCTTCTCTGTACCTGTTCCAATTCCAGTATATCTTTTTTGAGATGGGGCAACCAGAACTGCGCGCAGTATTCAAGGTGTGGGCGTACCATGGATTTATATAGTGGCATGATGATATTTTCCGTCTTATCATCTATCCCTTTCCTAATGGTTCCTAACATTCTGTTAGCTTTTTTGACTGCTGCGGCATATTGAGCAGATGTTTTCAGAGAACTATCCACAATGACTCCAAGAACTCTTTCTTGAGTGGTAACAGCTAATTTAGAACCCATCATTTTGGATGTATAGTTGGGATTATGTTCATTACTTTGCACTTATCAACATTGAATTTCATCTACCATTTTGTTGTCCAGTCACCCAGTTTTGAGAGATCCCTTTACAACTCTTCTCAGGCAGCTTTGGACTTAACTATCTTGAGTGATTTTGTATCGTCTGCAAACTTTGCTACCTCACTGTTTACCTCTTTTCCCAGATGATTTATGACTATATTGAACAGCACTAGTCCCAGGACAGATTCTTGGGGGACCCTGCTATTTACCTGGTACTGAAGTTAGGCTTACTGGCCTATAATTGCCAGGATTGCCTCTGGAGCCTTTTTAAAAAAATGGCGTTACATTAGCTTTCCTCCAGTCATGTGGTACAGAGACTGATTTACGTGATAGTTAGGAAACAGCCAATTAGTTTATTTAACCATTTAAGAAAATGTATATCTCAAATTTGTGTCTTGCACCAAAATATAACCCCCAAACTGGTTTATAATGGTTCGCTCCTTTTAAATTTAGGGCAGGATACAGCTCAGACTGCATTTTAAAGTATCTAAAACATTCCAGATCAGGAGCTGCAGACATCCTCCAGACAAACAGCCTATTAAAACTGTTTGTTTGTTTTTGTTTTTTTAAGAGAACATGATAGTCCTGATAATAAGCATGATACTTGATGTGATGAAAATATCTCCCCATGCCAAAAGTTTGTCTGAAACAATTTAATCCTAAGTGTTGCAAGAAGTGACACATTCTTAAACTGAGCAATATTTAACAATCTTAGCTATCCATTAGTCTCCTTCCAGAAGAAACAGTATAATGGATTCAAGTCCCATAACACTACAGATTTTTTAGTACACAAGTGTGTACCTTGTCCTCAGTTCTATAAACTCAGATAAATCCTTCCAAGACTCCATTTACTATACCATTAATTCAATGCACAACCATTCTGAAGAGGCCTTTCTCCCCTTTCACTTCACCAAAATTATTTTTGCCATTGCTTCCCCCCCCCAAGTTCACAAAAGTAACAGGTGGCGCCTAGTCTTTGATACTGGCTTTCATGGGAGAGCCTAATTCTCTATCAAGGCAGTATTTGTTCAGAAGTGAAGAAACTTTTAAATGCTTTATGATTGTTGATCTCTGTTTTTGGCTCTCAGATGGACATTCTTAAAATTCTCTAGCATCTAATTTTTGTGTGTTCACAATATGTGGGAGTTGGTTTCTCTCAATTTCCTGATTCTTGCTTTTTATTTTGGTTGTAAACTGCTAGTTCGTCCTTGAAAAGCTTCCATTATTTAGTTAAGAAAAACTACCAGAAGATAACAAAAAGCAAAGGTCTGTCCTCTCCACATGTAGAACACTTTTCATTTACTTAGTTTATGTCTACTTTAAAATTTATCATCTGTGTAAGAAGAGACATCTTTTCAGTTTTTATTCAGTAGCAATTGTTTATAAGAAATTCTTAGCAACTTTTAAAACACTAACTTTTAAACATGTTACAGTCTTCTTAACATGTTGAGTATACCAGTGTTAAATATTTATGAATGCTACCACTACATTTTGGATGTTTGATGGTACTGAACTTATATATTTCCTATTTGTCTGGGATTTTTGCTTTTTTTTCCCCCCCACTGTACAGGAACTAGGTGGACCATAATCATAATAGTCTCACTTTTGAATATATTCATGCCTTTCTTTGCTTTTCAGTAATCTAAATATTTGTGACATGAAGTAATGGTTAGGGTACAATCATAATAAAACATGTAGTTGTTGCTACCTACCCAAGCCGTACGAAAGAAGAAGAAGGAGGCATCAAATTTACAGAATAAAAAATTATTATTATTCTCTTGCCACATTCAGTATCTATATTAAGCTGTTTTCCCTCCATCCCCTTCAACAGCTTGATATGCTAACAAGCTGGCCTGTCTTAAACCTGGGACACCATGATTTCATTTCCTGCATTGCAGGCTAGGTCAGGAATTGCAATTCCTGTGACAGGGAGTTTCCAGATGTCACCAAGCCAGGATTGTAGATCATGCTGCAAATGGGCACCTAGTGAATTGATTTCACTCAGCTGGCACACAAAGTAACCCATCAACAGCTAGGAGGTGAAGGAGTGGGGATTGGGGGAAAGAGCCAAGGGTGGGGAAGACAATATTTTTAAGACCTTCATAAATATCTTATTAACCAGAAGTTAACTTGTTTAGCACAAGCTATGAAAAACAGATTATTATTGGAACCGTCTGTGGTGCTTTGACAAGCCCTTTTTTCTGAAGTATAAATATGTATATTTAAGATATGTATAATATGTATAAAAAGTAGTATAAATATGTATAAAAAGATAATTTAATAATTTTGTATGCTCATACAAAAACTACCTGAAGAGGATTTACCAGTTTATTGCAGTTTGTTTTTAATACCATCACATTTGTGGTTTAACAAAAAACTAAATGCACAGGGAAGAAAAAAAGGAATTATAATAGGTCACTGCAAGAATTACTGTTTTGAAAAAAGGCATATAGCTAGAGACAAGTGTGATCACTACAAAATGTTTTATTTATATCTATTTATCTCAATGTATTAGTAGAAATAACTCAGCAAAATTTAAGAGCATGGAAAGCAGTAAAAACTCATTGCCTGCAAGGGAAGTACTATCCTTTCACTTTATCTTATTTATAGTTTAGTGACTTTCTATTACCATATAAAGGGTACTTAAGTTTTCATAATCACTAATACTCTTATTCAAAATAACCCTACTCCATTGTACACTCAAAAATCAGAATCTCTCTCTTTTTTGGGTGTGTAAAAGGAGTTACTTATACTAAAAGATTCACAGGGATTTAGTAAATTGTATAATGGGGTTACCATATAAATATACCTGCAGAATGTCACCAAAAAGAAACCCCCTGCTATGGTACAATTACTGCTATAACAAACCACCACAATGCCAATTTGAAAGGTATGTTATGTAACAGGTTAAAAAACTGTATATTTTACAGATTCATTACACAGCAGTGTATTGCACTAACAAACTCTCTGTACATAAAAAAATTCTGTTTATCTCTTGATTATACTGTACCATGCCCACTGATTTGTAATTATGATATAAACTGGTAAATGTTATACTGAAATTTTTTGTACACATCCAAATTTCAAAATAAAATTATATTCGGAGATCCTTAAAAAATTCATTGCTAATTATTTTAATTATTTTCTCTTAAAATGAGAAAAATACTGTGTATTAAATATGCAACCAAAGTGATAAATATGCATGTCAATGCACATCAAGCAGAGATATTATAGCCACTATATCAGTTTACTTGCTAATAAAAATAAAATGCATTATCCATAAGTAGTTGCAGATACTTTACCAAAGCCACTGTATGTGCAAAAACAGATTTAAAAAACCCCCCACAACATTTCTCACTTCAGCAATATTTTTCTTATTAAGCTAGACATCCTAATAATAATTTTTTGCAATACAGTTTTCAATGTACTTCATCCCTGCATTAAATTAAAAAACAGCTATTTAATCTCACATTAGTTAATTTAGACTCTGAAAAACAAGTGAGAAACTACATATAATAATACTATAACAAAAGATCAAAACTACCTACTATAGTAACAATGGATATTTGTATTACCACTGTTCTGTTCCAGGCACTCAAATGTTTCTGAACAGCTGTAACCTTTTACAAGAAAGGAGTCTACTTGTTACAATCAGGGTAACATTTTAGTGCAAATAAACTGAACATACATCAAAGTCTTAAATCTACATTTGTAATAATTTCTGAAATATCAAATAGTTCAATCTCTAGCCTAAAATTTACTACAGAAAAAATGGTTGGATTTTAAATACATTTCCATGTAAAATACTTTCCATGCTTCCTAAACACAAATAAAACAGATTAGCAGTTATAGAAAGAAATGCTACCTTGAAATTGACTAACAGTATCTCCAAGGTACAACAATCGTCTTTTATGAAATCATCTTGAAGCAGAGTGTGATTTGTGAACTGCTCAAACAGCAGTAACACAACAGAAACACAATCTGGTTGGAGCTGCCCTACAATACTGCAGAGACAAGCCTGAATGACAAGCATACGCAGATTGCCTTGAATTGGGCATGTTAGGGGCTGGAACTTTCAGTGTTTGCTCTCCTATAGACAGCTGAGTTTCTCTCCTACTTAACCCTTGGGGGCAAGATCTTAATGGTTACAGCTGGTATGGTGAGGACTTGATCTCAACACAAGGTCAGGAAGCCAGGATATGAAGGTGACATGTAATTTCTAGCTTTTTCCTGCTTCTACAGGAGTATTCCACCAAATGCTGCTGTTAGTTATAACTTTCTTTGATCTTTTTGATTTAGGTTAGTAGATTAAAGCCTGTTGGATGGTGTTATTTGATGCTTAGACTTATTTTAAGTTTTAGAGATTCAGCTTTCTAGCACATCAGTTTTATCACTTAAATTTATATGATCAGTTATTAAATCTGTGTATATTTCTATGTATTTTGCAGACCAAACTCTCTGTTACCTTTACATTCTAAGGGGGAAATATAAATGGATGCAACTTGCTCCAAAAACAAGTTATTTATTTATTTATTTTTGACAGGAGAATAATTTATGGAAAACGGGATACCAAAGATAGAACTGGTTACAATATGCTCCTTTCAAATTCACTCTGGTCCTTTCTTATCTCCTGTACCACAACTCTCAAAAAGCCCAACAAATCTGACAAACCATACAGAACAAGTGTGTTGTTTACAGATGACACAGGAAACTACCATACCTCACCTTTCCTAAACAAGTAAAATCTGAAAACTCCAACACCTTAAAAAGCAAAAAGTAAAATTCTTCTAGAAAAACTGTAGTCGACTAATAATTGAAAAATGTTGTCTCTAAAGTGAAAGCAATTGTGGGTGGGGCAGATGGAGATTCTCATGCGTATAAGCCATATCAGTGCTTTGCTTTGTGCTGCTTTTTAAATTTGTGAAACGTTTTTTTGTTACATGACTATAAAAAACAAGGATGATCAACAAGCTAAGTTATCAGACTTGGTACTAGTATAGTTTTCAGAACTCCATAGGTCTTATTCATAACTATTTTAGCAAAACAGCAGCCAAAAGAGCTTTTGAAACCCCCACCATGTAGTCTTGGCTCCCCATTAGGCTACAACATAGCCAGCTAACATGACTTCATCATCAGACTCTCATCAAACCTGGTCTACACCTAAAACTTAGGTCAACCTAGCTACAATGCTCAGGGCTGTGAAAAATTTCACACCCTGCGTCATGTAGTTTGGTTGACCTAACCCCAACTATTGAAGCATCTAGGTTGATGTAAGAATTCTTTTGTCAACCTAGCTACCACCCCTGAAAGGTGGGTTACCTACATCAACAGAAAAAAACCCTTTGCTATTGTAGCGTAGACATACCCTCATCATGCCTGCTTCCATTCCATCTTTGATACTTAGGAAAAGACTTCCCCGTCCAGCAAGCTGAACTGCCATCAGCTGTTAAAATTCCTTAACACATTTCTTCCTCAAAGTCTTTCAACAACAAATAAATAGGCACATTCTAATGATAGGTTATCAGACCACTCTGAGATCAGAACTTCTGATCATCTGTGTCACCTAGCGTACAGTGTCTGAATTATGATCTGTCCAATGCAGACAAATCTCTTTTGGGGCATGAGCTGTGTCTTCTGTAATTTGGACCATGCTTTGAATGATGACAGTGCTCAATAACTTTGTTTATTTTTACTGTTTTGTTTATTTCTTCAAACTTCTTTAAAGCACCTGTCCCAACAGTTCTAGGCACTTTTATCAATATTTAAAATATAAGAGAAGGCATATTACTTGCTAATGTAAAATAGTAAAGACAAATTGATATCTTCCCTCATCTATTATGAATGAATGAGCTGTTGTCTCAGCACTACCAGCTAAAGCAGCACTGCAGTGCCAATTTTTCATTTTAGGAACACAAACAGAAAATTATTTTATTCAGTAGTGTTTCTTTTGGGGGAAATCCCCCAAAACACTTAAAATATTGCCAGAGTACAAAGACTGCACATATAGATTGAAACACTTGTTAGAAGCTACAGCATACCTGATAACCATACAAAATTATCTTTTTAAAAGATTACATAAAAACCACACATCCATTCCTGACGTATGACATTTCAAAATGTACAACCTTAAAATGTTTAAGCCAAGGTGGATCTGAGTACTACTAACTCTGACTTGGAAGGGTCTTTTTTTACTGAATCAATCTAGATTGGTTACGGGGCATGCCCAATCCACAAATCTCTGCTTGTGTCCTGGAGCTTCCACACCTTCTTAAGAAAAGCATGGAGTGTGCTGGGCTCCTCTCTCACATGGATTTAAGAGGTGTGAAGATACCATGCTCTTTCAGTGAGAGTAATCACCTTCACCTAAGCACTTGAGACACTGGATATGTTGGTCCAAAAATGAACTATCTGGGGGGCAAAATCCGTTTTCTACTAAATGCTAGAAAACGTACATGCCGTCCAAAATCACAAAACTCACATTCATAACTAAATTAAGAACTAATAAAAATCTAAGTTAATTTACTTAACTTTCTAAAAAACAAGAGAGCCCAGCTGCTTAGACACATCCCCCTCAGCATCCACCTGGCTATAGGAGCGCTGGTTTCCATGTTACACCCTTCAGGGCCAGATTGTGGCAGTAAAGAAGCGAACACTGGTTTAGCAAAGGAATTTCTTATCCATAAACACAAACTCTTCAAAAACCAAAACACAAACAAAATACCCCACACAGCACAAGAGAGTTACAGATCTTAGGAAAGCAACACCTCCCAATTACTATGACCTCACCAACTGTATAAATCCTTGGTTTAGTCTAAGTCCTTAGACCAGGCAGCTCTTCTTCTGGTGGAAATGAAATGATCTCCTTTCATAGAGGAGCACTAAGCAGCACCTTTTAAAAAGTTTCACACCTTTCTTGCCCATGCACTTCTGCTGGGGAATTTCCAGGCCTCCCACAGCTGCCAGGTAGAGTTGTTCAAAATCTATGGCCCTGCGAGTAGAAAACCCATTGTTCCACCAGACTGGAGCCATGCAGTGTTGATGGCCTTTAACTGCTCTATCCTAGCTTCCCGGACATAGTCTCTCCACTAGGGCAAGGACTACACTACAGTTTAAGTCGACATAAGTTATGTTGCTCAGTGGTGTGAATTAGCCAACCCCCTGACCGACATAACTTATGCTGACTTAAGCGCAGATGTGGACAGTGCTATTTTGACAGAAAAACGTCTCCCACCAACATAGCTACCACCGCTCGCAGGGGCTGGAGTAACTAAGCCAACGGGAGATCTCTGTAAGCCGTCGGCTTAGAGAGGCTCCACTAGAGACCGTGCAGCTGCACTGCAGTAAGCTCTCTAATGTAGCCATAGCTTAGGTGTCAAGTCCCCACTACAAAATGGATGCTCTAATTCACACTGATGCTTACATTCAAAATGGAGTCAAACACAACATAACATTCACAAAACACAATGGAATGCATAATTTGACACAGATACATTCCCCAAATCGCCACAAGCAGAATGTAAGAAAGCTAATCTCAGTCACAGAAAGTTAATTCACCAGGTATTTTTGCAAAAGCTACCTAACTTACTTATAAAATACCATCTCTGTTTGTGGTCATTAAAGATCATATACCACTTTTATAAAGTCAAGGTGTTAGCCACAATGTTCTGGCTAACAACATAATGCCCACTGCATAAAAACAGTTCTTCAGATATTTTACAGTTTCATCTGGATACAATGTTATTCTACACTTCCTGTCTTAAACTGTTATAAATGTTGCTGTACACTGCCATACAGATGCTGCATTTCACCTCTGGGGTGGGTCAAGTGATTCCTTTCCATACATATTTGTTAACTATCTCCCGGAGTGAAGAGAGGCTTAATATTTGTAAAGCACTTTGATATCTTAGAGGAAAAGCAGTACAAAAATCCAGAGTATGACAATCTATTAAAATGCTCCAACACTACATGCACTGATCAAAACAATGTTACTATATCTTGGCTCATGTACAAACGATAGCCAAATTGTTTCATTTTAATATCATCCTAGGAAAGTATAATACGTATTTATGGATTATGATTAATTAGCTTTCTATATACATTAGTTTTAAACACTATCATACATTTGAATTAAAAACTTTCCAAGTCAGTAACTGCCTGAGTATTACTTAGCAGCATCAGTGGTTGCCCGAAGGTGCAGGGCAAGGGGCCTAGCCAAGCCCCCTCCCAACAGAAACAGGCCCGCACTTTTGCAGCCCAGGAGGCCCAAGTACATCAGCAGCTCCAGCTAGTACTGCCAACTCCAAGCATTTTTTAAAACATCATGGGATTATCTTAAAAATGATATTTTTTTCAAAACCTGGGGGTTCATTTATTTGCTTTCTGATACCTGAGCCTTTAGAATACACAAGTCATGTTTTCAAGTTTTTCTTCTATGAATGAGGGCTAGAAACTTACTTTAAAAAAAAATAAAGCAGACTTTCACCAAATCACATGCTTCCAGCACCTGGAGCTTTAAGAAGAGTACGAACTTTTGCAAAAATTGCAGTAATAAAATTGAGAGAGTTGGCAACACTAAGAATCTGAGCTATTATTTGGGATTGGTGGACTGGCTGTCGGGAGGGATAAAGTATGGTAACAGGCCCCTCTCTGCAGGGGTGAAAGTAAGGTGGTACGGGCCAGTACGGCACACCGGTAAAAAGTGGCCGCCAGTGCCAGCCTGTACCCAGCTGACTTTAAAGCACTGCCGTGGCAGTGCTTTAAGGACCCTGCTTAAACTGCTGCCACAGCAGCGCTTTAATGTCGTTGCCCCTTTAGCCCCCTCTGGACGCCAATGGGAGGAGGGCAAAAGGAGCAGCTGCCCCGGGGCTGGCGATTTAAAAAGGCCCGGGGCTCTGGCCGCCGCTGCTGCTACTGGGGCAGCAGCCGGAGCCCCAGGCCCTTTAAATCGCCACTGGAGCCCTGGGTGGTGCGGGCTAGGCAGCATAGAAGGGCTGGCTGGGGGACGTTGACCCCCAGCCCTGCCCCTCCTGCCCGAGGCCCCACCTCTTCCAGGGCCAGAGCTACCCCCGTACCGGTAAGTCTTTGGCTTTACTTTCACCCCTGCCTCTCTGGCATCTTCACACCATTGGACTACTGGAAAAATCAGACTATATGCTTTACAAGTGATCAGTTACTCTGTCCTCTTACGCTTGCAGGGACCAATCCCCTGAACTGCGCAGAGAGAATCACCTAGCAGACTAATGCTTAAGTGGGTCAGGCATTGTGGGGGATCTCCCTTCCCCCCAGGAAATAATAAAATGCTAGGTCCAAGGGAAGTTGTGAATAGCCTCAATGAATGGGAGGCAGGGAAAATGTACAATAGGCAGAAAGCCTAATGTCTCTTTTTCTGGTATACTGGAAGATGGGGTAAAAGTTTTAATGGAAACAGGGACTCACGGTTTGACAGGGAACTTTTAAAGTGAAAAATTAAAAACTGAAAATATTGTAGATCATCAAGTTCAACACATTGTTAGCCTATATAAACCACACTATGTAATTTTGGTAACCTCATCTTTCTGTCCTATTTGTTACTCATTCTGGTTGCATCTTCTACTAGTTTGACTGAAAAAAATCTATAGGACAGAGATCATGTGTACCTGTGCTTGTAAAGTGCCTACCACAATGAGGTCCCAACCTGACCAGAGACTTACTAAGAGACTCGAGTAATAAAATTACTAATCCACTATAACAACCTATTAAGTACTGTTTTTTGGTCACAAACTGAAACATCTCTTGGAAGTTACAAAGAATCTACAAAATTTAACTTAGGCTTATTTTGGCAGTGTTTCAACACATGTAAGATAAACATACTGCAGCTGAATAGCTCCATTGCTAAGCATCTCATTATGATCAGTCAAGTGCCAGTGTGCTCAGGGCTGTACAAAACACAAATAAAGACTGTCCCAAAATAACTTAATATTTTCTTATAAATTAAGTGAGGTTAAAAGAATTAGAATGAAAATAATTCAGTTACAGAATTATTTGTTAGTCTAGTTGCTTTGTAGAGCAATGAAATCTCCAGCAAAATATGAGACCTACATCAATCAACTGTAAAACTGGGGATTAAAATGTATACCTGTTAAGTACGGTGGAGTGGTCTTAAACGGAGATAAAGAAAATAATGAGATATTCATGGAAACTGCAGTTCATGTACTCCAAAAATTATGGCACTGAAGTATGGTTCCAGAAACAGGTTTAAAATATTTAAGTAAAACCCCCTATCTCTCTGTGATGTTCTTGAAAGGCAAAGAATAAGGTTATAATCGGGTTTCAAATCCTGAGGAATTTAGGAACAAGAGAGCTGGAAATGTGAATTTGAGTCTAAAAAAACCAAACTAAAACAAACAAACAAAAACTAAATATGGAAAGCATTGCACCATAAGGAAGCTTAAAATTGTAATATTTGCTATAAAACGTTTGTTTCTATTTCTTCAGTGTGGACTCTATTTGATAGCAATTTAATACTTCTAATGTAGCATTAACTTGTAACAGAAATTTGACCTAAAAATCTTCAGTACAAATTTTTCCAACAAATATTTTAAAATTATTTTCAATTACTGTCCTAAGAGAACTCATCTGTGTATAACACATACAAAAGAACAAATGTAGTAGTTACAGAAAGGAGGTGGTTGATAAACAGAAGGTGGCCCTGGTCCCTTTGCTTCACTAACATCTTGAAAAACCCTCAGAAGTCTGGAGAAAAAGCTATCATGATTTTTAGTTATTTATGATGAGATTTTCAAAGCTCTTTGATTTGACTAACTGTGCTCCCATTGGCTTGAATGAAAGCAGAGTAAGGTCAAAAGCTAAGCGCTTTTGAAAGTCCCAACCACTGGGCCACCTGAATAACTGCTATAATGTAATTAATATCTCTTAGCCCTGGTCTACACTACTGGGTTAGGTCGAATTTAGCGGGGTTAGGTCTATTTTAAAATGAATGTGTCTACACAACCAACCCTGTCCTGTCGACCTAAAGGGCTCTTAAAATCAACTTCTGTACTCCTCCCTGGCGAGGGGAGGAGCACTAAAATCGACCTTGCTGGGTCAAATTTGGGTAGTGTAGACGCAATTCGACGGCATTGGCCTCCGAGAGCTATCCCAGAGTGCTCCAATGTGACCACTCTGGACAGCACTTTGAACTCTGATGCACTAGCCAGGTACACAGGAAAAGCCCGAGGAAATTTTGAATTTCATTTCCTATTTGGTCAGTGTGGTGAGCTCAGCAGCACAGGTGACCATGCTGTCCCCCCAGAATCGCAAACCAGCTCCAGCATGGACTGAAAGGGAGACACTGGATCTGATTGCTGCATGGGGAGAAGACTCTGTGCAGGCTGAATGCCGATCAAAAAAAGAAATGCTAATATATATGCCAAAATCGCACAGGACATGGTGGAGAGAGGCTACAACAGGGACACACAGCAGTGCCGCGTGAAAATCAAGGAACTCAGGCAAGCCTACCAAAAGACAAAGGAGGCAAATGGTCACTCCGGGTCAGAGCCCCATACATCCCGCTTCTATGATCAGCTGCCTGGCATTCTAGGGGGAGACCCTACCACTACCCCATCACTGTCTGTGGACACCTGCAAGGGGGGAGTCTCACGCAACAGGGAGGAGGATTTTGTGGCTGAGGAGGAGGAGGAGAATGCGCAGCAGGCAAGCAGTGAATCCGTTCTCCACAGCAGCCAGGACCTTTTCATCACCCTGGAGCCAGTACCCTCCCAAGCTGGGATCCCCGACCCTGAAGCCGGAGAAGGTACCTCTGGTGAGTGCACATTTGTAACTACAGTACAGGGTTTAAAAGCAATTGTGTTTAATGTTTGATTTGCCCTGAAGAATTGGGATGCCTTCGCGGTCAGTACATCTACTGTAAAAGTCTGTTAATGTGTCTGGGGATGGAGCGGGAATCCTCCAGGGACATCTCCATGAAGCTCTCCTGGAGGTACTCTGAAAGCCTTTGCAGAAGGTTTCTGGGGAGGGCTGCCTTATTTCGTCCTCAATGGTAGGACACTTTACCACGCCAAGCCACTAGCAAGTAGTCTGGAATCATTGCAGCACAAAGCATGGCAGCGAATGGTCCTGGGTTTTGGGCGCATTCAAGCAACATTTGGTCTATATCTTTCTGTGTTAGCCTCAGGAGAGTGATATTCATGGTCACTTAGTTGAAATAGGGACATTTTTGTAAGGGAACAGTAAAAGGACCCCATTCATGCTGGGATGTTTGGCTTGGCTAAAAGGGATCATCCAGGAGAATAGCCACATGGGGGGGGGGAGGGGTGAAGGGATCATCCCAGAGAATAGCCACGCGGTGAGGTGGGGGGAGGTGTGTGCTGCACATCCACCCGAAAACTGCAGCCCCTCCTTTTAAATGTGAAACCCAACCAGCATTGCTTGCTATGGAAAAGGAGGGCGCTGCAGTTTGAAACCATTCCCACATGTTATGAAGGCGTAAGAAGCCAACCCCGCGTACCCTTTGGCTTACCATGGCCACCTGGAAACCGAATTCTGTTGCCCAGCTGTGTGTGATGTGTCATCATACCGGCAGACACTCAATATAAAAGGCAAAATGCGACCTTGTACCTAAAGTACATGTGCTGTCTGCTGTGAATTGTTTGATTCACTGTGAAAGTCTCTCTTTTCTTCTCAGAAATGTATCTTAAATTTTACTCTCCCTTTTTATTCCCCCGCAGGTGCAAATGTTTCTATGCTCCCCCTATCATCTCTGTCCCTGAGATTATTGCAGATTAGAAGGCGAAAACCCCCCACTCGTGATGACATGTTTTCTGAGCTCATGCAGTCCTCCCGCACTGATAGGGCATAGCTTAATGCATGGAGGCATTCAGTGGCAGAGGCCAGGAAAGCATTAAGTGAGCACGATGAGCAGAGCCAGGAGGCGATGCTGAGGCTAATGGGGGAGCAAACGGACATGATGAGCCATCTGGTGGAGCTGCAGGAAAGCCAACAAGTGCACAAACCCACCCTGCATCCACTGTATAACCTCCCCACTCAGATGCCCAAGAATGCAGGAGGGGAGGCTCCGGGCACCCAGCCACTCCACTCCAGAGGATGGCCCAAGCAACAGAAGGCTGTCATTCAAACAGCTTTGATTTGTAGTGTGGCTACAATAAGCAATGTGGCCTTGTCCTTCCCTCCTCCCCTCACCCCACCTCACCCGGGCTACCTTGTCAGTTATCTCACTTTTTTTATTAATTAATAAAGAAAGAATGCATGGTTTCAAAACAATAGTTACTTTATTTCCTTTGCCAGCTGTGATCGAAGGGGGGAGGGTGGTTGGCTTACAGGGAACTAAAATCAACAAAGGGGGCAGGTTTGCATCAAGGAGAAACGCACACAACTGTCACACCATAGCCTGGCCAGTAATGAAACTGGTTTTCAAAGCCTCTGATGCACAGCGCGCCTAGCTGTGCTCTTCTAATCCCCGGTGTCTGGCTGCTCAAAATTGGCCGCCAGGCTATTTGCCTCAACCTCCCACCCCACCATAAACATCTCCCCCTTACTCTCACAGATATTATGGAGCACACAGCAAGCAGCAATAACAATGGGAATGTTGGTTGCGCTGAGGTCTAACCTAGTCAGCATACAGCGCCAGCGAGCTTTTAAACGTCCAAAGGCACATTCTACCACCATTCTGCACTTGCTCAGCCTATAGTTGAACTGCTCCTTACTACTGTCCAGGCTGCCTGTGTACGGCTTCATGAGCCATGGGAGCAAGAGGTAGGCTGGGTCCCCAAGGATAACTATTGGCATTTCAACATCCCCAACGGTTATTTTCTGGTCTGGGAAGTAAGTCCTTCTTGCAGCTGCTCGAACAGCCCAGAGTTCCTAAAAGATGCGAGCGTCATACACCTTTCCCTGCCATCGCACTTTGATGTCGGTGAAAGGTCCCTTCTGATCCACCAGTGCTTGCAGCACCATTGAGAAGTACCCCTTGCGGATTACATACTGGTTGGCAAGGTGGTCCGGTGCCAAGATAGGGATATGCGTTCCGTCTATCTCCCCACCACAGTTAGGGAACCCCATTGCAGCAAAGCCATACAGTATGACTTGCACATTTCCCAGAGTCACTACCCTTGCTAGCAGAAGGTCAGTGATTGCATTGGCTACTTGGATCACAGCAGTCCCCCAGTAGATTTGCCCACTCCAAATTGATTCCCGACTGACCGGTAGCAGTCAGGCGTTCCACAGGGCTATCACCACTCGCTTCTCAACTGTCAGGGCAGCTCTCATCTTGGTATTCCTGCGCTTCAGGGCGGGGGAAAGCAAGTCACAAAGTTCAAGGAAAGTGGCCTTACGCATGCGAAAGTTTCGCGGCCACTGTGAGTCATCCCATACCTGCAACACTATGCGGTCCCACCAGTCTGTGCTTGTTTGCTGGGCCCAGAATTGGTGTTCCACTGTATCAACCAGCCCCCCTGCCACCACGATGTCCCAACTGCCACAGCCCGTGCTTTCAGGAATGTCTGTGTCCATGGCCTCCTCACAATCGTCCTCGTGCTGGCATCTCTTAGCCAGGTTCTGCACATACTGCAGGATAATGTGCAAGGTGTTTACAATGCTCACAACAGCAGCAGTGAGCTGAGCAGGCTCCATGCTTGCCGTGCTATTGCGTCTGCATGGCTAACCCAGGAAAAAAGGCACGAAACGACTGTCTGCCGTTGCTTTCATGGCGGGAGGGGAGACTGACAACATGTACCCAAAACCACCCGCAACAATGTTTTTGCCCCATCAGGCATTGGGAGCTTAACCCAGAATTCCAGTGGGCAGCGGAGACTGCAGGATCTGTGGGATAGCTACCCACAGTGCACCACTCCATGAGTCGATGCTAGCCACGGTATTGAGGACGCACTCTGCTGACTTAATGCGCTTAGTGGGGACGTACACAATCGACTATGTAGGGAGTCTCAGAAGGTACTAACAGTGATTCCCCCAAGTGACAGTGACCCCCTCATAATTTGTCCCCCACACTTTAAAATCCAACTGTCTGTAGAAACCATTGATTGTATCTATCCTGTGAAAGATACTATGTGAAAGATTACTATGTAAAACTTACAAACAAGTTAATTGACTTTGTTCTTGAAGTAATTGATACAATGTAAACAAACACTATAAGCCATTAAGTGACTTTCACTTCATTGTAATAGCAATGGCTCCTAGGACAGACCCCCTCCCTCTGTGATTAAAGGGCCGGGAGTCTCAAATGAATTAGCACACACCCCGAAAGTGGTGGAGACAGTAAATTAAAATATGGTTAAGATATGGAATGTATGCTGATGAATGCTTGATATACATGAATGGTTAGGGAGGTGCCAGCCTAGAAAGGGAGTATCCATCGGCCGAAGAATGTGTCAAGTGGACCACCAGAACCCCCGGAGGGTAAACTGGGATCCACCCCATCACCTGGAAGGATGAGAAACACAAACTTTGGACAGTTTGGAGCCACCAGGAATGTGCCCAGGAATGTGTCCGGGAATGTGCCATCTGCTGATTGAGTCAGCAACAGCAGGATGAAACAGCTCCCATAGACTAACATNGTATAAAATCGATTTCTAAAGATCGACTTCTATAAAATCGACCTAATTTTGTAGTGTAGACATACCCTTAGTCACTTACCAAACAACCCATGATCCTATATTTCACCTTCTCCATATTACTTCCACATCTACCACCTACACCACACAGACTTCCTCTCTCCACCTTCAACATCAAACTCAGAGCAAGTACAGTAGTTAGAAATGGATGTCTAAGCTTTCAGACCACTGAAGCAGATAGCTAGTATGAATGGTATACACTTTTAGTTGATAGCTATACTTAAATGTGCTACATTTGAAATGGTTACCACTCTTTCACTGGTAACCCAGGGATAGGCCAGAAGGTAGTGAAGAAGTTCAGGGAGATAGCAACAGGGTCTGGGAGCTGGAGCAGATCATGGTTGTTAGACATAGGGTCCCTGGGCTGGAACCTGGAGTACAGGGGGAGCCTGGGTTCCCCTACCAGCCACTGGGGAAGGGTACAATCTGGGCAATAGAAAGAAAGACTTCCTGAGACAGATAGTTTAGAGGGACTTTGATACCTCAGAATGGGGAAACTATAATGACCTAGTGAAACCACATAGAGGGAGCACCCTGAGTTACGGAGAGGGATCAATCGAGTCCAAATAGAGAGAAGGAGAGACACGGCGTGAGCAACTAAAGGAAGGGGCATCAGACTGGTCGAAAGCTAATCCCCAGCCCCATGGAGGCGTCACAGCAGTGAGTAGTAAACCCCATGACAGGATTACTTCCAGGATACTGGTCACAGGCTGGGGCATTGACCAGACCAGGTGACTGACACCTTTCCAACATGGCAGCAGCTCCTCCCTCCACCTTCTCTGCTGGCTGCCTCCTCGCCCTTCTCTGTGCCTAGTACGCCTATGGGAGAAGCATTACAGATACCCTTTGTCACGGCAATGTCTTCTGAAGGAAGAAAGATACCCACAAGAAGGGGGCTGAAGGACTTTGCTGGTACTGGATGCTAAGAGGAGAGCTAAGGGTCTTTGTGGGAGCTCTGCACACTTCTATAGCCCTTCAGGTTTACTCTGCAGCCAGAGAGGAGTTCAGGTGCTTTGGGAATGCTGTGGGAAGGAGACAAGATGGGTAAGGTAATATTTTTTATTGGACCAACTTCTGTTGGTGAGAGAGACAAGCTTTTGAGCTTACACAGAGCTCTTCTTCAGGGGAAGGAGGGGGCTAATGGGCTTTACAGGACACTATAGGAATGCTGTCAGGATGTTACAAGAGGCTGAAGGACTAGGGAGAAATAAGAGAGTGGTGGATTAGAGGGGAGAGATTTATAGAGAGAAAAGAGTAAAAAAGTTAATCAGAGGTTAAAATGGCCAAGATAGACTGTTGTTCCATATGAGATAGACCAGGGGTCAGCAACCTTTCAGAAGTGATGTGCCGAGTCTTCATTTATTCACTCTAATTTAAGGTGTCGCGTGCCAGTAATACATTTTAACTTTTTAGAAGGTCTCTTTCAATAAATCTATAATATATAATTAAACTATTGTTGTATGTAAAGTAAGTAAGGTTTTTAAAATGTTTAAGAAGCTTCATTTAAAATTAAATTAAAATGCAGAGCCCCCCAGACCAGGACCCGGGTAGCGAGAGTGCCACTGAAAATCAGCTCGCGTGCCATAGGTTGCCTACCCCTGAAGTAGACAATACTGTGCAAGTATTTTAAATATCTTTACTTTTTTTAAAAAATAATTCCTATCATTCTACTAGAGTTTACTCATGGTATTTTTCTTGGGTAGAATATGCTTATTGGAACTTCGATGCCAATATAAAATACAGAGTAAGCAAAGTGTTCCCTCTAATTTTTCCCCACGCATGTACAGAATAAGTTGTGTTATGTGCACCACTATAGAGGTGGTGTGACAAAATTCATGTGGCGTGGGTGGGGCCGAGGGGTTTGGAGTGTGGGAGGGGGCTCAGGGCTGGGGCAGAGAGTTGGGGTACAAGGGGGTGAGGGCTGTGGCTGGGGGTGTAGGCTTAAGGGGGGGGCCAGGGATGAGGAGCTCAGGGCTGGAGCCAGGGGTGAGGGCTCCGGCTGGGGGTGCGGGTTTCAGGGTGGGGCCAGAAATGATGAGTTCAGGGTACGGGAGGCGGCTCCAGGCTGGGGCAGGGGGTTGGAGTTAAGGGGGGGGTGAGAGCTCCGGCTGGGGATGCGGGCTCTGGGATGGGGCCAGGGATGAGGGGTTTGGGGTGCAGGCTGCCCTGGGTCTACGGTGGGGAGAGAGGACTCCCCCCAGCTCTCTCTCCTCGCAGCAGCACCTGGGCTGGGGGGAGAGAGGCGCCTCTCACCGCCATGGCAGCTCCGAGGCGGGCTGGGTTGGGGCCGGGGCACCTCTCCCGCAGCAGGTCCGGGGCAGCCGTGCAGCTTAGAGGGAACTTAGGCTAGGAATCCAATCAAGATCCACACATATTAGTTATCTGTTAAATGGAAAAGTAGCCAGATTCAAAAAGCAAAGGCATTCCATTTCTGTTGGGTGGGGAATGATGGATTGTTCATTTTCACAAACATGGTATATGCCACAAAATACTTTTGGCTGCTTATCCAATTCCTTTGGGTCAAGAACAGAGTAGAAACTGAGGCTCTCTGAAAAAAAACAAAACAGGAGAGGGTAATGGTACTAGGGATGTTAGGTCTGACAAGAAGCAGGTCAACGATCTTTTTATGTATCCTTTCATTTCAATTGTTCATGGTATAAAATAGGTAGATTAAGCAGATCCAAGCCCTTTATTTCAAAAGGGGCATTGCAGTCACAAACATGGTTTCAAAGGAGCCACAAAGGCTGCTGCTAAGTACACTCTACTCCTGTACAATCACCTGAGATGAAATGCTAGGCCCACTGAAATTAATGGGTGGGTTTTGCCATGAACTTCAATGGGATCAGGATTTCACTCCTGGTCTTAGGCAGAAAAGTCTAAGGTTTTGGTGGATTCAGGCTCCATTTAGGCTTTAACCATTGCATATGCGATGTAGTAGACTGAAACTTTTAGCACAGCATGGTGTTAAACTGTATAAATAAGCAAACAACATACTAAAACATGAAGTGGAGTGGTTTGGTGCTTTATCCAGGATGTGATTAGATGAGGCCACAATACATGGACAGGACTGAAAGAAAAGGCTGGAGTGGTGGGAATGGTAGGTCCCTTAGCCACCAATCCTGCAAACACTTATACACATGTAATTTTACTCAAGTGAATAGTTACACGTTTCCAGTATGTAAGCCTTAGAAGTTAAACTATAGATAAAGTTTTGACTTGCTTCAACAGCTTAATATTTACTGTGTTTTATGTGAATTTAATTTTCCTCATCTCAGGATGCAACGATCCTGAGGGCAAGGATCCCTTTAGTCCATGTCCCACTAAGGAAGGTGTGCTTACCCAACCATCTCTCATCATTTAAACTACCACTTATGTGGCAGCTGTACAAAGGGACTATTCAAAGCCTGACGGAAGACTGCATCATCCCATGGCAAGGGGGTAAGAATAATTACAAGTAAAGCATGTACCTTTGTACTATCTATACTTTTAGAAGCTGGGGGGAAGTTTTTACAATTTGTATTTAATTAAATTATTTTCTTGTATATTGGAGGAAACACTGATAGGGAAAAAATAAGTGGCTACTGGTCTTTTTTTATATAAATAAAAATAAAAGCACAAACTGAGTAACTCAAGCTGCCTTATCCTAAGGGATTGGAACGGGAGAAGGAAAACAAAACTACAAAGGTACTGAAGAACGTACATATGTATTTCTGTGTAAATAAATGTGTGTTTTTGTCATATTTGTGGATTAGGGGAAAGAGTTAAGAGGTATGGTGGGAGAGAAGGGAATGGATGGAAAGGATCCAAGATATTTAAAATGGTTGATGCTTTATACTGGCATTCATCTAAATATCCTCTCTTTTCAGCAAAGTTTATACAAATACAGGTCTAACAAGACCGCCAGATACATATGCAAATCACTTCCAACATAGGGAATCATCATATCCCTAGGAATTAAGTACTGAGCCTTTCAGCTTTAGGCTGCCAGTTTGGCCATCACTAAGCTGGGGAGATTTCAAAGATTACTGCTATCTGATAGATCCTCAGTAGATGTGATGTAAATTGGTTGTCCCAATCCAGTTCCCACTCAATAGGCCTTTATCACAAAATTTTCCACAACAGGCACCCTAAAGAAATTGAGCTTGGGGAGAATGAATGGAGTGTAGAGAATGCCCTACCACTTAAGCCCCAAGAAGCAGTCCTTCCAGCTCCAGGCGGAAATGCATTGTGGAGAGGGGAGTAGGAAGGGAAAACGTTAGGGGTCGATACTGCCCATGCTGTAACTTGGTTGATGGATAAACAGATGCTTTCAGGCTCTTAATCTAGAACATTTTGGAAGCAGGAAATCCACTAAACACTAAGACTCTATTAAACAGAATTAGACACCTTTGACTGTTTGTTTAAACACAGTGAAAAGGAAATATTTGAAGTTGCATCATCTTAAGTGATACTGAAGGCTAAGTAGTGCAGACTGAAGGTGTCTAGTTCAGAGAGTGTTGTAACAAAATAAGAGTTGAACTTCTTAGGGCAAGACAGTGTTACTTGTCTATGCAGTGCCCAGTACAATGCAGTCCCAATGCTGACTGGAGTAGACACTCAAATCACTATGGGCATGGCTACACTTGCAGATGTAGAGCGCTTTGAGTTAAACCAGCCTTCATAGAGCGCAGTAGGGAAAGTGCTGCAATCTGTCCCACTCTGACAGCTGCAAGCGCACTGGCGTGGCCACATTAGCAGCTCTTGCAACGGCCACAGAGAACAGTTCATTGTGGTAGCTATCCCAGCATGCAAGTGGCTGCAACGTGCTTTTCAAATGAGGGGAGTGGGGTGGTGTGTGTTAGGGAGTGTGTTGTGTGTATGCGGGGGGAGAGAGAGTGGGTTTTTGGGGGGCTGAGAGCATGTCAGAATGCTGTCTTGTAAGTTTAGACAGCAGCAAACCCCCTCTGTCCCCCGTCCCCCCCCCCCCACCTCTCTCTCACACACACACAGCATTCCACAGTAAGGGTTTGCTTTGATATCCGCATTCCTGCAGCGATTCCAAAACAATGACAAGAGTGGCCACTTGACTTAAGGGGATTATGGGACGCTTCCAGAGGCCGATCAGAGCGCAGTAATACAACACCTCGTTCACACTGATGCCCAGGCGTTTCACCCAAGGCGCAACAAGCGTTATGCTTCTCCCCGAGGTGAATTACTAGGAGCGCTCTAGCCACGGAGTCAGAGTGCTCTAAGTGCCTTGCCAGTGTGGACGGGTAGTGAGCTAGGGCGCCCGGGGCTGCTTGAAATGCGTTCTAACTTGCAAGTGTAGCCAAGCCCTTAGGTTCTGCAAACAAATACAGTAGGGTAGAAATAGTGGTTACTTATTTATTAAATATTTTAAGCCATTCCAAGTATGACAATCATGTTTTCCTAGTCTTTATATAAAATGGCAACAAGCCACTCTCTCCAGCAGGGATTCTCGGACTTGGGTATTTGAGAAGAACTTGGCTGTACCATACATCCCAGCTGTGCCTATAGCTGCATCTTACCACATAGGTATTGGCAGGGGAGATACCATGACCATGAAAGTGGTTTTCCCAGGGTGAGGCTCATCCATTCCACTGCGGGTGTGCTGACCCCTGCGATTTCCCCAAATGCGGGAAACTCGACTGCATAATTTGTGGTAGTGGGAGACTGCGTTCGCGCTTTCCCCTGGCACTTGGTCAAAGACAGAGAAATAAACACATAGGTATTGTATCCTACTGCTTAATTTGTTACACACTGCCTACTTATAGATGAGTAGAAAAACTACAGTATCAGTTAAGTGATTCTTCAATGTAGATCAAATGGAGATAAATGTTTTACTGACAATGTCCTTGCATTAATATTGACATTAATTGGAAGTAGCCCTACATTGCTCCACAAAAACCACAGAGTCCTAGCTCCCACAGAATTATGCACCACTAACAAACTAACACTTTCTCCCTCACCCCCATACATGGGCTTGGGAGCCAATAGTTACACTTTTAAAATAAAAAAAAATCCAAGTAATTTATTAAGCAAAAAGTATCACAAGCAGCAAGTTCAGATTTAATATATTCTTGTGCGAATAATGTGGACTATGCAAAAATGCCTTCATAATTAAGGCAAAGCATGTAGGTTAACACACAAGGTGTTAATATCTTACATAATTTTCAAGTGATATGAGTGCATCTTGTTCAAAGCAAGAGGAAAATTGATTGGTTTCATTAGCTACCTGCTAGTAATGGTACCTAATTTTTCAAAGCAAAGTTTAATAGTTCTGTTATTAACCAAAATGCATTGCATGATTCTGTAAACAGAGAACAAGTTACATTAAAGTGCAGCTGTAAAAACATATTTCCACACACTTACATACCACAAATGTACGTTTTCCACTATGAACTATAACTAATATGAATCTTTCTTAAATATGCACGCACAGAATATCAAACTAGGGTGTTTTATAAATTACCATGGAGGGAAAGCTATAAAGGAGTGCTTTGTCTGTATACGCAAAAAACAAATTATGCAAATAGCAATATGTAGTAAGCCATCCTTTGTACAACATTAATATTCTAACCACTTAATAGCATTATTTTGATACTATAGTAAAACTGTTTGCACTTAGGATTCTACAGCAAATATGTATATTTCTGACTAGTGCAATTAATCATGCAGACAACATGAAAGTGTGCTTTCTCCTAGCATTTGGAAAAATTTAGGCAACAACAGTAGTACACACACACACACACACAAAATATGCAACTGCCACTATACCAAGTTAATGTAACCACAGGAATTTTTTGTCCAAATTCATGTTCCTATTTCAGATAATAAAAATGCCTACCTTGTTTGTTTGTATTAATTCAGGTATCAAGCATACTGATTTTTAAAAGGTACAGAACATTTGTTGTCTTTAAGCATCAAGAGCACTAAACTTAGAATCAGAATTTACTGTGACCACAAAATATTAATAATACAAATAATACATAGCCTGTGGAGTTCAGAATTATTCTTTTTTGTTATCCTCCTTCATGGATGAAGGCAGAAAGTTGAAAGTGTTTAATTAAGAGCAAATTAGGCAACCTTTGTAGCTCTCAAACATTTCTTCTACCGAATGAAGAGTTCAGACTTCAACCTGGGAGGTTACTGCTTAGTCAAAAAAACCTGCTATGCCAAGCACTCTAATCACTTGTTTTTTCAAGGGATTTCCAAAAAGCAATGTCCAAATCTTCAAAGAATGCACGAAGCTGCTCCCCCCACCCCGCATTTTGTTCAGCAGCAACAGTTTATCCACACCTTTCTTGATTAGGGAAATGAAATAAGCACCAGACTACTTTTCTTCTTCTTCACAAAAAAGCTCCAAGTGGTTTGAGTAAACGGACACTGCTCCAGCTCATACAGAAGGTTTTATTTGATTTTAGCTTTGCTGACACACTCATGAAGGCCCAAGCAGACAAGGCAAGAGAAAATGTTATTTGAGCACAAATGTAATGTTTATTCACTAGACTGCTTGCCTTTGAGAGGGTTGCCCAAACACAGCTCTTGCAATGCAGAGTCAATCTTTTCTAGTTGTCTCTTAGCAAACATATGGGAGCCTGGGAATTTCTCATGCATTCAGATAAATCAAGAACCAGACCTTTCAGACCACTAACATTTAGTACCTTTAGAAAAAGATGTCAGATTTCTCTGGGACTCCCCGATTTTACATTGTTTAGATTACACCAAAGCCACCACTTTTCAAAATCAAAACAAAATTATTTCCTATATAATAAAATGGGGACTTCATCATTTCAAAGGCAGTTCTCTAAAACAAATCTGAGACAAACATGTTTTTACATTTATTACTGTAGGTCTCAAACCTTATAACAGACAAACCTAAACTATTAAATATATGCATCATATCTGGCTCTTAAAATGTACTGCAGCTTCTCTATTTGTCTGCATAATTTTTCAAATGCCACATCTATCCTTTTTGTATCACGCTTCTTACACATATTCAAAAGTCATGCCTTAAAAAACTTGGTCCAATGTTTTCAGCAAAGCAGCCGCGCTCATCAATTACCTGAAGCCAAACCACTCTGGGTTATCTCCTTGTTGGATCTCCTGAGCCATGCACGACTAGTCACTACTTTGATAGGAGTCTCAAAACTCCTAGGAAAAAACACCGGTGCTGCAGGAAGTTGTATTGCAATATAGCCAAACACTTAAAACTCCCACCAAATTATTTTAAAAATCATACACACTTTTTTGCTTGGGACCAGTTCAACACACTCCACATATTATCCCGAAAGTTAGGTCTTTCCAGCATGGCCAGTTGTCCACATTTTAAGGTTTGCCAAACCTGAAGTATATCTGAGATTTGGGCTTGGTATGTTCAATAGGACATCTACGAAAAAAAGTTCAGAATCAGGCTGAATTCTGACTATTTTGGGTATAATTTTTCAGTTAAAAACAGATCTCTGCTTGTACAATTACTAGGTAGACAAACAAGGCTACTTGTTTTGAGCTATACTTATTTGTATGAGCTATATCTATTTTTAGGTGACAGTTAATTTAATATTACATTTCCATTTACCACTGGAGAAATTTCTTTTTAAATAGATGAGATGTAACAACTCAATTCTCTTAATACTTCCCACACAGGAATTAAACCATCTGAAAGGGATCTAAACCTCAAACAGTTTAACTACAGAAAAAGAACTGTACTTAAGATAAAACTTTCTTTAAATACCCTTCTCTTCCTACGCTCCCTCCCTCCCCTCCGCCCCTCCTCCACTCCCCGGCAGGGCTTGGGAACCCTGAAAGCACCAAAACAGTTGTAGTTCCCCTGTGTAAGAAGAGAGGATTTAGGAAGGCTGAACAGGGGTTTTATAGCACCCTGCACATCAGAGAGTACAGCCCTGTGCGGGATCATTGTACTCCAGCACAGAAGGGAGCTTGGGCATGGACCAGTGGATCCACCCAGTACAGATTCAGTGACAAAATACTATTCTCACCCTGGACAAAATACCATTCTCACCCTGGACAAAACACGGTGAGAAGTACACAGCAGCTTCAGAGACTATTGTAGCCCTAAGGGCTTGGCTACACTTGTAAGGTAGAATGCATTAAAGCAGCCCCGGGCGCCCTAACTCACGACCCATCCACACTGGCAAGGCACTTAGAGCACTCTGACTCCGTGGCTAGAGCGCTCCTAGTAAATTCACCTCGGGGAGAAGCATCTGGACCCCCCACTAAGCCCCTCACACCCAGATCCCCCTGCCGAGCTCTATCCCCCCCACATCCAGACACCCTCTGCGCTGAGCCCCAACCACCTTCACCTGGACTCCCCTGCAGAGTCCCATTACTGTTGCACTCAGAACCCCCCAACAAGCCCCTGTGCATCCAGATCCCCCCCACACCCAGATCCCCCACTGAGCTGCCCACACCCAGATTGCCCCACACAGAACCCTCTCAACCCACACCTGGTTCTCCCCACATTAAGCCCCTCCACACTTGGATCCTGCCTTGCTGACCCTGCCTGCCCACACAGAGGTGCAGGGCCCTGGGATGTTTCTGGGCCTGGCCGGGTCCTTACGCCGTGTCGGGGTTGGGTGCAGCCTCACTGCTGAGTCCATGTCCCGGAGTGGAGCTGCACAGTGATCTCCCACCTCTGTGCAGCTAGTGACCTGTGCTCCCCAATGCCATGCTGGAGCCTCCACATTTATTTGATGAATAAAATGTGCAGAATTTTGCAGAATTTTAAAATATTGTATGCAGAATTTTTAATTTGTTGGCACAGAATTTAAATTTTTTTGGTGCAGAATGCTCTCAGGAGTAAGAATTCTTCAGTTGACCTAACTACTGCTTCTGGAGAGGGTGTATTTACTACAGCAAGGGGAAAGTCTTCTGTCACTATAGCAAGTATCTACACTACAGTACTGCAGCTGTGTCACTCTAGCATTTGTAATGTAGACATACCCTTAATAAAGCTAAGAAGTAGCAAGCTGTTGAATAAAAAGCAGTGTTCTAATATTAAAACGTGAAGACTTTTTTACATTAAATCTTATTTAATAGAACAGCCATGTGTAGTCTACAGTATTCAACATGCTTCAGCCAGATATTACTACACTGTACCTGTCACCACAGTAATATTGACCCTTCCCAGCACCAATACAATTCTCAAATATTTATGTGGTACAAAAGTCTCTTGACTGGTAAAAGGAGCCACAACTTTGGATTTTATACCATTTACTAAGAAGCCCATTCATAGATTTACAGTATCTGGAATTTTTGCATGCTGGAAAATTACATACTCCTTAGTTCTGTTAACTAATGTACACACAGTACATTTCTATTCAAATTACAAGAGCTGGGTCTGTGTGTGTTATTTCACACACTCCCCCCGCCCCCCCCCCTCAAATCTACAATATTAAAAAAAAAAAAAATTACTACACGGTGTTCTTCAGATTCTAAGTTCAAAACATTCCCGTCATAAGGAAAGTTTCATGATCAATTTTCTTGGGTAGACATTTTGCTCAGTCCTGAGTCCTTTACCCGTTTGTATTTTTCTTACAGTAAACAAAAGGGTTGTTGCAGTGGGTATCAAACTTTTTTACTGGCAACCCCTTTCAGATTGCAAGCCTCTGAGTGCGACCCCCCTAATAAATTAAACACACTGTTTAATATATTTAACACCATTATAAATGCTGGAGGCAAGCGGGGTTTGGGGTGGAGGTTGACATCTCGCGACCCCCTGGGTTATTGTGTGTTTCTGGTCACAACACTTCTTTATAAAAACCCCAAAAAGTTTCCAATTATAAAAAGCATACTGTGATGATGAGCTTTATTTAGTTTATGGTTATTTAGAAAGACTGACAGATTTCTTCAAAGTTTTAAACTGGTATGGGGCTGGATGACTCAGAACATCAGTGATTAAATTCAAAGTTTTTCACCTCCACCCCACTAATTCGAAGCTGACCCAAGTTGGCCAAAATTGGTAGATTACCACAAGTTAGTTTGTCTAGTTCATGGGTAGGCAACCTATGGCACGCGTGCCGAAGGCGGCACGCGAGCTGATTTTCAGTGGCACTCACACTGCCTGGGTCCTGGCCACCGGTCCGGGGGGCTCTGCATTTTAATTTAATTTTAAATGAAGCTTCTTAAACATTTTAAAAACCTTATTTACTTTACATACAACAATAGTTTAATTATATATTATAGACTTATAGAAAGAGACCTTCTAAAAACGTTAAAATGTATTACTGGCACGCGAAACCTTAAATTAGAGTGAATAAATGAAGACTCGGCACACCACTTCTGAAAGGTTGCCAACCCCTGGTCTAGTTCCTAGTGTTTGCCTGTACTCCTCACAGGATCCACCACAAGTTGCATTCTGCTGAACTGAGCAACCCTCCTATCACTAGAATTGGTCTCTGCAGGTCAGAATTAAGACATTGGTGGGACACCTGCACTGCTTCTGTTGAGGCCACACCACTGTGAATAACTAAAGGACTTCCATTTCCAGAACTGAATCTAAATTTCTATTTTTCATTTTTACCCTGATTACTGTACTCCTCTTTCAGCATAGAAATTTGTAACTGTTCAACCAGAGAGCCTAATTATCTTTATCATGTATACAGTAGCCTTCATAACATTGTTCACAGTAACCGAAAAACTTACCAATGGTCAGAAAGTAAACATCCATACTTTCAGAAGAATATACAGATCATAAATAAAATGGTTGGGCTTCTCATTATAGAGCCTGTTTTAAGAATATAGAGTGTCATGAGTTAGCTTGCAAGCCATCAGAATAAGAGGCACAAATGACAGCCAAAAAAAGTTGTACTGCTGACTATTTGTTTTTTTAAACATGTCATCTTATTAGAATTCTGATGGAAGAATATTTCAAGAAAAACTGACTTATCCTGTATATTATTGAGGTTTGTACAGGGCTTAGAGAAAGTCCCTATATCTTCTCAAAATACAAGAACAGCTAACTCCAGTTAAATTGACTACACATACCCCCATATATTTCAACAAGGAAAAATTCTTCCCCGAGGGAATTTCTCAATTTCTGGATTAAACCCAGTATTATTAGCTGCAGAATGAAATTATTAGTGACAGGTTCATTGAATTACTTCTTACAGGCGGTCACTAGAGCTTCCTCTAAACCTAAAACTGCCACTGTAAATTTAACTAATGACAAATGATTTTTAAACTGTCAAAATTAGAGGTAAACATCATAAAAATCGTTTTATCACAGTGATTTTAATTACTGCACTTTCATTAAAGTACAAGTTATGTTTTTGTTTTCTTCACTTCAAAGTTAAATTGAGAAATAGCCTTACTTACTGCATCCCCAAATATTACACTGTAAATTAAGTTCTATATCCACAGTTGTGAATACTTCGTGTTAGCATTTCCAATTATTTGAGATGTGTAAATTTCCCTCCTAAAAATATAAGAAAAAACCTGAATTTAGAAAATAAGATTAAAAATCATTTTTCCAAGAATTACACAAGTTGGTTTCTGGTCACCACATTTAAAAGAATCCCCAAACAGAAGGCATTTTCCAAGAGGGAAAGTCCCCCTACCATTAATTAATAAAACATTCATTCATAGGAGAAATGCAACAACACTGCAATCTTACATTCAAAAAGGTAACCAATCTGCAGATTTCACACATGGGTTATTCTAGGTCTTGTCATTTAAAAGTTTCAGTAATAAAACTATTGTTAATTACTTTTTTCATACATGCACAATCTTTATCACACAGAAGTTACTTAAAATACCTAGCTTTAGTTAAGAGTTTGTTCTTTTCTCCAAGGGAAATTGTAATCAGTCTAACAATTTTCCTTTTCTAATTTTCCTTTACAGGTATGCTCCAAAGTCATCCTTATTACTGAAGTGTCATTGGGCCCAAACTCACTTAATCCAACTAATGTTCTGTGCTAAAAATGAATGGAAGACATAACATGTAAACTGAGGATGGAAATGAAGTCTGTGCTGCTCCTTTTCAGCATAGTACACCTCTACCTCGATATAACGCTGTCCTCGGGAGCCAAAAAATCTTACCGCGTTATAGGTGAAACCGTGTTATATTGAACTTGCTTTGATCCACCGGCGTGCGCAGCCCCACCCCCCTGGAGCACTGCTTTGCCGCGTTATATCCAAATTCGTGTTATATCGGGTGGCTTTATATTGAGGTAGCGGTGTACTTAAATTCTATGATAAGCGTAGCAGAAATACAGATAAGAGAAATCCATCTGGTAATATACTTAGCAAAGATGTCTGAATATGGGTAAATCCAGCTGTTTAGTTAAGATGTGCAAAGCAAAATGAACTCCAATAAACTTCAGTTACTTTAATGGACCACATTTTCAGCATTCCAGTTATCTCACTCAAAATCACTTTAATATGAGACTGCCCAGTGATGAAAACACATTTTAATGCAAGATTTAGCATAACCCCAAACATAGCATGATGAAATGAAGAGATATACAAGACCCAGAGAGCATCAATGAAGTGTTTTGCATTTTTCTAGATAAATTAATTGTAGCCTTTTACTGTGCATGACAGTCACAGCATACAAAAGAGAAACTGTCACTTTGAGTTTAAATACATGCATATCATTAAAAGCAGAGTCATTTTCCTCTATTAATCCACAAAGGGAAAAAATCCAACTAAAGGAGAGGATTTACAGGCAGTGAGAATTATTGGAAACGGAACTTAAAAAAAGGGGCACTGTCAAGTTATATAAAACATAATTTGAACAATATTTTTCACCCATTTCATTGCCAAGCCTACAATTTCTTTAGATATTCTCCCTCTGTCTTCCTTCATCTGTAAGCAAGTACTTAAATACTTTTAAAAAATATTTTTAGTTTATTAGTTATGACAGATGCAGATAGTCCTGCTTGGAAACATGCATTTTCCTTTTGTCAACATAAACAGGTACAGTATGGGTAACAGTAGTACCAACTTTCCTCCCCACTTCAGTGACTTGCCAACATGCCTTGCCTGACCTGAACAGCGACAGAAAATAAACGTAGTTCAGACTTGGCCTCTTCACTTCATACTAACAAGGAGTGCAACCATGATGATGCCTTTGATGTAGATACCTGGTAATGACAGGCCCCCTGATGTTAATCCTTTTGGATAGTGGATGATTTTTGTTTTTAGGCTTAATCACCAAATTAAGACTGCGGCTACAAGGGGATTCTGCCATGAGTAGCAGAAAAAGGCCTGACCTCAAAACCTCACAGTTTCTTTCTGTGGTAGGTCTAGACCAGCGGCTCTCAAACTTTCCAGACTCCTGTACCCCTTTCAGTACCCTGTGGTGCCCCTCCTCCGCCTCTCCCCCCCAGCCCAGGTGCTGCTGCGGAGAGAGAGAACTGGGGGGAGTCCTCTCCCCCCACCGTAGCCCCAGAACACCCTCCTGCACCCCAAAACCCCGCATCCCCAGCCCCACCCCAGAACCTGCATCCCCAGCCAAAACCATCCCCCCCCCACCCTAAAACTATGCTCCATCCCTGAGCCCCTCATCCCTGGCCCCACCCCACCCCCAGCTGGAGCCCTCATATCCCTGCACCCCAACCCTCTGCCCCAGCCCTGAGCTCCCTCCCACACTCCAAACCCCTCGGCCCCACCCCCACCATATGAAATTTGTTATGTGCACCAATATGAAGGTGATGTGTCACACATCACCTCCATATTAGTGCACATAACAAAATTCATTCCGCACATGGGTGGGAAAAATTAAAGGGAACACTGCTAAGAGACACTTTCCAGCAAATCTATTAGTGAGTTTCCCCTCTCACGGAGGTGACAATTTCCATTGCACTGTATTTCTTTGCTCTCATGCCAGTCACTATCCAGCTAAAATATTTTCCATGGTTGCTCCAAACTGTGGTGGGAAAAGTCAGTCAGTCCACTGCCCCCAAATATCCTGTATTTTTATAGACACCTGTTAAGATAAGTACAGTAATTGATAAAGGAATATAAAAAAAATTAAGTGAATATAAAGCCCTCTTCACAAGACAGGCTATAATCCAGCAGTAACACACAAGAGGGTGTGTTACTGGTTCATGAGTGCATTCCAGTGTGCATTGTGGGGCCTTTAATTTTTACTTGGAAAAAAAATAGAGCTGGGGGAAGGAAGAAGGCAGTTGCTAAATTCTGTTTTTCAGCCAATGATACAAGTGTCACAAGCCATACTTTCAGCAAAACCAGAAGAGAAGTTTTATAGGTGTGGCTCTGTGTACCAAAACCATTTCACACAGCACTGCTTGTCTACCAACAGCCGTCTCTCCCCACCCTCCAAAACATGGCAACATCTCCCTCACTCTTTCCTTCTTCTGCTTTTCTTTCCCCTATCCCTGATCACTTATTTCCATTCCTCCTTACTTTCCCTAGTGCCTTTGGATCATACCACTTTCTGAGTCAGACTGGCAGTTCAAAAGGTTTATTTCATGCTGTGGGCAGGTTTTCTAGAAGCAGCAGTTTCTTGCATTGTCTTTCAAAATGAGGGAGGAGAAATCCCTGTATCCGTCCTCATAGGCAGGCTCAGTATACAGTAAATCTAGCAGGATAAACACTATTTATCATTTCATAATGTTTAGAATCAGGAGACAGTTCTAACAAATCACTAAAATATTTCCGTATGCATGCTGATTCCACATAACCATAACACCATCCCATTCACCAGTTTCACCTTTTAATCATTACAGTGAGCTTCACTGCACTTGTATTCGCTACAACACTGAAATGTCAGCCACCATACAGCTCATTTATGAGATATATGTCAAGTTCTCCATGTTTAGGGTATAATAGTCACAAAGCAATCTAAGATCATGGCTACACTACCCCTTATGTCGGCAAAACTTATGTCGCTCAGGGGTGTGGAAAAAACCACACCTCTGGGCAACATACATTTCGCTGGCATAAGCACTCATGGGCACAGTGCTATGTTGGCGGGAGAGACACTCTCCCACCGATAAAGCTACCTCTGCTCATTTAGGTGGTTTTATTACGTCAATGGGAGAGCTCTCTCCCGTCAGCACAGAGGGGCTACACAAGCAATCTTACATTGGTACAGCTTTGCCGCTGTAAGCTTGCTAGCGTAGACATGGCCTAAACTGGTAAGAAGAAGGTGAAACAGAAAATAGGAATTTTGCTGTGCTTTAAATTAGTGGTTCTCAAACGTATTTGATCGCACCCCCCTTCTGTGTGTCTGTAGTAGTCTACACCCTCCCTCCTGCCACACAAGTACATATACCAATAAAAAAAATATGTCAACATGCAACTCTCACTAAATATTAAAAACAGTAAGGCATTGATTCAAACAGAGCCATTTAAGTATATAGTACGTGAGATACTGCTTACTGGCATCACACTGTTGTTACTAGTGTGATGGGTGTGCCTGTTTTCTGGAGTGGAGCAATTCCACAAATTCCACGAATGAGCCAATGATCCATTGTAATAAGAGTAAAAGAAGAACTGTGATTGTGGTCAATGCTTACAATTAAATGTGCACACCGCGTCATAGCAAACGGATTAATGTACAGATGGCAACACCTTTTTGTAATACTATGCAAGCTGAACAGAAACCCATAACGCACAGCGAGCTAGAGTCAAATGCATAGTGCCATCTGAGGACCTGATATATCTGGAGGAATTAGCTTTGCTCCATTTGCGTCTGTTAGTCTATAAGGTGCCACAGGACTCTGTCGCTTTTTACAGCTTTGCTTGTTATTCATTGTGGTGGGTAAAATGTGTGCATTTCCCCCCCCAAAGCATCTCACGCCCTTCACCGAATACATTCTGCACCCCACAGTTTGAGAACCTCGGCTTTAAATGACTATATCAGTGACAAACTAACTTTTGAAGGAGGCATTAAACGGGTGTCCATTGTTTTACAAACGTGACCATCATGAAAATATGTTAGTCAGATCTTTCAAAATGTGGGGTGGTAGATTACAGCTAAGGAGGTGTGGTCAGAGAGTTTTCCTCCAATACTGAAGCTCGTTCTCTTGGGGTATTTGCGTGGCTTGTTCCATGATGTGATCTACTTCCCTGGTGGAGTGTCCTTGTTTGGTAAAGGTGATTTTAAGTGTGGTGAGGTGTGTATCCCAGTCTCTCTCCTTGGACCATATTCTATGGTATCTGAGTGCCTGGCTGTAGATAACAGATTTCTTGGTGTGTTTGGAGTAATTACTCGATCTGTGAGGGTAAGTGTGGTGATCCGTGGGTTTCCCATATCTAGTTGTCTGTATGGTCACATTGTTGAAACTGACTGTGGTGTCCAGGAAATTGATGCTGGTGCGGGAGAGTTCTAGAGAGAGTTTGATGGATGGGTAGTGGTTGTTGAAGTTGTGGTGGAAATTATGAGGGAGTTTAGGTTGTCTGTCCAGAGGAGGAAAATAATATCCATGCATCTCAGGTATATCATTGGTTTTGTAGTGTATTTGTCCAGAAATTCTTCCTTGAGGTGCACCATGAAGAGCTTGGCATATTGGGGAGCCATCTCAGTACCCATGTCTGTTCCCACGGATTGGACAAAACTATTGTTGAATGTAAAACTGTTATGGTTGAGGATGAAATGGATGAGTTTGGTGATACGTTTCTGGTGATACGTTTCTGGTGAATTTATGAGCACTGTCCATTGTCTTGTAGTTATCTGAGGCAGGCATTGATGCCATCATTTTGAGGAATTTTAGTGTATAGGGAAGTGACATCCATGGTGGCAAGGATGGTGTTCTGAAGGAGGTGATTAATGTTGGGGTCTTTCTGAAGGAGGTCAGTTGTGCCCTGGAGGAAGCTGGCCCTTTGTAGAGTGAGTGATTTGAGGATGGTTTCGGAGTCCTGATATTCCTTCAGTAAGAGTTCCGTGGAGAGACATGAATGGTCTCTCTGGGTTCCCTTGTTTGTATATCTTGGGAAGCATATAGAAGATCTCTGAGGTGGGTTCATGGAAGATGAGGTTGTAGACTCTCTCTTGGAGCTGTTTGGGAAAGGATTTGAGGATATTCTTAAATTCCTGGGTGAACTGTGGTGTGGGATCTTTGAGTTCTTTACAGTAGGTGGTGTCAGAGTTGTAATCATCACAGTTGAGAACTACAATGGGACTCCCTTTTATCTGCTGGTTTGACCACTATCTGGTGGTTGGATTTCAGAGACTGTATAGCTGTTCTTGTGGCAGTGGAGAGATTGTGGTGGATGTGATTAAGCATTTCACAGTCAATTTTTTCCCCTGAAGCAATTAATGTAATGATCAAGTGTGTGATTTTGCCTAGTGTGGGGTGTCTAGTCAGATGATTCTTTTTTCTTACGATTATTGGTGGAGAGGTGTCATCATTGTTGTGAAAGAATTCTTCTAGTTCTCCACATTTTAGTATGGTATCAGGTTCTGTGGTGGGGCAGAAGTTTGGTCCTTTGGAAAGAACACAACTCAGAACCAGTGATGGGTAGTTTTGATAAATTGATGATGTTGGGGTGTCTGGGAGTGGGTCTTGGAGCCATGGTTTCTCCCTGAGGTAGTGTTCTGTGGGTTGTGGAGTTTGTTCCACTTTTTGTTTTTGTGCTGGATAACTGTCATCAGGTTTTTTTGATAGTAGTTTGGGTTTCATGTATGATTTCCAGGTAGGTTTTCTGATATTTTTTTCTTTCTAGTGAGCAAGAGTATGTGATGATATTTTGTCTGAGGTGGTCCCTTCCAATAATATGCCAGATATTTTCATCCTCTAGACAGACAACTTAAACTCCCTCATAGATTTCCACCACAACTTCAACCCCCACCACCCATCCATCAAACTCTCTCCAGAACACCCCCGTATCAGCATCAACTTCATGGACATCACAATTAGCTTCAACAATGGAACCCCACAAACAACTGCATACAAGAAACCCATGAATCATCACACTTACCTTCACAGATCCAGAAACCACCCCAACAAACAAAGAAATCTGTTATCTTCAGCTAGACACCACAGAACATGCTCCAAGGAGACACCTCACTATACTTAAAATCGCCTTTACCAAACAATAACATTCCACCAGGGAAGAAGATTGCATCATGGAATGGGACACACTAATACCCTGAGAGAACCAGCTTAAATGTGGGAACTGCATACCCCTAGCTGTCTCTTACCATCCCATACTAGAACCCATACGGGGTATCAAACAATTACAACTCATACTCAATGGGGACCGCACCTTGAAAGAAATATTTCCTGAACCCGCTCATTTGGCTTAAAAAAACCCCCCCAAAAAACCCAAAAGAACCCAACTTTGCCAAGCTCGTCATCAGAATCAAGCTTCCCACAGACCATGACCCACCAACTCCAAGCGGCACGCAGACCCTGCCAGAACAGATGCAAAACCTGAAGACATATCTCCAATGCTATGATGATCAACACCCCCCACAACACACCTTTCAAGATCCATGGGTTCTACATATGCCTATTACAACATGTGGGTGTACCTCATCCAGTGCATTAACTGCCCCAATAACAGCTATGTGGGTGAAACCAAACAATCACTACAGTCTTGAGTGAACTCAAAGAAAAACAATAAAAAAAACCCCAACCCCACCATATCACCTATGGGTGAACACTTTCCACAAACCATCACTCTGTATCTGACCTCTCAGTCCTTATCCTCAAAAGAAACTTGCACAACACCTTCAAACGATGAACGTGGGAGCTTAAATTCGTAAGTTTGCTAGACACTAAAAATCATGCTCTTAATAAAGACACTTGATTTAAAGCTTATTACAACAATCTGTAACCTGATAACCCCCCTTTTTTGTCCTATGACTGCAAAGGTTTAAGAGGCCACTTCACTTTGAATGGTCTCTTACAATAAGCGTTAACTACTTGTACTAAACAATCTGTTCCACCTTGTATTTGGCTGTGACACTCTTGAGTACCTTTCGCAGACCTGAAGAGCCCTGTGCAGCTCGTCTCTTTCAGAAATTGGTCCAATAAAAGATATTACCTCACTCATCTTGTCTCACTAATATCCTGGGAGCAACATGGCTACAACAACGCCAACAATATGGAATAGAAATGGTTACAGCCCTAAATCAGTTTCAAACCAGACCAGTTAATTACACAAAACTGTTAAAAGAGCTAAGGTTGCTGAGTAAACCTCATCTGTTAATTATCAAAGCCCCTGCCTTTGTTTAAACTCCTGAAATAGGTTTCTAATATTTAAGCCCTTTTCACATAGAAGTTTAAAAATATTAAGACAGATGGGGTGAGGTTTTTTAGTTGCTACGGAACTATTTCAGAAGCTCATTTGTCTTGTTTAAAGCACCTTTCTTTAGTACTAGAAAAAGCTTTAAAAAAAGTTACAGGATCAATTTGATGTTCTTACTGTTAGTCATTAAAATTCAAAAGTGATTAAAAAAAAGCTTAGAAGTCTTTCCTATTTTCCATCACAAATGGGCCCTACAGTAACCAACTTGTTTCACTTCAGCTATTTCATCTTCCTTGGGCCTGGTCTACACTACGATTTTAGTTCGAATTTAGCAGCGTTATAGCGAATTAAGCTTGTACCCGTCCACACAACGAGGCCATTTAATTCGATTTAAAGTGCTCTTAAAATCAGTTTCTGTACTCCTCTCCGACGAGGGGAGTAGCGCTGAAATCGACATTGCCGGTTCGAATTAGGGTTAGTGTGGACGGAATTCGAAGGTATTGGCCTCCGGGAGGTATCCCACAGTGCACCATTGTGACCACTCTGGACAGCAATCGAAACTCGGATGCTCAGGGCAGTTGGACAGGAAAAGCCCTGCGAACTTTTGAATTTCATTTCCTGTTAGCCCAGCCTGGTAAGCACAGGTGACCACACAGAGCTGAACAGCACAGGTAGCCATGCAGTCCGAGAACCGCAAACGAGCACCAGCATGGACCACACGCGAGATACTGGATCTGATCGCTATATGGGGAGAGGATTCCGTGCTCGCAGAACTGCGTTCCAAGAGACGGAATGCAAAAATTTTCGACAAGATCTCCAAGGGCATGATGGAGAGAGGCCACAATCGGGACTCCTATCAGTGCCGTATTAAGGTGAAGGAGCTCCGACAGGCCTATCAGAAAACCAAGGAGGCAAACGGACGGTCCGGGGCAGAGCCGCAGACATGCCGCTTCTACGATGAGCTGCATGCAATTCTCGGAGGGGCCGCCACCACTACCCCACCCCTGAGCGTGGACTCCGAGGAGGGGTTAATGTCATCGTTGCATGACGAATCTGCGGACGGGGAAGAGGAGGAGGAGGAGGAGGACGAACTTGTGGAGAGCACACAGCACTCCATTCTCCCCGACAGCCAGGAGCTGTTTCTGACCCTGACCGAAGTGCCCTCCGAACCCTCCCAAGGCGGCATCGCAGACCCCCTGGAAGGGACCTCTGGTGAGTGTACCTTTTCAAATATATCAAACATGGTTTAAAACAAGTATTTGTTTAATGATTAATTTGCCCTGGGGACTTGGGATGCATTCGCGGCCAGTACAGCTACTGGAAAAGTCTGTTAACGTGTCTGGGGATGGAGTTGAAATCCTCCAGGGACATCTCCATGAAACTCTCCTGGAGGTACTCCAAAAGCTTTTCCAGAAGGTTTCTGGGCAGGGCAGCCTTATTCCGTCCTCCATGGTAGGACACTTGACCGCGCCATGCTAGCAGCAAGTAATCCGGTATCATTGCTTGACAAAGCTTGGCAGCGTATGGTCCCGGTGTTTGCTGGCATTCAAGCAACATCCGCTCTTTATCTTGCTGTGTTATCCTCAGGAGAGTGATATCGTTCAGGGTAACCTGTTTGAGATATGGGAATGTAATTAGGGGGACAGAGGTGGCCCCGTTCCTACTGGGCTGTTTGCCTGTAGCTGAAAAGAAATCTTTCCCTGCAGTTAGCCAAGCGGGCGGGGGGGAGGGGGTGGATAATGTCGCTGAGTTTTTCGCGTTTGGCTAGCAGGGGTCTTCCCTGATACCAGCCACGTGGTGGGGGGAGGGGTAACGCGATCATCCCACAGAAGTGGATGGGGGGGCTAGTTTGCGATCTGCATGGATCTTCCATGGTACCAGCCACGTGGTGGGGGGAGGGGGTCATCCCACAGAATTGAATGGGTGGGTGGGGGGTGGTTGTTATGTTATCTGATGCTGCACGGTAACAGGGAAACCGCAGCACGTAAAGGGCTTTGCTTGCTATGGGAAAGGAGGGCGCTGATTTAATGCAGAAGCAGCAGGACAATGGCTTACCATGGCTGCATACAAGCCGAAATCTGTTGCCCGGCCCTGCGTCTGCTGTGATCTCTAACACCAAAGCCGCGGGCACTCAATATAAGATGCAAAAAGCGACCTTGTACATTGCTATGTAATGTGAAAAGTGTTCACCGTGAAAGAGTATAAGCATTGTTCTATAAAATGTATCTTTTTACATACTTCTCTCCTTTTTTTCCCTCCTACTGCAGCTGCAAATTCTTCCATCCTCCCGCCCCCAGCACGAAGGCTCTCCCAGATAAGGAGGCGAAAGAGGCGCACCCGAGACGATATGTTCTCGGAAATAATGCAGTCGACCCGGGATGAGAGAGCTAATTTTAACGATTGGAAGGAGACTGTATTGAAATTCCGTCAAGAGGCCAGTGACCGTGAGGAGAAGAGGGACCAGCGGGAGGACATGAGGGACCAACGGGAGGAGAAAAGGGATGAACGTGAGGAGAGAAGGGACGAACGCGAGGAGAGGAGGGACGCCCGAGAGGAGAAGTGGCGGGATGCAACGCTGGGGCTGCTGCGTGATCAGACAGACATGCTCCGGCGTCTGGTGGAGCTCCAGGAACGGCAGCTGCCGGATTACCGGGTGCCGCTGCAGCCCCTCTATAACCGCCCTCCCCCCTCCCCAAGTCCCGTAGCCTCCTCACCCCGACGTGTAAGAACGCGGGGGGGGAAGCTCCGTGCAACCTGCCAGTCCACCCCATTAGAGAGCCCGAGCAAAAGGCTCTCATTATTTTGAATGTTGTTCCTGCCCTGTTCCTTCACTCCTACCCTCCTCCCAAACCCCACCCGGACTACCTGGTTATTTCTCTCCCTATGTTCATTACCCCCCGTTAATAAAAAGTTCTTGATTTGTAATTTGAAAACGACACTGACTTTATTTTTTTTTAAATAAAACTGGGATCGAAGGGGGAAGGGGGAAGGGTGGGTTGCTTACAGGGAATGAGTGAATCAAGTGGGCGGGTTTTCAACAGGGACAAACAAACATAACTTTCACACAGGAGCCTGGGCAGCACTGAAACTTGTTTTCAGAGCTTCTCTGATGCGCACCGCTTCCTGGTGTGCTCTTCTAATCGCCCTGGTGTCTGGCTGCGCGTAATCAGCGGCCAGGCGGTTTGCCTCAGCCTCCCACCCCGCCATAAAGGTCTCCCCCTTGCTCTCACAGAGATTGTGGAGCACACAGCAAGCTGCAATAGCAATGGGGATGTTGGTTTGGCTGAGGTCCGAGCGAGTCAGTAACGAGCGCCAGCGACCTTTTAAACGTCCAAAGGCACACTCTACCACCATCCTGCACTTGCTCAGCCTGTAGTTGAACCGCTCCTGAGTACTGTCCAGGCTGCCTGTGTATGGCTTCATGAGCCACGGCATTAAGGGGTAGGCTGGGTCCCCAAGGATAACGATGGGCATCTCAACATCCCCAATGGTAATTTTCCGGTCTGGAAAGTAAATCCCTTGTTGCAGCCGTTTAAACAGACTAGTGTTCCTGAAGACGCGGGCGTCATGAACCCTTCCCGGCCATCCCACGTTGATGTTGGTGAAACGTCCCTTGTGATCCACCATTGCTTGCAGCACCATAGAAAAGTACCCCTTGCGGTTTATGTACTGGCTGCCCTGGTGCTCCGGTGCCAAGATCGGGATATGGGTTCCATCTATCGCCCCACCACAGTTAGGGAATCCCATTGCAGCAAAGCCATCCACAATGAGCTGCACATTTCCCAGCGTCACTACCTTTTTTAGCAGCAGCTCAACGATTGCTTTGGCTACTTGCATGACAGCAGCCCCCACGGTAGATTTTCCCACTCCGAACTGATTACCGACTGACCGGTAGCTGTCCGGTGTTGCAAGCTTCCACAGGGCTATCGCCACTCGCTTCTCAACTGTGAGGGCTGCTCTCATCTTGGTGTTCTGGCGCGTCAGGGCAGGGGAAAGCAAGTCACAAAGTTCCAGGAAAGTGCCCTTACGCATGCGAAAGTTTCGCAGCCACTGGGAATCGTCCCACACCTGCAGCACTATGCGGTCCCACCAGTCAGTGCTTGTTTCCCGGGCCCAGAATCGGCGTTCCACAGCGAGAAGCTGCCCCATTACCAACATGATCTCCAAAGCGCCGGGGCCCGTGGCGCGAGACAATTCTGTGTCCATGTCCATGTCCGCATCACTCTCGTCGCCGCGCTGCCGTAGCCGCCTCCTCCTCGCCTGGCTTTTCTGGTCCTGGTTCAGCATAAACTGCACTATAATGCGCGAGGTGTTTACAATGTTCATGACTGCAAACTTGAGCTGAGCGGGATCCATCCTTGCCGAGGTATGGCGTCTGCTCAGTTCTCCACGGAAAAAAGGCGCGAAATGGTTGTCTGCCATTGTTTTCACGGAGGGAGGGGGAGGATGTTCCCAGAACCGCCCGCGACAATATTTTTTGTCCCATCAGGCATTGGGATCTCGACCCAGAATTCCAATGGGCGGGGGGGACTGCGGGAACTATGGGATAGCTATGGGATAGCTACCCACAGTGCAACGCTCTGGAATTCGACGCTAGTCTTAGTACATGGACGCGCACCGCCGAATTAATCCGCTTACTGTGGCCGCGTACCATCGAATTTATACAATCGGTTTAAAAAAATCGAATTCCGTAAATTCGGACTAATCCCGTAGTGTAGACGTACCCTTGGTCTCAGATGCATGAAACGTATGAGTTTCTTTAAAAGAGTAGACAAATTTGAAGACTTAGGCAGTCTGACTGCTTTGCTTTCAATTTTACCTACATTCCTTAAGGACCCCTAAAGGCACATCATTTCACCCTCATTTAAATGCCACCTTCAGTGTCTTTATCCCAGTTACCCTGAGTGTTCAGAGTATTAGCCACAAGGATGGTATGTCTACATTGCAATTAAAAACCCATGGCTGGCCCATGCTAGCTGACTCAGGATTACGGGGCTATTTAATTGTGGTGTAGACATTCAGGCTGGAGATGGAGCCTGGGTTCTAAGACCCTGGAAGGTGGGAAGGTACAAGATCTCGTTCTGCAACCTGAGCCCAAATGAACTTCTGCACCACAGTTAAACAGCCGAAGCCCTCCAAGCCCAAGTCAGCTGGCATGGTCCAGCCACGGGTTTTTAATTGTACTGTAGATATACCCTCAGAGGGGTTCTTCAATTAACATAAGGTATTCTCTTGCTACTGCCCCAAAGTTGAGCCCATTGATTCTGCAGGACTCCCAACCTCTGTGCATGCACCCAGATACATTACAAATGTATTTATAGTTTGTAAATGCTACAGAATTTAGTGATTGACAGCCTAAAAATACTTTAGATAAGAAACAGCAATTACCAAAACTCTGCAATTTTCTAGGAATTGCTTTGCAATAAAGCTAAACCAAAATGTGCTATATGCCATTTAACTTCCATTGGGCTTCTGTATAATCTGAAAATACTTCACTTGTGAGTGAAACCATGGTCTCCAATAGTAGTTTGGAAACTAGAAAAGCTAGAGAACCCATGCTCCACAGGAATTGTCACAAGTATAGTCATTAGTTTACACCATATTCCATGATAGTCAGAGACAGAAAACAGAATATACAGTACGCCAGATATTTATAAACATCCTTTAGAAAAGGCAACATTGGCAGACATACATGTATGAGAAAATACTTACTCTATGAATAGAGCCTTGCAAATCCGCGGGTATCCACTTTATATCCATGGACCATATTTGCGGATCACAGCTCGGATGCGGATACAGATTTTATATCCGCACAGGGCTCTGCAGCACACACTCACCAGAACAGAGCGGTTGTCATGCAGCCCGCAGGCTCCACCTCCGCTCTCTGAATCACGCAGCAGCAGAGATAGCCTGCTGGGCATTCTGGAGTTGTAGTCCTCAGCTTGCTTGGATGGAGGAGCTAACCTACAACTCCCAGAAGGGAGTGAGCCAAGCGCCATTTTGAAAGAGCTGTGGTTGTAATTTAAAACTAGCGGGCGGCAAGGGCGCATGCTATGAAGAGAGTAGTTGTCACCGCTGTCTGTCAGGGCCGGGTCTGCATGCATTACAACCACCGCAGCTACACAGGGGTGTCTGAACTGCCCGCCCCTCCCCCCAGGAAGGCGGTGCTGCACACGAGGGCCCAGGATTGTAGCCCTCCTACTGGGAGTGGGGAAGGAGGTACGGCAAGGGTGGACCAGGTGGTGGGGCAGGGGGTCTCTGGGGAGAAGTGAGGGGTGGTTGGGAGTCGGGGACTTGGCACAGCCCTGCGTCAATGCTGCACTGTGACCTGTGGAGCTGTTTAGAACCCTGCAAATCCGCAGACAATTTTTGCGGATTGTGGATCGGATGCGGATACACATTTTTTAATCAATGCAGGGCTCTATGAGCCCTGGTGGTGAGTACAGCCATGATAGAAACTTGAGCTGTATCTCACTTGTGTTAAGACTAGAACAGGCTTATTGCCAGCATTTTAATCACTGTGTTGTCAATCCTGCTCAGTGCAGGTCTAGAACAACTCCATAGGTCATAGCCAGATTCTAGTGGTTCTTCTGTGGAGCTGCCCCACCAAGAGTACTACAGAAGGCAATTTAAAGAAAAATGCTCACGTATACAAGGCCCTAGAGAACATCTTTTATCCAAGGATCTGAAAGTCCCTTACAAAGATGGGTAAGTAACCTCATTTTACAGACAGCAAAACTGGGGAACCAAAAGTTGAACGCTGCCAAAGGCCCCACTGAGTGTAGCTGAGTAAGCAATAGGCCGCCTGCCTCCCACTCCCTCTAAGCAACACTGCTGGCACTGCTGGCCTTGCAGAGAAAGATCCTTGAAATTTGGAAGGATGATGTTAAGGTTGTCTTTCAGCTCATGAAAAAGTAAAAAGTAGCTGAAGACAAGTTACTAGACAAACAAAGCTTGACCATTAATTTCTTCTAGTTTAAGAACCATATCTGTGCTACCCTCTCTTGTCAAAACTACTTGTGGATAACAATTATGCTTTTTTTATTAAGATGTTTAGAATTTGTGACCTTTCTAAAGTAATAAATAATTTTTAAAATCTTCAGGTCATTGTGTATTAATTCTATTATAACTTTCCAAGGTTGTGCAGTGCCTCAGGCGCTGGTGAGATTTTACAATGGAGGCTGATCAAAGGGAAAGATTTCCAAAATTAAAATTTTACCACAATACTATTATCTGCTTGTTTGATGTATTAGCTAACACAGCTGTTGGCTTGGAATGGAACTTCAAAAACTAGTAAATAAAACAAAACAAAGAAGCTAAAGAAAACATATCAAAGTTAACTTTCGATTATATTTTAAATGCAGGAACCAAAGGCTCAAGTACAATTGAAGTCTGAATCAGTCTTCTTAGAAACCTTTGTTTTACCAAATAAGTTACAAGCTTTCCCATTCATCTTATTGAAGAGCTACACTGCTGAAAGATGGGCTTTGTCCTAGACAGACTAAAAGTCTGACCGAGACCTTAAAACTGTACAGGGAACATCCTTATTCCTTAGCAGCTAACAGATATGGAAGACTAAAGCAATATCCACATTAGGCTATGAAGTGAGCTAAAGAAATATGGTTAAGCAAGTTTGCAATACCGAATAGCAAGTCAGCGTGCCTACTTAAGTTAAAAACAGTAGTTTTAAAAGCCACAGAACAGCCCATCCACATGGACTGGTCAAATTGCATTAGAAATAAGTTTAAACTAGAATGTGTTTAAACAAATATTAGCCTTGTATATACTATTAAAAAAAATCAAGTCAAGGGACCTGGCCACTTGAGAACGAACATACATACATACATACATACATACATACATAAAATATATATATATGTGTGCTTCTATGATGCTCTCCATATCTTTATGCTGTGGTGCTTCATGGCACTTCAGGGAATTTTGTCCAGTCCTGCTCAGTTGGTATGATGTTAATTGCAAGATAGGACTGAGGCAACAGGGAGTAAGAGAATGAGGTAAAAGCAGAGCCTAGTGGGTGTAATGAAAATAAATAAAATGGTTCCAAAAAGGATGCCACCACATTGAAGGCTGCTATATAAAGACACAGCAAGTTGGATTCACACTTTCTTTAATTTTTCCCTCTCTAAGAAATATTCTTTTTTTATTGTTATTGAGGAAAATTTAAAAAAAACATTTCAAAGAGAGGCACAAAAATAGAGTAATTGCAAGCCAACTTACATATGCTACAGTTCCCAAGAAAAGAAAAGTTTAAAACCTCTAAAGACAACATGGCTTATCTTTTTGCAGCTTGTCTTTTACATTCGTCAGCCTAGACTATGAGGGACTTGAATTTCAGACAATTTTGTGAAGATGATGGATGTTTTACCTGTTACTAATGCCTAGAAAAGCTGACATTATGGCTATGTCTACACTAGCACTTTTGTCGATTAAACTTTTGTCGGTCACGGCTGTGAAAAAACACCCGACTGACAAAAGTTTCACCAACAAAAGCACGGTGTGGACAGCACTATATCGGTGGGAGAACATCTCCCACTGACATAGCTACCGCCGCTCTTTGGGAGTGATTTAATTATGCTCTCTCCTGCCAGCATAGAGCAGCTACACAGGAGACTTTACAGCGGTACAGCCTAGTACTAACTACCTAAGCAAATAGCTAAGGAAACGGCCAAGCAGGAAAGAAACGGACAACCACCATGCTTGTTCACTTGTCAGACAGCTTTGTTCCCCCAATCCTGTCTGACTGAACTGATAGTGTGACTGATAAGAAACAACTGACTTCAGAACAGCATACCAAACAGGTTTCCAGAAACAGGGACACATTGAATTAGGGTCTAAAGAAAGAGTTATTGCCAGCTTTAACTGCATAAAAAGAAAAACAAGAAAACATTTCCTGGGAGTTTTTTAATTGCACTTCAAGAGCTATTGTTACTAATGTCTGCTCCAAGCTGTAAAAATTGCAGCCTCTGAGGGCAAAGGGCAAAGCAACCTCACTGATTTTTCCCTGATTACTCACACCATTAAGATCATTTGGGAACCAGCCTTAAGGTTATCAGAAATTTCTAGTCACTTGCCCATAATATATTTTTCAGCATTTCTGCATCTTAATGATCAGCAGCAGTGAAGCAGAAATCCTTTTACCTAATAGGTGGCGTTGGAAGGTAATTTGGATAACTATGTATTTCACATCTCCAAGTGCAAAATCAGAGAAATGAAGTGGACAATAATTTAGAAACTCAAGTTTTACAATGATCTTAAAATGTTTCTATAGAAATTTGTTAACCACAAAAATAGTTTCTATGCTAGTACTTGCATGTAATGTTTTCACCTCTCTTAGCCAGAAGGCCGAGAAAAATACACACAACATTAAACATTGTCTTAAAATGACATATCTTTTTAGAGAGACAAAGCGAGTAAGTTTCCAAGATCTGAAGAAGAGCTCTGTGTAAGCTCAAAAGCTTGTCTCTCTCACAAAAGACATTACCTCACCCACCTTGTCTCTCTAATATCCCAGGACCAACCTGGCTACAACAACATTGATATCTTTTTGATTATTTGCAGAGAATAAAGTTTCATGTAGGCAGAGATAATTCAAACTGAATGAACAAACCATGTAAGCTTAATTACATTAGAAGTTGCTGCTTTGACTAATTCTGGGGGAATTCTGCGCCATTGCACACACGCAGAATTCGTGTCCCCCACAGATTTCTTAGCTTCCCCACCAAAAAAAGTGACTTTCTGATGAAGAAGCAAAGGGAAGCCACAAGAGCGATCACATGCAGGCATGTCGTTTCATGCGCTCAGAGCAGCGGGCGGAAAGAAAATCACTGCAGGAGGAGGGAGTGGGGCTAGGGACACCCCAGCCGGTGGCTCCTACCCTGGGCTGGGGAGGACGGGACTTCCTCTTCCCCTGGAAGGAATGGCTAGGGCCAGGTCAGATCCACCCTCAGAAATCTCCCCCGGCTGCAGCAAGCTCCTCATTCCCCCCCACACCTCACTTCCTGCCCCCATCACTACTCAGCCACAGGGGGAAGGGGTCACGGTACAGGGAGCTGCACCCCCGTCCGATCAACCCATGTGAATCCAGACCCCTCCTACACCCAGACCCCCCCACTGAGCCTCACCCCTCCACCTGAACCCTCCACATCAAGCCAAACCTCACCCCTGCATCCAGACCACCACCCACTGAGCCTCCCACACTTGAACCCCCACCCCAATGAGCCCCATCCACCCTGCACCTGGACCACTCAGACAAACCCTCCGTACCGGACCAAGTCTCCACTGAGCCCCAACCAGCTGCACCTGGACTGCCACCCCATGAAGCCCCACTCTCCCCAATATCCAGACCCCCATGCTGAGCTCCCCACATGCAGACCCCCCTGCCAAGCCCCATCCCCTCACACTCAGACCCCCCGCTGAGTCCCAATCACCATCACCAGGAACCCCCTGCATAGTCTCACTGCCCCTCCACCTGGACCCCCCATATCATAGAATAAGTCCAACCCCCTGCTCAAAGTAGGACCAATCCCCAGACAGATTTTTGCCCCAGATCCCTAAATGGCCCCCTCAAGGATTGAACTCTCAACCCTGGGTTTAGCAGGCCAATGCTCAAACCACTGAGCTATCCCTCCCCTCCCCATGGTGTGCTTGGCATGGAGGGACTGGGCCTCAGGTGTTTCTGGAGCAGGCCTGGCCCGTGCGTTGTGTGAGGGTCAGGTGCAGCCTCACCGCCGAGTCCCTGTCCCAGGAGAGAAAGGGGGCTGCAGGGCGATCTCCCACTTCCGTGCAGCCAGTGGCCTGTCTCCCCACTGCCATGCTAGAGCCTCCACATTTATTTATTGACAAAATTAGCAGAATTTTAAAATATTGTACACCGAATTCTTATTTTTTTGGTGCAGAATTTTTTATGTTTTGGCGCAGAATTCCCTTGGGAGTATCTGACAAAGCCTGGAAGTGCTGCAGAAGTCCTCAGGAAGGAGGGGCAGGAGACAACCTTATGTTGCTAAACAACTTTTGCCAATTAAGGAATCATACTGAGGACCACCTAAGTGTATACCTTCACTGCATAGTTAACCTGGGCTCTTACCTGGGACTCCCCATACCGTACACATATATAAAAACTTTTACCTTGGTTAATATGTGCTTTAAGCCCGGACTTGCTTAATCAGCAGTGGGTATAGGTTAAAGTGAAACCCAGGCCCTAAAGAAGTCTCTAACCTGCCTGCTCTGCAGCATGGACACAGGCTAAATCACAAGTTAGAAAACTCAGGCGCCAATAGTCCTCCAATACCTTCCCACAATTCCAAGGACTCTACTTTGCTCCCTTTCTACCTACTCACTTCCTTTGAACCAGAAGTCACTTGTCAGTTTACATATACTTAGTTGACATTTGAACATCTCGTTCCACGCAGCCTGCTCCATATGCGCTCAGCACTCAGACACTGCTTGAACAGAGACGACAGCCGGGAGATCATCGTCCCAGTGGGAGGCTAGCTGGCAGAGGCTCACACCAGTGTTCTGGTGGACTACTGGTATGAGGTCAGTAGGGTCCACAATTTGGAGTGATGTACCTTACTGGTCTGGGTGATCCCCCAAACCTCACAGTGCCTGAAATCACCACCTGTATGATAACATCACCAACAGCCTGTCAAAGAAAGGGATTAAGCTGATGGTGATTCAGTAGAGGGAGAGAAAAAACTTGAAATCCACATACCACAAGGCAAAAGACATAAACAGCAAGTCTGGAAACTCACTGTCAACCTGCTCCTGCTACAAGGAGTAGGACCAGGTGCTCAGCACCACCCCAACCACACAACTCACTGTTGTGCTTGACAGGCTTTGGAGACTGAAGATGTTAATTTCTGGACTGCAGACAGAGACCCTTGGCAGCAGATGGGCATCCTCTGCCTGGAATCCACACACCTGGTTTGCGAAAGGGGCCAGGGAACAGACCAGCGAAGCAGCAGCAGCATAGCCACAGCTGGGTAAGAGGCCACTACCATCTTTGCTATTGTTGGGGGGGGGGGGGGGGGGATNAGGTATGATTCAGCTGGGTAAGAGGCCACTACCATCTTTGCTATTGTTGGGGGGGGGGGGGGGGGAATTACAGCACATGTGGAAGGTTTTGCTGTGCTATGACCAATGCAATTATTGTTATGGAAGATATTATGTGCTGCGGGACATCCTTTACTTCAATTGAGCACTGAAGCTATGCCATTTCAGGACCACAAGCAATCAAAGATGAATTCTAAGAAAATTTAAACATGCAACTAGTGATTTATTCTAGCTGGGATTTAATGGATTACTGCTAACAATTTATTCAAAACTGGGATTACAAAGTAAACACTGCTTGAAGATGCAGGGATGTATGCAAATCAAGCATACGTGTCTCTCTAGATCTTCACATGAACACTTCACTCTTTCTTATATGGGAACTAGCACTAAAACACAACCATCCTAGATTATAAATCCCATTGTATAACCTGGGGCTGCATTAAGTGCAGAGCACTTCCAAGTCTCCTAGTACTGACAAATCCGCTGTCTGCGGGAGTGGAAGTGAGAGCTGAGAAAACATCTGTTGTAAACAAGCTTCTGCATCCTAATTCAACATCTTGTTTATGTTGGCCCACATTTTTATCCATTGACTGATTAGGCTTGAGAACTCTTAGAACACGGGAAATACAAGACAGTCCATGAGATTCCTGGGCAATGCAATCCATGCCTCCCGCACCCTCCAATCTTACTAGCCCTCTCCAGACATCAATTTGCTGCTCAGTCACCAGTCAACAAAACATCTCCTAACATATATACATGGTCTTCTACCAGAGGTCTTGAAAAATTGTTCCCTCTTCCAGTCTGTAATCTCCATCCGATTAACATCTTCCAAAGCCACCACTGCTTGAAACAAGATTAAGACCATCATTGGTAAAAGATCCCTGGCTTGTACCGCAGGCCAAAACATGTCTTGAATGTATTATTTAATAAAACATATGAAATATTTACCACTATCTTAGCAGGCTGGTGACCCGAGATGCAGGGCTTCTGAGCAGGTGACTGGAGAGAGACAATAAAGGCATACTACCCAAGCAGAAAAAAGTTGCAACTGATGTCCTTTTTTTCTTCTCCGGACAAACAAACAAAAAAATCCAAAACAACTCTTTCATTGCCCTTGCAGGCATTCTACCTTGTTTGGAGCAAGGCACCCACCCAGGCCTCTTGGGAGAGGACCCTCAACCAGTAGAGGAAAAGAAAAAGGATCAGGGACAATCAACTGCAGGACATGCAGAAGGACGCTGACTGCAGGTTGGACCAGCACCCAGAGGCAAATGATGGAACACAGGAAGAGGGAGGCGATAATGGTGGCAGAGTACTTCAAGCACAACAGGGTGTTGCGGGAGCAGAACGGACAGCAGCAGAGGGAACTGAGCAGCTCTGCCTGTTAGCCAGAAGGCAACAGGACCTCCCCCAGCACCTGAACGTATGGACTCTCCTCTATGCTACCACATTTTGCAGCCAGCAGAGTCACTGGAAAATTCTGGAGAAGATGTATGGAATGAGCCAACTGATGCATTAGTGGAATGGAAGTGTACCTGGGCAGATGTACCCTGTTCACTCTACCTGACATGCAACCGCAGAGGAAAGAGAACGGCTACACTGGGGTTTGCAATTCTATTACCAGTGACACTGCACGACTGGTGTTACTGTTGGTTTAATTTGCATGCTGCGCTCTTCATTTTTATTAACATTTACACTATGTAGTGGCAGCTGAGATGCTTGTGTTTTTAATTATTTATTTGCACAATTAATCAGTGTGCGAGTGCTTGGGAAACAAAAAAAGAGACAGGAAATATCCTTCCAATAAAGTCTCAAATAACTGATATGTATAGCGAATCACCTTGCTCCACATTTCCCCATGGAAAGCCAGGAGGTGGTCACACAGCCCAACCCTTGCTCTTCTAGACCCAGCCCAATTATCAGAAGTGCACTTTCTGGTTGCCTGTACCATGTTTGTAAACCAGCACTGTCTTCCACCCAGTCGTGGTAAAAATTCTCCCCCTTATTTACACATACACTGTGCAGTGCACTGCACAACCCAATAACATGAATGGCACTGGACACACAGACATCCAAACAGATCTGCAGGCAGTGCCTTCTTGTCCAAACAGGTGAATACCCGATCTCCTGAGCACCCTAGCGTCATACACTCTGTAAGTGCATCTCCTTTTGGGGTTCATGAACCTCCCTCTATGGTTGTCCATGAGTGAGTAGCATCTTTTCTGGATGACATATTCATGTGCACTTGTGGGGTGAGGTGACGGGGACACAGACAATGACCACGTGTCATTAATGGCCCCAGCACAGTTCAGGAACCCCATCTCCCAAAGCCAGGGGAGCATTAGCAATTGTCATCACACATGGGTAGGGCCCTACCAAATTCACGGCCATAAAAAACATGCCACAGACCGTGAAATCTGGTCTTCCCCCGTGATATCTGATCTTTTGTGTGCTTTTACCCTATACAATACAGATATCACGGGGGAGACGAGCGTTTTCTCAAAGCGACCGGCACACCCCTCTGGCACCAGCTCCTAGGCGAGGAGGGGGGCAGGAGGTCTCTGTGCGCCGCTGCCCGCAGGTGCCGCCCCCACAGCTCCCATTGGCTGCAGCTCCCGGCCAATGGGAGATGCAGAGTCGGCACTCGGGCAATGTGCAGAGACACACACACACACACCCCATGGTCTGCAGGGACATGGCGGCCACTTCCGGGAGCGGCACGGCGCAGAGGTAGGGAGGCAGCACAGGTAGGGAGCCGCCTTAGGCCTGCTGTGCTGCTGCTGGCACGTCTCCGCGCACCCCTTGGCGGGAGGGAGGCAGTGGGTCTCTGTGCACTGCCTGGGGCAGCGCACAGAGCCACCTCCCCCCACCAGGGACACACAGAGACATGCCAGCAGCCAGCCGCTTCCAGGAGCGGCGTGGGGCCCCCGGCCACGGAATGCAGGCAGTCTGCCTGCCTGAGCCCTACTGCACCGCCGGCCGGGACTCAGGAGCAGGTTGTCAGATTAGATTTGTCTTGCATTTTGGGGGCCCCCTGTCATTGGGGGCCCCGTGCCACCACACTGTTTGTTTCATGGTAAATCCGCCTCTGACCTTGTGACCACCCCACAACTCTTTTGAATCTGGATCCCTACAATTACAACACCGTGAAATTTCAGATTTAAACAGCTGAAATCATTACATTTACAATTTACAATTTAAAAATCCCATGACCGTGAAATTGACCAAAATGGACCGTGAATTTGGTAGGGCCCTACATATGGGTAGCCTCCCAAACCTCTACCATCACAGCACCTACAGCTGACTTGACAACACCGAACTGGTTAGTCACTGACAGAGAGCAGTCTGGGGTAGCAAGCTTCCAGATGGCAATAGCAGCCCACTTCTGGACTGGCACGGCCTCCCTCATCAATGTGTCCTGGTGCTGGAAGGTCAGGGCAAGCCCCTCACGTACGACCATGAAGCTCTCCTTCCTCATGCAGTAGTTCTGGAGCCAGTGCTGGTCATCCCAGGTCTGCAGGACGATGCAATCATGCTCGTGGCCCTGCTCCAGACCAACCGGTCAGCAAAGAGGAGATTCCACAGCTATTACAACCTGAATCAGCTGTCTCCACTATATCACATTTTCATGCAGCCCTCCTCCTCAAGGCATGTCACCCTCAGAAGTGGTGACAAGATGCTGCCAAAATGTCATCTATTGTGTCTCAAACACTCTGCTTCTACTTGCAGAAATGGGCATTGCATTAACTACGCCAAAAGTCCTGAGCTGGATCCATGCCTGGGCACCATCTAGAATGGAGGTTGCAGGCAGAAATGAGAAGTGTGCCAAGCCAGAAGTGCAATAGTTAACTGTGTTGATAAGCTAAGATCATTTCAGTACAGGGGCCCAGGAAGGACAGACAATACTGTGAAACAATTCATAGAGCAGCACAGCTTACTGCAGTGCTCAGAATCATGGAACATGCCCCCTGAAACCCTAGCACCTAACCCAGGTTACTGCAGCAGCAGTGTGGATGCTGCTCATTGGCTTTGCAGCACACATGTTCGCTGCTGGGCTTGGTTAGCCCAGGTTCCCAGGGGCAGCGAGTTATATGGGCCCATGGTGCCCGTGAGCCAGCAAATTCAGGGCCCGGGGGCCTGGCTCCACCAATGTTCGGTGCCGGGTCTCTCCCCCAGCCCTGCCTGCTGCCACTGCATGCCTGCCCCAGAGCATCCCTGCTTGCCCTGGGCAGTGGGCAGGGAGCCGCTACCTGCGGAGGAAGGAGGCGCACACGTGATGGCAGCCCTCCCCTCCTCCCCCCGGCACCCACCACAGGGGAGGCGAGGGGGCTTCCTGGACCTGAAAGCGACCCGGCCCCTAGGAGCATGTGAAGTGACTGTGCCGGGTGAGTGTGCTGCCAGGGGAGGGGGGGGAAGGAAGAGTGGGGCCCTTCCCCCAGAGCTCGCTGCTGCCAATGGGGAGAGGGCTGGGGGGGGACTGTGGAGTCCTCCTCTCTGGCCCCAGCACCAGGGCAGCCTGCCTGCACCCCAAACTCCTCATCACAGCCCCACCCCACTCCAGAGCCCACACCTCCAGCCAGAGCCCTCACCCCCCCACACCCCAAGCCTCTGCCCTAGCCCTGAGCCCGTCTCACACCCCAAACCCCTCACCCCCAGCCCCAGCCAGAGCCCTCACCCCCCAGCCCACATTGTGCAATATAGGGAAACTGAAACACTTACTGTTTCCAGTCCATTTTTACATGATTTTAAAATATATATATTTCGGCTTACAAGGCAGGTGGGGAGCAGGGGGGGGGGGAGATGGGGGAGACTTGGACCTGTTCTGGGCACCACCAAAAATTATACAAACCTGCCACCCCTGCAGGTTCCCACACCCAGGTAAATTCTGCAGTTAAGATATATCCTAACTAAACCAGTCCCGCCATCTTTCCAGCTGATAGATGGAGTGTGATGAAGAATCTCAAAGTGCTAGATGTGTGAAGTAGAGGAAAATACAATATGATGGTGATCAGGAATATTTGGGAAACAAAACAAAATGACTGAAAAAAAGATAACCACCACAGAATCCCCTTTAGAGACACAGTAGCTATACATGCCAAGAGAGCTTATAAAAGGTGCATTAGTGGATCCACTCTCCTTAAATCTATTATTAGTAGAGACTGCTACTCATACAAGGACTAAGTTTTCTCCTCAACTACTAGGACAAACCTAATCCATTAAAAACAAGACTAATTAGCAATTAACTTCTCTCTTTGCCAGTTAATGTGACCTGACCTGTGTTGGACATGTGACTAGATTTAACAGCATCAGTCTTTTATAGGTGATGTTTTGGCACAAAGAAAGTTTTTGTCTGAGCTGCCTCCATGCCTTGGTGATCCATCCAATTCAATAATGTTTTCCTTCCTCACTGTAGATGAATTGCAAATGAGAACCAAAATATATTTAACAGGGACATTACTGCCCCCAAAATGTAGATTTTGTAAAATAAGGTTTTACAAAGCACAATATCAAAATAAACGCTATTAGGCTTTACAAAATTCCATTGAATACAGTTGGTTTGGATTTATTCATGCCTCTGCAGCATTTACAACCCAAAAAAGTGCAGCATTTCTAGGGCGTAAGAACCAGAAAATGAAGGCGGCCAGTCTGTTTACTTCTTTTTTGCCTACATTATTTTGCTTAGTTCAGGCATTAACAAAGAGCAAAACCGGCCAGAAGTGAAATGAAAAACATTTATAATCTCAGGAGTTATAAATGAGACTGGTGAGGATTTTTTTTTTTATCCTGACAGTTCTTTTTAACTGAATATAAGCATTGAGAACCAGTAAGATACCAGAACACTAATTTCAATTCCTTGCATGCTGAATGGTCCAGAAAATAACTAAGTAGTACAGGGATTAGCAATGGAATATAAAGTTTTTTAGCTCTAAACCACTAGTTTATGTCCAGCACAGGTCAATAAGGATCAAAAATAACAAAACAGTTTTTTAGTTGCTTATGTAAAATGAATCTGTGATCTCTGTTTACAGTACAATTGTTAGTCTTAGCAAAGGGTTGAATGAATTCTTGGGCAACCATCAAGCTTTTTCCTCACTACTGGTAAAGTTTAGGGCGATGATTTTATTTATTTATTTATTTATTTTTAAAACAGCAATCTCCTCTCCAAAGCAAAAAGAGTTCTTCTCCTTAGAGGAATGCCTGAGAAAACAGATAAATCTTGCTTTGCAGAGTACCCTGAAGACTGAACTTGAGCTCCACTGGGCTCAGGGTGGATATGGAACATGCAGATTTGAGAGTCAAGGACACTCTGAGGAGCATACCCTGCATTAAGCACCTAGATGTACAATTCTGTAGTCTGTTAACTCCATTGCCCTGCTAATCTCATCTACCATATGAACAGAAAGTTTCCCCAGCCATCCTCAAAAATATAACTAAATTTATTATCTTAAACAATAAAAGGAGATGCAAGTATATTAATGTGTTTTAGCGGCAGACCTCTAGTATTCTTAAAAAACTGATTTATGTCAGGAATATAATCTCAAATCTACAGATTCTTTACTCGAGGTGGTGAATAATTCAGCTGTAAGCACATTTTTGCTTGTTATGCAAAACCACACCTTTTTTGCACAGAACATTTTATGAAGCTCCCTCCAGACAAAAGTTTTTAATTAGAAGTGTGTCAGAAAACCCTGCCTCAAGCTGTCTGAAATTTTGGAGCATTACTCTTTGGATCTCAAGGTACAAACTGTTTCTTGAAATTCAGAAAAAGAACATTAAAAGCAGTACCTGTACCTGGATTAGTAATGACAGACAGAAACACAGCCTGCAACTATTAGTTTCATCTGGGCAGGAAGGAATCTCAGTGTAGAAATTTCTAGCTGGAGCTGTTTTCAACAAGACAATTAAACATTGTCCCACTATAAAGTGTAAGATGTCTGTGCTGATCACTGCAACATAGTATTCAGGAGGGGGAAAGTTGTATCAGTGCTGCAAACAGAGCATTTGAATAAAATATGGATTTTTAAAAAAATGTGTGGGGTATAAAACACTCTAGTGCTAGATGTGTGAAGTAAAGGAAAATACAATATGATGGTGATCAGGAATATTTGGGAAACAAAACAAAATTACTGAAAAAAAGATAACTACCACAGAATCCCCTTTAGAGGCACAATAGCTACACATGCCAAGAGGGCTTATAAAAGGTGCATTAGTGGATCCACTCTCCTTAAATCTATTATTAGTAGAGCCTGCTACTCATACAAGGACTAAAAACTCTAGAACCAAAGACTACGCAAAAGTACTTGGAGTGTCCTGATTTTAATTTATTAAACTTAATTTTCAAGTTGTAAATCTTAAATCTCTGAAAACAGCATGTCTTTACAAATTAAACAACTTTATTACGATATGGAAATATTTCCCCACTAATTTAAGTCTGTTTTTAAAATTTAGCTCTCATAACCTAGGCAGCTGTTCTCTTTTTTTAAAGTGGCAACTGATAAACTAGGACAGGGATATGAAAAGAAATGCTGATTTGGTTAGGTGAGTAGCAAAGCCCTTTTACTGTACATCTGCCATCTCAAGACATATGCACAACAGGGTATTTCCAGCCAATATTTTTCCTGTTTTATTTCTGAACATGAAAGTAAAAAATGCTACTGTGAAAGAATCTATTGTTTCACTTTACAGAAATTACGAACTATTTCTCTTCAGACCTTGCACTTAAAATATCAAAGCAAGGCAGTTAACAGCAAGGAACAATACAAATTCAAGCACTAACAAATCTGATCTAAAATTTTCTGCAAACATTGAAAAATACATTTACTAACATTGCAATGATCACAGCTCATAAAACTTATAAATATTACTTCTGATTCAGAATGTTTTGTTTGGAGTTTGTGACCATTTAACTGTAAGGTTGCATTCATATTCAGGTGTCTAAACAGGTTGGATAATTAGTTTACCCTGGAGACTATTCTCCCATTAACAAGCTAAGCATTTATAGGCATAACTCTTGTCAGCATTATATGCAGTTAAAACCCACACACGTTGATGGGACAACAGACCTCTTTGTCTACAAAGGTCTCTATCTGCCACAGATATACAACTCCGTTCAGAGGTGCTGCAAAGGCCTAGATTTTCTACACACATATCCAGTGCAACTCCTTGTAAATAAGCCATGTGATGCAAATGTAACTAAAAATGTTAAACAATATCGTGCTAAATGCCTGCAACAGGATAATAAGGCCAATGAGTTTTTATGATTAAACAAAAACTACAGTCAAAGTGAAAAATAAATAAATAAAATACAGGTAAAGTGATGCAACTGTATATTTGGGTTCCCCCCCAAGTTAAAACTCTTCTTTAAAATTTGAATTCTAGTTTTATGTAAAATAATATAATTTCTCAAGGACATATTCAATGGCTACAACTATTTTCAAACAATATCATCTACAAGGCCATGTCTACACTAGCATTTATGTTAGCGAAACTTTTGTTGCTCAGGAGTGTGAACAGCGAAACACACACCCCTGAGCAACATAAGTTTTGCCGCCATTAGCACTGGTGTGCACAGCACTATGTCGGCAGGAGACGCTTGTTGAGCTGGTTTTATGTTGTTGATGGGAAAGCTGTCTCCAGTCAGCATAAAAGCTACAAGAGTGCTCTTAAAGCAGCAAAGCTAGATCGGTACACCTGTGCCACTCTAAGCTTATAAGTGTAGACATGGTCTGACATGTCTTGTAAACACAAGAGGGTGGTGGCTCTAGAAGCTCTTCTCTGCCAATGCTGACTGAATGGTTCCAGCAGTTTTGGTGGTGGAGCCACGTGGCTAGTTTAAAACCTTTCCCTGAAAAGGTGTTATAAATAGTGCTGGGGTAAATTTTGGCTGCTGGCTAACAAATTGGCCAATGGTGCAACATAATCAGCAAGCTGTCCAGATAAGATGGCAGCTAGCCACGTCTTTTAGTGACTGGGGGTTTGTTGGCATTAACTTTAGTTATGAAAGCTGGATTTTTTGTGGGAGAAGGGATGGGAAGAGGGAGGTGGAAATCCATATTATAAAAGGCCTAAATCTAAGAACAGAGTCCCTAGTGCTCTACATTTATAACAACTATCAGAGGAATGTGGAATTTTATAAACATTAACTCTCAACGTGCGCATCAAATGGACAACAGTACCACATTTTGCAGCCTGGCAATTCACCTAACTTCTCTGCACCTCAGTTTACCCAAGGCCACATGCAAGTCAGAGGTAGAGCTGGGAATAGAAACCAGGAGTCCTGACAGGTTGAACTGTGCCTATTGCTTACCTGCAGAGGGGTTGCAGCCTGCACAGGCTGGGAGGGGAATGCTTATGTTGCCCATGGCTGGTGGAGTTGAGGAGCATCAAACTAGCGTAAATGTTAAATGGTAATATTTATATTAATACCTAACCCTGATTTGTATCTTAAATTATCTGCCTCGGTACTACCTTGTGGCAGTCAGTTCCGCAGCTTAGTTGTGTACTGTGTAAAAAAGTATGCCAATTTTTAAAGAAATGCTATCAGTTTGAAATCTAATATTTTTTAGAAAATGAGTTAAAAAAAAAAAAAAAAGTATTTTCAGTTATAAATCTACCAATCAGACTTACGCCCTGATTCTTCACAATATTTAGCAGTTGGCACTTTTTAGGTTCAGAGCACAGGTCCCATTGACTTCAGTTACCCTTATGAGTGTTCAGCACTTCTGTAAACTGGACCCAAGCATCTGAAGGTGGGCACCCAGAAAGAGAGAAACACACAATTAGTAGCCCCCTGTAAAAAAAGTTTGGTTTCAGTGACTTTCCTAGAATCATACACAACCCTGATTTATTCCCTGAGCACTATCCATCCTGTGTACTGAATAAGGCAGAGTGTCAGAGTGTCTTGTGGGGGGGGACGGGGGGGAGCATATATCATACTGCATATGCACAAGGGGGTGAACCTTAATTAATCCCCTTGTGCATATGCATAAGGGGATGCAGTCTTAATTCTAGCACTTCCTAGTCTGAGTTCTTGATTTTGCAACAGTAACGTTCTTTGAACATACTGATCCCCACGTCAGTCATCAGCACAGTTGGAACCTTTAGATCTATACCACAGATCTCTGCCTCTTGTGCCAACAGAGCAACTGATGGCAGTAGGTTCCCATCTTGTATGTGGGATGGGGGCCACCCACTAAAGTGAGATCACATTTTGCCAGGGAGTTTCACAGCTATTTCCTGACAGCTAGGGACTGTTGAGAATGTAAAAGGAAAAATACCCTACTAAATCAAAAAAATGGAGCATATTGCAGAGGAAAGATTAAGGATTATCAAGTATACATTTGTTAAAATCTTTTACTATTTGGCAAGTTTTATTCAATTAAACTAGTTGTGAACAGTCAGACAAGCATATGGGCCCAGCCTTCCTCTGTTCAAGGAGAGGTTACCGCAATACAGTTCTTAAGGAGCTGATGTAAATCAAAGTGCTCTGTTGGCAAACACAAGCACTTTCTTCTATGAAGAAGTGCAATGAGTGCCACAGGATATCAAACTAATTTAGTTTTCTACATAAGAATTTCTCACTTGGCAAAAGTAGGAATCTACGATAGAATTTTTCTTGGAGTGCTTCATGAGGCAAATTTTCTCTTTTTTCTGCAGTCCCATTTCTGTAGGTCTCACTACACTTAAAACGCCTTTGAAGAATTAACTGTAGCTACTGCCAGGTAGTGACAGAAGGAAAGCGCTATTCAAGCTAGGTCCAGAGCAAAAATACCCATATTCTTGGCATGCCTATGGATTAAGATCCTTAGCAGACAATATTTATTGAGAGTTTTATTGCTCTGCTGCTGGACTTGAAAGATAATATTTAGGTATGTATCATTTACAACCTACATAATTTATACAATGAACTTATGAGTAAACCTAGCAGAAGGCCAAATCCCAGTCAAACTAAGAGTTGTCCTATTTTACTAAAATGACTATGAGAAGTGTTCAGAAGAAGAGATTAGAGAACAGAGACTATAAAAGTAAAAGTTTATTTTCCATATGATCCCGATAACCAAGACAAAAGAAAGGACCTTGAAGGAGTAATATAGGTCTTTCTGCACTAAGGAATCCACTGCAACATGTGCTTTTTGCACATATCCTATATTAAGAGTGTGTTTTCTAGAACCACACATATCAGGAGATTTTAAGGATATTGGGGGGGGGGGGGGGAAGGGGGAAA
>QXTE01000049.1:6678911-6731075 GCA_003942145.1 Platysternon megacephalum
CTGCCAGGCTAACCCCCACCCCCCCAGACTTCCCCATTAACACCCTTTTATTCACCACCCCCCGCTGCTGCTCCAAGTTCTTCTCTCCCTATTCCCCCTGATTCCTCTGCTCCCTAATTCCCACTCCCCTCCCAGCAAGAACTAGCATGTGTAATTTTTTTCCCTTTTTCAAAAAGAAGTGGAACGCCTTCTGAACTTTCTGCTATACTCAGATTATATTTCCCCAAAGTAAAATAAAACACCCTCCGACAGAGGCAGATTGTAGCAAGATGCCTCCTTTTTTTACTTCAGATTTCTACCATGGGTTGGATTTGAATTCTCAGTGCCTAGGTGGTGCACAGATTTGATGACTATAGCATTCCCTCAGAGCTACATAAAGTCCTGTGACTCATAAATGCCTTTCATCACTCTTGGGCTCTCTACTCACACCCTCAGTGATTGCACTGAGGGTGTGAGTAGAGAGCCCAAGAGTGATGAAAGGCACTTATGTTGGCTTCCAAGCATTAGGTTATGTATGAAGCTAAACTCTCTTTTGAATACCATTTTCAGTTTTGGTCAAGTGACTCCAAATTCGGATTGCTAACCCTGCACCGCATCTCCTTGAGGCACAGCAAATTTCAAAAATCAATCCCAATGACCACGTGGGAACTTGGAGCATTTAGAAGAATCTACCTTTAAACAAAAAGCTGTTCTTAACCTCCGCTATATACTGTGCCAACTGTTTAGGCCAATGTATGGAATAAGTGAAACTCTGGCTCCTATCCCTGTGTGCATTCCTCTAGATCACATGACCTCTAGGCGAGCACTATCTCCACTTTATGTATTTTAATTAGGCCACGTCTGCACTAGCGAGCTTACAATGGCATAGCTGTCCCGATGCAGCTGCGCCACTGTAAGATCGCTCATGTAGCCACTATGCCAACAGGAGAGAGCTCTCCCATCGACATAATAAAACCGCTTCCACAAATGGCAGTAGCTATGTCGGTTTGAGAAGCTCTCCCGCCGACAAAGTGCTGTCCACACCGGCACATCTGTCAGTGTAACTTATGTCACTCAGGGGGGTGTTTTTTCACACCCCTGAGCAAACTAAGTTATACCAACAAAAGTTGTAATCTAGACATGGCCTTAGTCTGTACCCACGTGAGAGCTGACTGAACCGCCATAATGCACATCTCTGTGCCATGTACAAGTTGGGCACTTTGTATACCACAGCAGTTCCGAGAGCTTTCTAAGGCATGCAAAGCAGCTGTTTCATGTGGAGACCCTCAGGTGTGCACAATACCATCGTACATTTCTGGACTCTCACATCCAACTAGTGCAGATTTCTTAAGACAGCATGTGACACTAAGAATTTCACAGGGATCTTAACATACACAAGTTGGTTTAATATCCAAATTCCAACAGGAAAACACTCAAGAGTAGTCAAGGATACCAATCTTCTCCAAGATAGATTAAAACAAACACAGGGTTTCAAGGCCAAGCTGCTTGGGAGCTACAATAAATCAAAACACACCAAACAATTAAAATTATCTCCCAAACGCGGTCAGAGTTGCCTCAACGTCTCCAGAAAAAATCTACCATGGTTTAAAAAAAAAAAAAAAGAAGAAGTCTGATGTTTAAGGCAGACTGGTTTAGCTTTGGCAAAACTAGAGCATCTAAAAATCAGATTTAGACTTATAATGGAAAACAATTTTCTCCAACTAGACACAGAGGATAAGAGATGTTCTACATTTACAAAAGGTAAGTTGTAAATACTGTTCTAGAGTGAAGAAAGCTTGAAGTGGGGAAGGAACTCGAGATCAAAATATTTTATGCTTGTGTAACTCAAAGCAAGCTTACAAGTATGTAGAGAAAAGCATCTAGAAATAAATTGTACATTTTAAATTACTAACCAATTAAGATCATTTGTCTCAGATCATTTGCAATTCCTGACAAATATGGGTTTGCTGACAACATCAGACTATGAAACATATATCCCACAAGGCTGGGGTGAAGGAAAGCCACAGACCTATTATGGCGATGAGATATGTAACCTACAAGGTTAGAACTGCTTGTTAGGAAATTGTCTACAGCCACTTGAATTGTGATCACTGAAGGCATTTCCTCAATTCACAGGATTTCTTAGATGAAAGAATCACTTTGTATAAAACATGTGGCTTCATGTATACTAAAAGGAGAGATTCAGCACCACTGTGGAGGATTTGAAGGGTACCAGAATTACATATGTTCTGTTAGTCAAAGAAATAGACCTGTTTCAATGGCATAGTATGCTAGTTCAGAGACCACATCTTAGTTAAGACAGAGTTTTTCCTTATTTGGTCCAAGTTGTTTCCTTTTTAATTCCAGATGCAAGTTCCTACTGGGTCAAGCCCCAGGCAACATTCACTCTTGAAGTTTAAATCAAAGAGCAAATCAATTTAAGGAAGAAACCAACCATTACAATAATAAACAGAAATAATCCATGGCCTATGTACGTTTCCCAAAACACTATCTGTGTCTATCTAAGTATAAATATAGCCTCTAAGGGAATGTCTACACTGCCATTAAAACCTTGCGGCAGGCCAGCTGACTTGGGCTCACAGTGCTCGGGTTAAGGGACTATTTAACTGCGGTCTAGATGTTTGAGCTCAGGCCCAGATCTCATGCTGCAGCATAAGCCTGAATGTCTACCCCGCTATTAAACAGTCCGGGCCAGCCACAGGTGTCTAATTACAGTGTAGACATACCAGAGCCACTGCCTTCCCGGTCTGTATATCCTCTCGATCCCTGCTCTTTAAGCAGGGCAAACACCAACTAGCCAGCAGTGGAGAAAGAGCCACACCCATTAAACTTTCACCACTATAGATGGCTTTGTCTACACTATCACTTTTGCTGGTAAAACTTTTGTTGGTCGGGGGGTGGAGGGGTGGGGGGGGGGGGAAGAGTGTTTTTCCACATACAACTTAAGTCTCACTGACAAAAGTGCTGGTGTGGACAGCGCTATGTCAGGAGGAGAGGCTCTCCTGCCAATAACATTACTCAGAGGGGGTGGTTTAATTATATACAAGAGCGGCTACACAGGAGAGCTTACAGTGGTACAGCTGTGCCACTGTAAGGTCTGTAGTGTAGATATAGCCTAGGTCATGCCTTCAGTTGTCTGCTCTGTACTTAATTAGATGGTTGTCAGTCATCATTACCTCACTCACACTCACCCAAGTGGTTTGTACCCTATCAGCTGCCTGACTAATTAAGAGCAGGTTCAATAGGCAACAATCAATTGATTCTCTCTGCTAAACTGATTTATCATATTTAATCTGGCCCAACTTTTTTTGCTTAGTTGTTTGATCAGCTCTTAATCAACTGATTGCCTTGCTAATTAACCAAATTACTTGCCATTACATTGACTTTGTTACTTGATTTGTTTCCTCTCTGCATTTTTAGCTTTGTACCTGTTCTCCCCACACTATCCCCCTGTGCTTGCATAGGAAGAGGGAAGCCCTTACATCAGGCACCCTCACTTCCCTCCTCAGAGCATATTTCTTTCACCCTGCCTTCCACTATTAACTTCCATTCCCGTGCTGTCAACTCCTCCACTCTTTCCCTACCTCAAACTCTACCTAATCTATCAGAAGGTTTAATATTATTTTCCTATAGTAAATGACTCAATCTTGTTTTAGTATTTCTTTCCTTTACTAAACCCCTTTAGCTTCAGGTCCTATGGTGATCTAATTTCGACTGTAAGCTTCTTGGGGCAATAACCATGTCTTTTTTAAATATCTGTGTTAAGTGCCATGCAAAATGATGGTGCTACAAAAATGTAATACTTACATTTCTTCAGCTGTTAAATTCCACAGCCATACAAAGTTTTACTTTCTTTTACAAAGAGATTGCTATCTAGCAAAAACTGCTGAATGTTCAACTAGGGTTAAACAGGACAAAGCAATGAAATCTAGCTGAACTTGTTTCAAACAGCATATTAGAAGAACACATTCTAATATACCAGAAAATTTTAAAGATCATGATCCAGAGGTGAATTTTTGCACTGAACTACTTTCGGTTTGACACAGTGCTCTGATGTTCTACTGATTGTGGGAACAACATATACATGGTATTAATATAAAACCTTCAGTAAAGGAAGAGTACCTTCATTTGGACACTGTAGAAATTGAGGGTAAAAAAAAATTAGAATAAAAACCATCCCAACTATATTTAACTTTACAACATAAATGAAGAGTGATTATATTTTCAACTAGAAGGTAAATACTAAAATAACTACGTATTTGAATCTAATTCTTCCAAATTAAGGATGTGGAGGCATTAGTATGCAACATTTGTCAGTTCCATACATTCAATGGGGATATTGACTTTTTTCACAGATTCATAGATTCTAAGGCCAAAAGGGACCATTCTGATCATCTACTCTGACCTCCTGTACAACATGGGCCATAGAACTTCCCTAAAATAATTCCTAGACCATATATCTTTTAGAAAAACATCCAATCTTGATTTAAAAATTGTCAGTGATGGAGAAACCATCACAGCCCTTGGTAAATTATTTCAGTGGTTAATTACTCTCACTGTTAAAAATTTACACCTTATTTCTAGTGTGAATTTGTCGCTAGCTTCAACTTCCAGTCGCTGGATTATGTTATACCTTTTTCTGCTAAATTGAAGAGATTATTAAACGTTTGTTCCCTGTGTAGATTCTTATATACTGTAATTAAGTCACCTCTTAACCTTCTCTTTGTTAAACTAAATAGAATGAGCTTCTTGAGCTTAATCCATGTTGATTGCAGAATTTTGATGCACTCGCCACAGGCTTTATGAGAAGCTATAAAAATCAGTTCACAATAACCAGTGATAACACAGACACAACCATTTTGCCAAGGGAGAGCAAGTTTGGATTCTCCTTAATTAACTCAAACTCTTGGGACTAGATTAGTTTTGGATTATTTCACATTCTTAGGAACCCTTAATTCAAACATTTAAAGAAATAAACACACTTCTTATATGCAGAAAACCACTTTGAACTATATGAATGAATACCACATTTCTATATTTTTCTGTACATAACTGCATATTCCCCTTAAAAAGAGAGAAAGTTACACAGCCTTTACAAACTGGGTACATGAGAAACAAAGAGTACAATACAATTCAAAGACACCAGGAAAAGAAATGATGGTTCAACCATGTATAAAAGTTGCAAAACAGTCATGCAGTATAATTTAGGGCTTGTCAAACCTAAAATGCTCTAGTGGCACAGCTGCGCTGCTGCACCACTGCACTGTTTCAGTGTAGAAACTACCTATACCGATGGGAGGGATTCTCCTGTCGGTATAGGTAATCCATCTCCCCGAGATGCAGTAGCTACGTTGACGGAAGAATTCCTCTGTCGACCTAGTGCAGTCTACTCTATACTAGCGTGTAGCTACACCAGCAAGCAGTGTGTGGATTTTTCATGTTCCTGAGAGATGTAGCTATATCGATGTAGACCAGGCCCGACCGTAGATCAGTTTGGCAGCAGCCATCCTCGTATAACAAGGTATGATGAACATTTAAAAAAAAATCAAGTCTAACCATATAAATTGTGAACTCGCCATGAAGATTTCATGAGCTATCCAGACCTTCAACCATACCAATGTTACTACTACTTATTCATACCATATGGGTTTCTGCAAGAGCTTTTTTGTGTTTAGTCAGAAGCAGGGTTACATCATTTTATCAGTTTCATCACTTTATAGCTCAATACATTCACAAGTCCACTTATAATCCAAATAAATGACAATATAGTATTTAGTAATTCCATGTAGATGAAGGAAAACTGCTGTGTTTCATTTTAATACCTTAGGGTTACATTTTCCTTTACAGTGCATATTATTGGCTATTCCACTCCCCCGGCATGTGTCAAAATCCCTCAGTGAGTTCATCAGGAGTTTCAACAACACAGGAAGAGTCGAACAGATATCAGGAAAAGCACTGCATGCATTAGAGAAGGAATTTAGCCCTTAGATTGCTAAGGAGGAAGTCTGGATGGTTCACATTAAGGGGGATGTGGAGCTTTTTGACTCCAGAACAATCTGTATCCAGTCCTAATCTGTAGTGAGTGACTCATAGTTACTACCCTCTTAATGGCCTATAAGAAGCTAGTTCATTCCAGTTTTTAGTGGACCTATATCCATATTAGAACACACACACAAAAGCCATAAACCTCACACCATTACCCTAATAAGCACCCTTAGTAACAATCTCAGCACAGAGACCAAGGACTGAGTAAGCATAAAACTGAACTAACTTTTGCCGCTGGCCCTCTAGGTCAGGGCTGACCAGTTGGGGCAGTCATGCTTCTACTGCTGGACCTGCAGAAAACCTATGGCTATCAATCCAAAATCTATCTGAAATCTGACAATCATGATTTTCAAAATGGTTTCTACAAATACACGTTACTGTCTGGTATCTCTGTAACAGTGAATGCTGGTCCTGTCTCAGGGCTTGTCTACACTTAAAACGCTACAGTGGCTCAGCTGTACCATGGTAGTGTTTCAGCATAGACACTACCTATGCCGGCGGGAGGGTTTCTCGCGATGGCATAGGTAATCTACTTCCCCAAAAGGCGACCTAGCATGGTCTACACAGGGCCTTAGATTGGCTTAACAATGCCACTAGGGGTATGGATTTTTCACATCCCTGACAGACAGTTAAATCGACCTAATTTTCTAGTGTAGATCGGGCCTCGCACTCCACTACCATTTTACTGCTTTTCCCAGCATCAGACTAGTCTGCAGTGCTAACAGTTTTGGATGAAATGCTTCTCAGCATTTGAGAATGAATAAGAAAGAGCTGAAGCTTCATCTACTTTAAGTTAAGTTCTAGAACGATTTGCAGAGAAAATAGATACTGTTCGTGTTATGCCCTATTCAAATAGATTTTGCCCTAGAACAGCTTTGAAAAGTCTCCTGCTTCTCCTGTACATATTCAGCAGCTGAATATTTCCTTAGTCATGGAGCAAATATAACTCCCTGGTTCATTAGCCATTTTTTCCAAATCCGTTTACATTTTTCATAATATAAATCATAAATATTAAAATAAAGTAGCTTGTCTTCTTTATAAGCAAGTTCAGCAAATCCTATCTTTTACCAACTTAATTTGTTAAATCTTAAAATGCTTTCCAATTTTGGTATCAGAGGGGTAGCCGTGTTAGTCTGGATCTGTAAAAGCAGCAAAGAATCCTNTTTTGGGGCAGCTTAAAGTTTTGGGAGCCTTTATACAACTATCCAAAAAACACCTCATAAGAAGTGTAATGTCCCTTTAAAAGAGTTATTTGTATTACAGCATGATTATGTCACTGTCTGTTTTGTGGATAATTTATTATTTCACTTTATAAATGCAAGTGTTATTGTAATTGTTTTCCTCTGTTCCTCCCCTCCCAAATCTCCACATATCATAACACTACACAACGTAATCTTTTGCACTTTAAAAATCCAACATCTTGCTTGGAAACAGCTTTGAAAAGTTGGCATATGGCCGACTTGCAATGGATACTACAGTTTAAATACCTTCCCAGCAAAGTTGCACATTAACTTCAAAATACTCTGGGATCAGCCATTAAAATGTTTTTGTTTCAGTTACAACACTAATGAAAACCAAATGTCTGAATATATTTTAAGCTGGTCTAATGCACTAGGGATTTCACTTAAAAGAGAAAGGTCTGAATCAACTTCCATTTACCCAAATGAACACAGATTAGTCAGTACTACACTATGCAGATTTACGGCCAACACTTGGAGTAAGATTAAATAATTATAAAGAACATTTCAACCACAGATTAAATGAAGAAAGTCTGAGTAATTGGCTGAATTTGATTCTTCTCCTAAATCTTTTAGTTAGGGTCCGCTAAAGCTACTGAGCTGCAAGCTTACAAAATCCCATTTACAGGTGGATTCAGGACCTTAAACCTCTGCTTTGCTAATGTCTAAGCCATTGCAAAATACATATTTTCACCTATCCAGGTAAGGCACATCAACTGATCTTGCTCTGTAAGTTTAAGCAAACCCAAAATATTTGCTTGCACAACAAAGACCTAACAATTTTGAAGGAACCTATACATTCTACCAGAAAAAAAAGTTTGTCTAAGCTGACCTCTTTATGGGAATGATTTCAAATACTGAATTTTAAGAAATCAGACGAGGACAACCAGAAAAATAGGATGTAACCCTAAAAGAGTGATTTTATGTACTGGATTATGAACCAGTAAAAGGAAAAGAAACAATTTTAACTTTAGGATTCTGGACTTGTGAGTTTCTACCAGAACTTCTTCAAAATAATTATTTTGACAAGTTCCTATTAAGTGTTTAAAGGGTAGAGGGTAGTCTTGTGGTTAAGGCATAGCTATGAAATGCAAGTTACAAAATAGCTTTTTTAGCCCAGAATCAAGACAACCTGTTGACAATTTATTTCTTTAACAATTAAATTAGAAATTCTAACCTATTTCAATGCAAGCTATAATGATAATTGGATATGAATCGTAAAGCAAATTTTTTCCCTGAAGAAATACATTGCAGAAAACCCTGCAGGTACCTTTCCATAGCAAATACTTTACACTTCTCTGAAAGAACCAAAAACTCAGCACAAGCTATCCCAGGACTTACACCAATATCTAATTTTTCATGACATGCTCTGACAACTTTGTTAACTATGGTCCATATTTCAGAAGTTTAGAACATAGACCACCTGTTTCCGACTAGCATTCAAACTGTTTCTATTGTACAATCAACAACAGCTGCTGAAGGGTCTAAAATATCAAGGATTAGGAACGGACAATTATTAATGGCTATATTATACTAAGACAGGTCAAAAACTTTCTGCTAAAGATGTATATATTTCACAAATGCATCAATACGTTTTGTAAACATATATGTACATTTCACACTGCTTTCTTCATTTTGTTCTTAAGACCATTTACTGTAATTCAAACTTTAGGGTTGTTTTACCTGCAAGAACAGCAAATAGTTGTGCCACTCTGATTGTGCTAGGGACAGCAGAGGAGGTGAGCTGTGCAGAACCCTGCATGTAAGCTTCCAGATCACTGCATGGTTAAGAAGTTCTTAACAGGGGATTTTCAAATTCTCGTGTGTGTAAATTAATACTTGTTATTCATCCAAGAGGCTGTACAATATCTTACTGTTAGAACATTTTTGTGGAGAGATTAAAAAGTCTGCAGCGACAACAGGAACTGTCTCACCCAAGCAGAGATGCTAAGCATGCACATTCCAAGCCAAGAAGGAAACCAAAGATGCAGGCAAGTGAAAGTTGACAATTTAATCAAGTAAAATCTGGAAAGTAGCATCTGGCAAGAATTAAAGCAAGAATTTTGATGTCATTTATCAAGTGGTTAATTGTTTAAAAATAAAGTTTAAGACCTAACTAGTGCTTTGCTTAAAACACAAAGCATATTTATAAACTGATATATTCCCATCAGACGACTTTCAGAAGTGTGATGAACCATAAGGGCTTGTCTCCAGGTCAAATTTGTTGTGGATCAACTTGAAATGTTTCTCATTAAAACATCTTACAGCCATACGCAAAATGTTTTGTTACAAATCTTGCTCTTTAATGCATGTTATAAAACCCACTTTGGAGGTGGGTTTACTTAGATGCAGGAGAAGCTTATCCACAGCAAAATATATGTGGATACATCTGCATCCTGTACCATGTGTTGCACATCTATCAAGTCCTCCCACCAGTATCCCATACTGCTTTGCTGTCTACCTTGGTCTCCTATGACCTCAGAGCAGAATGAGGTATATTCTGACTGGATGTCACCTCACTGTTTAAAAGGTCATCCTCAGCCAGGTGCCGTCCTTTGTGATTCCATCATGAGGAGTTCACACACAGCAGTGTTATATTTGTGATAACTCTCTAGTAATGCCTCATGTGATCCCATACTATGGTTCTGGCTTTTTAGACCTCTTGGGATAGGAGCTTTATCTAGCCTGGCTGGCTGGCAGTAAATCGATATGCAAGCATCATGGCAATTGTTCAGTAAGGGGCACAACCAGAACACTTTCCAGTGCTGCAGTATAACAGAGGAGCTCCAGCTGGGACTACAGACATTCAAAGTACACTTTGTCTGAATAGAGAAGTAGCACAGTCTGATCTTACTATGCGGACTTTGACTGTTCTTTGCTACATGTGTCACCATTGTACCAGTGTTTGTTGTGAACAGTCTGACTGATCCACAATGACCTAGGTGAACCCTGAGCCAGTCAGTCATGAAGGTCCCACCACCTCTATTCAGAGCAGAAGGATGAGTCTGAACCACAAACAGAGACCCATCCTGTGGATAGCATCAATTCCTGGAAGTATTAAAATGATACCTCAAAATACAACACAACGAGAGGGCAGGTTACATATGTTGGGTACTGTAAGGATGTCTCCATGTTGGCATAACTTTTCACTGATTCATGGGCTTTTAAACTCCACCCCCAATGCTTAACGCAAAGGTGGCACTGGAGACTGCACAAACTCATTTATAGTAATAAAATACCCACAGAAACACTGTGTAACCTTCCTATGTCCTGTCCCATACCCCCATCGCAGTGCTTATTAGTCTTTCCCCCTCCACACAGTCACCTCCCCTTCCTTCACAAAAACAGTGGAATTGCATAGCTTAACAAGAAAGGAGATTCTTACTGAAAATGATCTTTTTTATTTTTTATTTTTCAGCATGTCAGCAGGATCAGGAAGACATAGAAGCACATTGGACTATGGAGAGGCAGACTATGTTCCTAGAGCAGATGGCCTACTAACTTTGCACAGCAGTATAGCAGCTCAATAACATTTTAAAATGCTTATAAAGTTCATCTTTATTTATTATTTGTATTGTTTACAAAAATAATTTGAAAGTGTATTTTCATTCATGTTTGAATCTTAGACCTTCCTTTCTATTGCAAAGCATCCAGTTAAAACCCCCTTACTGGTACAATAATTCCATCAAAACAAGTACTATATTAAAAGCATTGCTTTACAAACTGCACATACAATGCATTAAGAACAAAGAAATATGTGTAGTAATGTTATGACATGCCTTACACAACATACGCATTTCTCATGAGTAGGAGCACAACATATCCATCACAATTATTCTACACATAGGCCTCCTCCCTCGCTGTTCAAAATGTTCACCACGTGTGCACATCCCACTCCCATCATGTGCAATGCTCTCCCTTGCTCTCACAAAGATTGTACAAAACACAGCAACCAGATATAATCAGAAGATGTCCCTCATCAGCATCCAGACTTGACATCAGGAACCTCCATCTACCTTTCAGTCTTCCAAATGCACATTCCACAGTCTTTCTGCAACTACTCAGGGTATAACTAAGTAGTTCCTTTTGCCTCTCCAGTGACAGGTTTCCTAGGCCAGGAGAGCAGAGAGTAAACTATCTCCTAGAATGACTGTAGGAATGGCAATGTGATTAATGTTCATATAGACCATCAGTGCAAAAGTTCCATTTGTCATTACATGAAAGTGTCCAAACCTTCTAAAAATCATGGTGTCATAGACCTTTCCAGACCACCCCACATAAATATTAGTGAATGTTCCACACTGATCAACCAAGCCATGCAGCACCATGGAGAAATAATCCTCTGTTGATGAACCAAGATATGGGAGGCAAAGAATGGGCACATGGGTCCCATTGATGTCCCCTATACAATTAAGAAACCCCAATCATGCAAAGCCATTAATAGCTACCTGCACATTGCCTAGAATTATGAACTAGAAGGACAGCACCTTCTTGATTGTGGTGCACACCTCCATTGCAACAGCCTGATGTTTGATCTACCAACACCAAACTGGCTACTAACTGATCAGTAGCAGCCAGGGGTGAAAAGCTTCCAGATGGCAATAGCCACATGCTTCTCCATGCTGAGGAAAGCTCTCCAAGCTCTCGTGTACATGGTCTACCACTGCAGATCCAGGGGCAAGCTCTGCACAAAGTTCTAGGAAAGTGGCTTTTGACATCTTAAAGTTATGCCACCACTGCTGGTCATCTCAGGTCTGCAGCACTATCCTGTCCCACCAGTCAGTACTACATGGCAAAACCAAAAAGCAGTGTTCTGAGTGAGTCTGCTCCAGTAAAAGCCGAGGAAGTGTGATTGTTTTCAGTCTCCTCCTTCTCAGGTTCCCTTATTATTCTGGTTGTACAGCCATTGCACAACTTGAGATATTATACCAGCAGTCTTTATATGTATGACAACAAGGATTGCAGTGCTCAACAAGACTCCTCCATGCTGTCTGACAGTGCTTTAAAAGTGGCACTGGATCACAGAAACAAGGAGGCTGATGGAATGAAACAAGATGAAACATAAAAGTTATTCTGTTTGACCACAAACCCCAGAATTCCATTGCTTTCTGGTACAAAAAACTCAAAATGTAGAGCGCAAAAAAAAAAAAAAATCCCAGAAGGCATGCAGCAGCGTGGCAGAACAATGATGCGATGTCTGACCAGAATGCTGTGTGCTCATTGCAAAACAGTGCTGTAATGGATGGCCACAAAGATATGAAGCAACATTAACTATTTACTCCTGGGGGGATTCTGTACCAAAAAGTTAAAAATTCTGCCAAATTCTGCATATTTTATTTGTCAAAACAACACTATATAATCATGCCAGTTTCAATTATTTTGTTAATTTATTTCAAAATACCTGTCAGCAAGTATGTCTGTAACAATACAGACACACAAAACCTCCCCCAGGAGTAGAGAGTTAAAGAAACCCCTATAACAACCCAGTACCTATTTCTCTGCCCCCTGCTCCCCACCCCCCAGAGCCCAACTATACACCCCCCACCCCCAGCCCAGACATCTGGACCCCCTCCCATCCCAGAACCCAGCCTCACCCCTCCTTCCCCAGAGCCCAGTCGCAGGCCCTCCCAGCCCAGACACCCAGACCCCTCCTCCCCCAGAGCCCATCTGCGGGCTCCCCTCCCCCCCAGAGCCCAGACATGGGGCACCCTCCCAGCCCAGACACTCGCATCCCTCTCCCACAGAGTCCAGGGATCAAGAGGGAGAAACAGCCTGATACTAGGTCCCGGGCTTGCGTGGAGTTTCCTGCATGCTGCTTTTCTTCCTTCAGGGCAGGCCAGGAATTGCAGTTGCCAGGATCCCTCCAGCTCCCTCTACCTTCCCCCGGCAGTGTCTTCGATTTGCGAGCTGGACTCTGCAGGGCTCCAGCGGCCCCTAGTGGCAGCCAGCAGCTCTGCAGCCCATTTCAGGGGGAGGGAGGAAGAGAATTCTGCCTGCACATTAATTTCTGTGCAAATTCTGATGTGCAGTGGCACAGAATTCCCCAAGAGTAATTTAACTTGATTGCAGGATAACAATGCAGGGTGTAGAAATTAATTGTGCAACAGTTGTTGCGCATCACTTAACATGGATAAACAAAACCTGCACCAAGTTAAAAATGTAGACATACTCAGTTGCTTTCTCTCTTCTGTAGCCCTCCTGCATTCTAAACATAGTTGGAAGCTGCAATAGTCATAACAAAAGGCCATTTTTGTTTTTTTCAGAAGGTTTCAGGTCACATTTACTAAAAATCTAGAAGTTAGCTTGCACTTAACTGCTAACAGTTGTGTCACTGTGTTCACAACAATCCAATCAATTTAATTTGTTTGTATAGTTTAGCTTTTCTCTTCCATCAAAGTCAGAAGATAGAATTTCAATATTGAACTTAATGTAAAAACATTTAGCAGCTGTTTTATCTCCCAAAGGGAGCAAAAGGAGAAAGACAGAGAACAGGTGAAACTCTCTAGTGTTGATACATGTGAACACCTTGTCACATCTTACAAAGAACAATTCATGCTGCAAGAACATTGACAACTTTTTACAGTGTCACACACATTAAGAAGTTGAGCCTGGGTTATTGTGACCTTTTAGCTAGATGCCAACCATCTCTACCCTCACTACAGACACCAGCTAAAGGAACTCTCTACTTCAAACTTCTAGCTAAATTTCTACCAATAGAAGCAGCAAGTGTCATTAAGAAGCTAAGTTGGTTGCAGCATGAGACTAGTACTCATCCATCCCAAACATGTCACCTCTAAAACACACTTGCTGTCCGCCACTCTAGGGAAAGGAAGACCCAATAAATTTCTTAACTGTGTGATAAGTTTGAACAGTAACTGTACAAGACAATAAAAGCTACAGAGACTCAGTGTACTGTAGTATGATTCTACAACTACCCCATCTCCCCAAAAAAAAGATTCTGTGCACCCAAAACCATTACAAAGTCACTTCTAAGTTTCAGTTCTCTGAAAACCTGAAGACATACTTACAAAACACTCAGATAGTTTTAACTAGACAAAAGGTCCTTGGTTAATGATCCCACCCCCCTGCGTGAATGTCTTCAATTCCCATTAAGGAAGTTTAACTGTGCTTCCGTATGCCAATACTTAACATTTAGAATGGGACTGGGAAAATACTTATTTTATGCATTCCCTGTAGGATGCCAATACGAAGCATTTTCGATTAAATGAGTAGTCTTCCCAAAGGTCAGTCTAGTTAAATAGGTCACTGCACTGACTCAGGGAGGGGGGAAGCACAACAGAACTAAGAATGGCCATAGTGGGTCAGACCAATGGTCCATCTAGCCCAGTATCCTGTCTTCCAACAGTTGCCAGTGCCAAATGCTTCAGAGAGAATGAACAAAACAGGGCAACTTTCAAGTGATCCATCCCCTGTTGTCCAGTCCCAGCTTCTGGCAGTTAGAGGCTTAGGGATATCTAAGGGCAAGAGATTGCATTCCCAGACCGTCCTGGCTAATTGCCACTTATGGACCTATACTCCATGAACATATCTAATTCTTTTTTGAAACAAGCCCAGGCATACTTTTAGCATTCATAAAAGCCCTGGCAATGAGTTCCACAGGTTGGCTGTGCGTTGTGTGAAGAAGTATTTCCTTATGTTTGTTTTAAACGTGCTCCCTATTAATGTCACTGGGTGACCCCTGGTTCTTTTGTTGTGTGAAACGGTAAATAACACTTCCTTATTAACTTTTTCCACACCAGTCAACATTTTATAGACCTCTGTCATATTCCCCTTAGTGGTCTCTTTTCTAAGCTTAACAGTGTCAGTCTCTCTCTCTCTCTCTCTCATCAGGAAGCTGTTCCATACCCCTATTCATTTTTGTTGCCCTTCTCTATACCTGTTTCGATTCTAATACATATTTTTTGAGATACGGCAACCAGAAATGAACACAGTATTTAAGGTGTGGGCGTACCATGGATTTATATAGTGGCACTGTGATATTTTCTGTCTTCTTATCTATCCCTTTCCTAATGGTTCCTAACATTCTATTGGCTTTTTTGACTGCTGCTGTAGTTTGAGCAGATGTTTTCAGAGAACTATCCTTAATGACTCCAAGATCTCTTTCTTGAGTGGTAACAGCTAATTTAGAACCATCATTTTGTATGTATAGCTCGGATTATGTTTTCCAATGTTCATTACTTTGAATTATCAACAATGAATTTCATCTGCCCTTTTGTTGCCTAGTCACCCAGTTTTGCGAGATCCCTTTGTAACTCTTCTCAGGCAGCTTTAGACTTAACTGTCTTGAATAATTTTGTATCATCTGCAAACTTTGCCACCTCACTGTTCACCCCCCTTTCCAGATCATTTATGAGAATGTTAAACAGCATTGGTCCCAGGACAGATCCTTGGGAGACCCTGCTATTTACCTCTCTCCACTGTGAGAAATGACCATTTATTCCTATCCTTTGTTTCCTATCTTTTAACCAGTTACTGAGCCACAAAAGGACCTTCCTTCTTATCCCACAACTGTTTACTTTGCTTAAGAGCCTTTGGTGAAGGACCCTGTCAAAGGCTTTCTGAAAGTCCAAGTGCACTATATCAATGGGATCCCCCTTGTCCACAAGCTTGTTGACACCCTCGAAGAATTCTAATAGATTGGTGAGGTATGGATTTCCCTTTACAACAGTCATGTTGACTCTTCCCCAACATAGAGTGTTCATCTATGTATCTTGTTGAAACTATAGTGAACAACAGAATTATTAAACTGCCTGGTATTGAAGTTAGGCTTATCAGCTTTTAATTGCCACATCACCTCTGCAGCAGTTTTTAAAAATTGGGCTTATATTAGTTATCCTCCGAGAGTCCTCGGGTACAAGAGGCTGATTTAAGGGATAGGTTACATACCACAGTTAGTAGATCTGCAATTTCATATTTGAATTCATTCACAACTCTTGGCTGAATACCATCTGGTCCTGGCGATTTATTACAGTTTAATATATCAAGCTGTTTCAAAACCTCCTCTACTGACACCTCAATCTGGGACAGTTCCTCAGATCTGTCACTTTAAAATGGTTCAGGTGTGAGAATCTCCCTCACATCCTCTGCAGTGAAAACTGATTAATAGAATTTGTTTAGCTTTTCCAAAGTAGTCTTGTCTTCCTTGAGCGCTCTTTTAGCACTTCTTCATCCAGTGATTCCCCACTAATTGTTTGGCAGGCTTTCTGCTTTTGATGGAATTAAAACATTTTGCTGTTAGTTTGTGTTTTTTTGCTAGTTGCTCTTCACATTCTTTTTGGCCTGCCTAATTATATTTTTATACTTGACTTGCCAGAGTTTATGCTCCTTTCTACTTTCCTCAGTAGGATTTGACTTCCAATTTTTAAAGGATGTCTTTTTGCCTTTAACTGCCTCTTTTACTTTGTTGGTTAGCCATGGTGGCTTTTTTTTAAAATTTGGGATATACATTTAGCTTGAAGGCAATTCATTCTTGTGACTGTTCCTTTTTAATTTATGTTTAACTAGCATCATCATTTTTGTGTAGTTCGCCTTTCTGAAGTTAAATGCTGGGTTTCATTAGCATTTTCCCCCTACAAGGGGGAATTTAATTATGTGATGGTCGCTTTTAATAAGCAGTTCAGCTACAGTCACCTCTTGGACCAGATCCTGTGCTGCACTTAGGACTCTCCCCTTGTGGGTTCCAGGAGTGACTGCTCTAAGAAGCAGTAATTAACGATGTCTAGACATTTTATTTTGTGTCCTTCTATCTTGCATCCCTTCCTCAGGTGACATATATCCAATCAATATGGGGATAGCTGAAATCCCACATTACTGTTGGGGTTTCTGTTTTTGTAGCTTGTCTAAGCTCCCTGAGCATTTCACAATCACAATACCGGTCAGGTGGTCAGTAGTATATTCCTACCGCTATATTTTAAATTATTTAAGCATGGAATTTCCATCCAGAGATTCAATGATACAGTTTGATTAATTTAAGATTTTTACTATGTTTGACTCTATGATTTCTTTCACAGATAATGCCACTCTCCCCCCCCACTCCACCCCACCCATGAGCTATTCTGTCATTCCCACATATTTTGTACCCTGGAATCACCATGTCCCATTGAGTATCATCATTTCACCAAGTTTCTGTGATGCCTATTATATCAATATTCTCATTCACAACCAGGCACTCAAGTTCACCTATCTTAGTACTTAGACTTCTAGCATTTGTGAATAAGCACTTATAAAATTTGTCAATATTTAGTTGTCTGCCTTCATGTGATGTAATTGAAGGAGATTCTTTCGTTTGACTGTTTCGCTTCATTTCCCATCTGTACTTTATCAGTTTCTATCCTCTCCTCTTTACTAGGACCTAGAGTATTCCCTTTAATAAATCCTCCCTTAAGGGATGTCTTTGTCCAAACAGTGTGCTCCTCCACACCTGCTTTCCCCCAGCCCTTAGTTTAAAAAGTGCTCTACAAACTTTTTAATTTTACATGCCAGCAACCTGATTCCATTTTGGTTTAGGTGGAGCCAACCCTTCCTGTATAAGGCACCTCCTTTCCCAAAAGGTTCCCCAGTTCCTGATAAACTTAAATCCCTCCTCTGAATACCACTGTCTTATCCACACATTGAGACCCTGCAGTTGTCTGTCTGTCTAACTGGTCCTGCAGGTGGAACTGGGAGCATTGCAGAAAATGCTACAATGGAGGTCCTGGACTTTAATCTCTTATCTAGCAGACTAAATTTGGCCTCCAACACCTCTTTCCTACCTTTATCTATGTCATTGGTACCTACATGTACCACAACCACTGGATTCTCTCCAGCATTGCCCACAAGTCTATATAGATGTCTCAAGAGGTCTGCACCCACCAGACAATTCACCATGTGGCTCTCCTCGTCATCACAAACCCAACTATCTATATTTCTAATAATTTAATCCCCCATGATTATTAGCTGTGTCTTCCTAATAACTGGGGTTCCTTCCCCTAGATGGGTATCCTCAGTGCAAGAGGATATCATGACATCTGGAAGGAGGGTCCCAACTATGCGATCATTTCCCTCCGCTCCAGCTTCATGTTCTCCTTCCCCAACACTGTCATCCTCAACTGTGTCTCTGAAAGTTTCATCTATGTACCTCTGTCTCCCTTAGCTCCTCCAGCTTAGCTACTCTGGTCTCAAGAGCCTGTACTCAGTCTCTGAGGTCCATAAGCTGATTGCACCAAATGTACATATTTGCCATCTGCCCACAGGCAGGTAATTGATCATAAATGCTGCATTCAATGCAACAAACTGGATAGCCCCCAGTCTGCTGCTGGACTTCTGCCTGGGTTATTTTTACTCTTGCAGGGGTTTTTGTTTGTTCGTGCTATGATTTTTTGTTTGTTTGTTTTGGGGGGGGGGGGGCCATCACTGGCCTAAGTTTAGAGTATGTTTGTTAGGTTTATCTGGCTCTCACACTCCTTCTCTAAACTCCCCTGTTTCCTAGCTCCTCTGGTTGCTTAGAAGCTGGTTTTTTAAAACCCCTGTTCTCCCTGAGTTAGCCCCGCCCCCTTGTCAAGGGATCCTAAAGAGGTTAGGAATCAAAGGATAGCAGGCTAGAGCCTCATTAGGAAGCTTTCAGCCTAGCCTAGCAGGAATCTAGGCTCAGCACACAGCCCCCAAAAGAGACCACACTATAAAATTCAATCAAGCAGGCACATGGCAAGCAGGCACATGGCAAAAAACTAAGACAACAAACTCACTCCAAGGATCACACAGTTGCTCCAAGGATCACACAGGGGCGGAGGGATAGCTCAGTGGTTTGCGCATTGGCCTGCTAAACCCAGGGTTGTGAGTTCAATCCTTGAGGGGGCCACTTAGGGATCTGGGGCAAAAATTGGTCCTGCTAGTGAAGGCAGGGGGCTGGACGCAATGACCTTTCAGGGTCCCTTCCAGCTCTATGAGATAGGTACATCTCTATATTATATATATTATTATATATTGCTCCTCTTTCACCTGGAGCACTCCTCCACAAAACTCCCATTTGTTGCTCCTGTGTGCTAGCTAACTGTCATGTATTGCTTCTAGCCCAATCAGGTAGTGCACAGGTGCAGACCCTGGACTTTCAAAAGACCTATTTTTTCCTCAACTGAGAGTATGAAGACATCTAAAGCCAACTAAATTATTCCAAATACTCAAATATGGGCTTATTCCTTTCATGCAAAAGGTGCCCCTGAAAAAAGGGAGGCAGCTACAGAAAAGTCAGATTAATAATACAAATTAAAAATACCTCCAAAATATTGGATCTGTGCCCTAGCTGGCTCACTGAAGCAGTTTATCTGGTTTACTGGCTTAGATAAGGAGTCACCATGGAAACTATAAAATGAAGAGGGACTAAAAGGGAAAAATGAAATTTATAAAGCAACAATGAAATTCTCTTCAGCATAACAGACTGATTTGAATTTTTTTCATTTCTATAACAGCTCTGTCACTTTAACAATCTGATAGATCCACAGGAATTGTATTACAGAAACCACAAGAGCCCCCACACAACCATTTTCCTATTATCAGTTGCTCCAAGCAGGATTTGTTCAATTAACTAACAACACTGTGGGGTAGGGGGAAGCAGATTTGAATGCAAGCTACAGTGGAAGTCTATATTTAAAAACATTTGGACAAAGAAAGCTACATAGACAGTAACAGGCATGCTTGAATTTGAAAACGAGGACCCTGCAGACACTGCATTCTACCCATGGAAGTTCAGCACTAAGACTTTGTCTACCTGGAAAAGTTTTACCAGTTATATTGGTAAAACCACCACCCCATCCCACCCCAGACACTCTTATTACAGTATACGAGTGTCTTTTTTTTTTTTTTTATTTAGCTTAAGTCCCTACCCAAGCAACATGAGCCAAACCGAAAAAAAGCAACTATTACACACACAGGGGTTATACCAATACAACTATATCAGCTTAAATACACATCCTAGTTTATACTGGTATGAATCTCCCATGTAGACAAGCCCTAAATGTGACAGAACTGTAGCTCTTCAAATATTCTGTTGCAAGCTTTGCATACATTTTTTTATATATTGCCATAGTCAGCCAACTGAAAATATGCACTGCATTCTGCAGACGTTTTCAAAGTAACAAGGGAAATATCCTGGAGCAAATTTTTTTTTTATCATCATTTAAAAAAAAAAAAGCAAAAACAGGTAAAGATAATTAGAAAAACTTGTGCCATCATAGTAAATGTTACAACTGTAGTGGTTTTTAGCTAGCAAAATCTTAACTACCGGTACTCATTCTCTGCAGCTAAAAAGCCAAAGAAGGAAGTCTCAAATATGCCTAGTCAGTCTCAAGTGAAGGGCTCTGGTCTTCACTATGTTAGATATTAATTCATTTTTTCTGCATAAAAAAGGTTTATTGGGGGACTTCTAATCTTTAAAGAGCTGGACAAAATTAATTCTCACAGCACCCATCTGAGGCATTAGCCACATTCTATAGGAGGAGAAGAGAGGCAGATAAATTAAATGACTTGCCCAAGGCCACTCAGTAATTTAATATCAGAGTTGAGATTAGATTTCAGGGGGTTCTGTCTCCCAGGCCTAGTCTCCCTCCAGTGATTCATACTGTCTCTTATTTTTGCATCGTTTACTTTTAATTGTTAGTTCAAGACAAAAAGACCAGCATTTGCAAATTAAGAGATTGAGATATGAAATATAACAACTCCAACTAGAGCAATAAGTAAATCAGACTGAAACCTTGAAATTTGACATATTGTACCCAACATAATTTGATAAGAGATGTGATTTTTCAAAGACAGCTCTGGGGGTAAACTTGCTCTTGTTTGTATAAAGCAGCAGTGTGGCCGCAGTTTCAGTAGAAGGTTCTTGTCCTGTCCTCCTAGCTGGAGGAAAGATGCAGAAGTTCTCTTTGAGAAGGAGGGAGTAGGAATACCAGATATATAATAAAGATGTGACACTTACTCAGATACCCAAGGCCCAACATCATCACAAGAGGAGAAAATGCATGATGAGGACCTGAGATTAACAACCACCATTGTATCCTTTTGATTTATATTTGTTGCAATGAGCCATATTCTGATTCTATGTACAGTGAAATAGAAGAAAAGGCCTTATGCTCAAAGAGTACATCATAATGTGCCCATTGAAATTCAGATATAGTGAACCTTGATTTAGGAGAGAAGTTGGCTGGTGAAAAAAGAAAAGTGATTTCAAGACAAAAGAGTCACTGAAACTTAAGATGTCTATTAAATACCTGTTTTATTGCATAATGAATTCCAGAATACAATATTTAAACCAGACCAACATAAAACTTTGAATTTTCTGAAGAATGAAACTTTCAGAATTCTGCATGACCTACCTTTAGATCAATGTCACAGCTCCGATCTCAGCTGAAATTGCTGTTTCCCAATGCTGTAAAACTCACACTCTAAGACAGTTAAGAGTACAAAGCCAAGATCCTGTGTCAATTGCTTTTAGATACCTAAAAGGGAAAAAGTATACATTTAGTCATACAATCGTACACAAGAGGCCCTTGATTGTTACTACTTATAGTACTAAAAAAATTATATCTAAAGTTTTTTTTCCCTCCAAAGTATGCACAAAACCAGTCAGAATCTACAGGTATACAGTGACTCAAGTTGTGTGGGAAATGATTTTGCCATCCCGGGAAATTTTTTAATATTGCAAAAAGTTTTCCCTTTCCAAACTGGGACAAGATCAAAATCTTGAAAAATTTCAAACTGAAACTAAAAAAAACCCACAGTTCATTCAAACATTATTTCATTTAAATACTTTTGAAATGTTTTGGTTGACTTTTATTATCATTTAAATTTCACTATAAATTAAATTTCAAAACAAAAGGTATTTCAAACCAAAAGATGGAACTTCTGCTTTGAAAGTGCCAAAACAGGACATAAGACCAAAAATTTAAAAACTTTTGACATTAAATGTTTAGTTGAAGAATTCCCAGCCAGCTCCACTTATGACGACAACTGTTGATCTGGTCATCTGCATCGTAGTAAACTAAGTGCTCACCAGCATGCAGTTTTCATATGCGACCAGTCTACTTTGATATAAGGAACTTGTTAAATAAAGCTGCTAAAAATATTTGGCCTTGCCTGAATACTGTACAGGTCTGTCGCATCTTAGGCGCATTTAACATGTGCGATTTCAGCTTTACGCGGTCAGCAAAAAAAAGAAAAACAAAAAAGAGAAAAATAACAATTTAAATACTGTTTCTGTAGTGTGGGCGATTCTGCCCGCCATTACACTCAATGTAATTTCGCTTTAGGCGCTGACCGCGGAACGTAACCCCAGCGTAAGATGAGACAGACCTGTAATAGTACATTTCTGTTCTACAAACTCATACTAACTAAAGGACTGAGTTTAGGTTACGTCACTAAACTGAACAGCATTGGTATCAGTTTCTAAATAAGTACCGGCATCCTGGGCAGGAGGAAGCATGTGCAGTCAGACTATAACATGGAAACATTATTATTATTAATAATTAATAATTAATAGCAGCTAAAATTACTTGATTTTAGCTGACTGAAGATTTATGAATTACTAACCAATACAGATGCAAATACACAAAGAAGGGCGAGGGGATGAGAAGTGGAAGAGTTAAAACTAAAAAAAGGGAAAAAATTGCCGCATAATTTTCCTATTGAGTGAAACAGTGCAAGCAATACTGATACATGTTAGTCTTCTCCCATGTGTGTTAATTAAACATGAAACCAAAGCTCTTTCCTCCCACCCCCAACTGGGACAACCTCAAATAAGGCAACTTCAAAGTAATTAGTGCCCAGTAAGAAACAGTTACCTTTAGTTTCACAATTGAGATTACATTGTAACACAACACAACACTGTTTTCTTTTGCATAATTTTATTATTGATACAACACTCCTCATACGAGTCCACAATAATAAAAGAAAGAAAATTTGTCACAGAAGTATGGAATAAAGGAAGACCTACACACAGTCAGCCTTGGTATTAACTCTAGCTGGGGACCTTAGCAAAGTCACATAACCTTCGTGGTGACATAGTTCAGCCTTAGAAGAACTAGTCAACATTAGCACCATTATCAGTTAATATAGTGAACTACTGAGGCAGCTGTTCACATAACCCTGCTTACAAAAAAGAAAGAACAACACTGCAAGACAGAGTGGACAGGCAGGAACTTTGTTGGCCAAGCTTATATGCTGTTAAACATTACTGGACTCCCAGAGCAGATGCTACAGCAACACAGCTGCACCACTACAGTTGCAATGCTTCAGTTGTAGACACCGCTTACACTGACAAGAGGGTTCTCCCGTTGGTGTAGGTAATCCACGTCCCTGAGCAGCTAGGTCAATGGAAGAATTCTTCCATTTACTCAGCTCTGTCTACATGGGGATTTAGGTCAGCTTAACAATGCCACTTAGAGGTGTGGATTTTTCATGTCCCTGGCCAACATAGTTAAACTGACCTAATTTTCTAGTGTAGACCAGGCATTAGTCTTGTCATCCCATCATCATAACTTTAGCCTGGGCTTCTTACAGCACAAGAAGTCAAAGTCACAACTGCACCAGGAAGCTCTAGACAAACAATATATCCAGACCATCTCTCTTTAAGGCTAGCGGGGAAGAAGATCAAGATAATTCCAAAAAGAAACACTGAGATCACAAGCTCACAGATGCTATGTTACTTGTACATATTGAATGATAGCCAAATACCAGACACACTGTTGAATTTTTCTGAAACTCAACTTATTATCTTTGTTGGATGTACTGTTGTTAAGTGTGCTGATTGGAAAAGTCAATATAAAAAGTATTATGGAAATTTCTGCAAGGTAACTGGTTTTTAAAAGATAAAATGATACAGCTGAGAAAATACCAACAACTTTCTTTTCATTTTACTGACCACACACACACGCCCCACTATAAGCAAAAGAACCCTTTAAAACAGTTGCTTAATTTCATGGTCAAGATATTTGGTTTGTAGAACTTGAAGGTATTCAAGGCAAAGATAAAACAGAGTCACATCATCCCCTTATGGAAAGACCATGGAAAAGTCTATGTTCGGATGTATGTTGGCTGGACAAATGAACATACTTAATCATTATTCAACACCACCACTCACAAAGCAAGTACCGGTAATTGTTTCCTCAAATTGTTTCCACAGTCTCTATCGCTTTTAACAGAAAACAAAATTACCAAGGTACCAAATTTAACCTTAAACTGGCAATGTCCACTACTAACAGTAAATTAATGCAAAAAGCTATGTTAATGCAACAGTTAAGTATCTACATCAGAAAATGTCTAGCTAAAGTTATATGTTCAGCCTTAATACAACTTCCTTGTGCACATGCATGATGATAACCTAATTACATGATAACATACTATTTCTCAAGTACAATATGTATTATTTCTAGACTCTTAGATACAATCATAGCATCTTGTAATTTTTTCTTCATTCTTGTATGCTTACATTATTTTTGTTGTCATAATTGACCATTATATCTTTGTTGACCTAGGCCCACATGGAGCTCCTTGTAGGATCAGGGTCTCAGACTTTTTATATGATCAGGAACATCTCTAAACTAGGTATTTTAATAACTTTATCAGACTACCACAGAAACACACAATGAGCTGTACTAAAAATGTTAGTAACTAAAAATAAAATAAAATAAAAGTAACATTTATGATTTTTGTTTTACCATGTTACTTGTGTAAAATGGTCATGATGTATACATTATGTACCCTAGTTTCAAAGGGTCTTAATAAAATTAAAATATTGCATTCTCCTAGTGTTTGATGCATTGACTTTATTGCTGACAGTTTCTATAATAAGTGAGAATGTGTGTATAGGGTTAGAATGAAATCTGTTCTGAATGGCAGAAATTCTCCTGGTACTTTCTCACAATGGTTTAGCATACTGTGCATAAGAGAGATAGTTATTTTAGTTCACATGCAAAGTTATCTGTAATTTTCCAAGTAAATCATAACAGTAGCAGCCTTAACTGAATTGCCTTACTTCTATTTAGGGGTGTAGGGGACAACTTCCTGGTGCAAGTGCTGGAGGAACCAACTAGGGGAAAAGCTTTTCTTGACCTGCTGCTCACAAACAGGGAAGAAATAGTAGAGGAAGCAATAGTGGATGGGAACCTGGGAGGCAGTGACCATGAGATGGTCGAGTTCAGGATCCTGATACAAGGAAGAAAGGAGAGCAGTAGAACAGAGACCCTGGACTTTAGAAAAGCAGACTTTGACTCCCTCAGGGAACTGATGGGCAAGGTCCCCTGGGAGAATAACATGAGGGGGAAAGGAGTAGAGGAAAGCTGGCTGTATTTTAAAGAAACCTTATTGAGGTTGCAGGAACAAACCATCCCCATGTGTAGGAAGAAAAGTAAATATGGCAGGCGACCAGCTTGGCTTAACAGTGAAATCCTTGCTCGTCTTAAACACAAAAAAACAGCTTACAAGAAGTGGAAGATTGAACAAATAACCAGGGAGGAGTATAAAAGTATTGCTCAGGCATGCAGGTGTGAAATTAGGAAGGCCAAATCACACTTGGAGTTGCAGCTAGCCGGAGATGTTAGGAGTAACAAGAAGGGTTTCTTTAGGTATGTTAGCAACAAGAAGAAAGTCAAGGAAAGTGTGGGCCCCTTGCTGAATGAGGGAGGGAACCTAGTGACAGAGGATGTGGAGAAAGCTAGTGTACTAAATGCTTTTTTTGCCTCTGTCTTCACAGACAAGGTCAGCTCCCAGACAGCTGCACTCTGCAGCACGGTATGGGGAGGAGGTGACCAGCTCTCTGTGGAGAAAGTAGTAGTTCGGGACTATTTAGGAAAGCTGGACGAGCACAAGTCCATGGGGCCGGATGCGCTGCATCCGAGGGTGCTAAAGGAGTTGGCCGATGAGATTGCGGAGCCATTGGCCATTATCTTTGAAAAATCATGGCGATCGGGGGAGGTCCCGGACGACTGGAAAAAAGCTAATGTAGTGCCCATCTTTAAGAAAGGGAAGAAGGAAGATCCAGGGAACTACAGGCCAGTTAGTCTCACCTCAGTCCCTGGAAAAATCATGGAACAGGTCCTCAAGGAATCAATCCTGAACCACTTAAAGGAGGGGNTAAAATAAAATAAAATAAAACTAACATTTATGATTTTTGTTTTACCATGTTATTTGTGTAAAATGGTCATGATGTATACATTATGTACCCTAGTTTCAAAGGGTCTTAATAAAATTAAAATATTGCATTCTCCTAGTGTTTGATGCATTGACTTTATTGCTGACAGTTTCTATAATAAGTGAGAATGTGTGTATAGGGTTAGAATGAAATCTGTTCTGAATGGCAGAAATTCTCCTGGTACTTTCTCACAATGGTTTAGCATACTGTGCATAAGAGAGATAGTTATTTTAGTTCACATGCAAAGTTATCTGTAATTTTCCAAGTAAATCATAACAGTAGCAGCCTTAACTGAATTGCCTTACTTCTATTTGTCTCAAAACCTTTAAAAAAAACCAAAAAAACCCACCACAATTGGTCCCTGAGTGCTCCTATTATAAGTACCTACATGCCAAGTAGGTCTAGTGGTTACGGTTCTAGCCTAGGACTTTGGGAAACCTGGGTTCAAGTCGTCCCTGCTCTGCACAGATTTCCTGTGGGAGTTTAACTAAGGGTTAGCCTACACTAGAAGCGCTGTAGCGCATCTCATGAAGACATTCTATGCCGACGGCATAATAAATCCACCTGCACAAGAGGTGGTAGCAGCTCGACCACTGATATAGTCCTGTCCATACCAGTGCTTAGTGTAATTTATATTGTAAATTATGGTGTAATTTATGTTGCTCGGAGGGGTGACTTATTCACACCCCTGAGCAATGCAAGTTATACCGAAATAAATGGTAGCGTAGACCTAGCCTTAGTCTCTATGTCATGGTTCCCCATCTGTAAAACAGGGATGATACTTCTGTACCTCACAGGTGTCTTTTAAAGATAAATACACTGAAGATTGTGAGGTACTCAAATATTATCATAATGAAAGCCATATAAGCATCTTAGATTAAAAAAAATCTATATTAGATAAATTTTTAAATTTGAGACATAAAATCTATCCAAAAGTTTATTTCAAGTCTAGAAACTTCTTCACTCTCTGAAACCAGAGGTGTCAGAGAACCCACCATACCTATTACAGTTGACAGTAATTTATGGCTGTGAAAGTAATAAAAGACTTGAAGGGGGATTTTTAAAATCACATCTTCAATTTCAGCCCTGCCCTTTAGCACAGTTGTAATTTGAGATATACTATACCCCTCACATTCCAGGTGAATTGAAGTTTTATGTGAACAGTTCCCATGCTTAATCTGCTTTGTCTAGTCTCACTGTTGATATTCCATCCCCTAACTAGAAATTTAATCAGGTACAAACATTTAACTATCAAACGATTTAAAGATACAGACAGATGCAGACTTTCCACATTTTCCAGTCCAGAAAAAAAATATTTTATGGCAAAAATAAGTTAAAGTTTTTGATACAGTAAAGAAATGCAAAGTTAAATGTGACATTACCATGGAAGCCCTAGAGAAGTTTTTAAGGGTGAAAATGATCTTTTAATTATGTTAGTGTCATGAGATTCTATGTACCTTGGATTTATAGCTTGAGTACACACAATTCTAAATGCAAAGAGGTTCAAATAGCTCCATGTCCATCTTTCTGAAAGTATTGTTTTTTAAAGTCCACTTATTGTTGGGACAAGTATGAGTAATAGGAAGATGATGGTACAGTGGGTACAGTTAGATGCCCTTGATCTTAGACAAGACACTTACCAATATTCTATTCAAACTCATCTGAGTGGTGAGCTTCCTACTTTGGGAATAGGGAGTGACAAGCATAGCACTAGCTGTGGCACCAGGTACTTTAGAAATATGCCCCATACTACAGCCAATAAGAGTGCATCCGTCTACTCTCGAGGTGCCAATGGCATAGAGGACTATTATGAAGTCCACATTAGAAGTGTGTTTGCAACCTCCTTGCCAATCTTAGATCAAGAATAAAAGCACTGGAGGTCTATATTGATTCTTGACAATCCAGGAGCAGCAATGACCTTGATTTCATAAATGTTATTTATGGCTAAAGATAAGAAAGCTCTCTTTGCCTTGAATGCATGCTTAGCTAGGAATATAAATATTTTCTGATGCAAGCGAGTAGAACTCAAGTCTCATTCCATTGGGGCCAAAACTTTCTTCCCTACCATTTCACCTGCACATGGTGACCACTGACAAAAGTTATGAGAATAGAGGCAAGATACATCCAGATACTAACAATTACAGCAAAGATTGGCGAGTGTTCTGATTAATTGGTGCTCTACAATATTCAAGTCATACTTACGTATTGTATATGCTGATTCTGTGTAAGACAATTATGATCAAACCTGTTTTCACTATTGTGCTGAGTTAGTCTGTTTTTATGGAAAACAATTTCCATCAATATTCTTTAGAGCAGCAGATCATGAGTAAACAGCTCTTATTTGGGCATGAAAGAGAGAAAGACACACAGCTATACCTGGGTATCTTTGTGTGTATTAGAAACATTTCACTTTCTATATGTGCCTATGTTTTCTAACCACACAAGATTATAGGATATATGACGTGCAGCAAGACCTGTGCCCAGCTTGTAAACTTAGTAGAGTGGAGGGCTGATTTACTTCCATTTTCAGCCTCAGGATGAACATGCCAGTCTACCATTACATTCAGCATTTTAAAATTTAGATTAGTCACTTTTCCAGCAGACAGTAACCTAGTGGATCAGACACTCAATAGCTCTGCTAGCCTGGGCACATTGTGCCCATGATGGGCTCCTTTCATCCCTCCATTCCCCTCATGGGCACAGTGTGCTCAGGCTACCACTGCTCTCCATTCTGCCCCCCACCCCGGTGGACAATCTGTGTGGCTCCTCCATTTCCCCCTTCCCATCTCTCTTACCACCACCACCCCCCCGCCGCATATCAGGGTCACTGTGTACCACCCATTTTCATCTCATTTCACCAACCTCTGGTTCCATGCCATTCCTGGGACCCTGCTTTTCTCTATCCACTTCCCACCCCCTTCATCTGCACCTCCCCCAACTCCAGCTCTCCACTGCCACGTCTGCCTACCCATCCACCCCTGGGGTGCCTGCTTTCTTCATCGTCACCATTCCCCATGCTCCCACTCTTTTGCAGGTTCCAGCTCTGTCCCCTTTGGGATCCTGCTTCCACTGACAACACTTGCCTCCTCTGGATCCCTTCTCATGTTACTCTCCCTCCCAGTAAGGCTCTCCTATTTCTGTTAAGAGTCTGGGCTACATACAATATCTCCACACAGGAAGTTAAGCTGCTGCCTCTGGTATGTGTAGGCAGCAGGATGGGGCAGCAGAAAGATTCCTCTGCTTGCAGCACAAGGCGGCCTTGGCCCCCCGATTTTCCTGTCAATCAGGCTTTTCTGTGTTCCGATTTGCACGAAAAATCACTAAGGTTGTGCCCATTGATGCCTAGAAATTTCCCTGACATTTCTGAATTGGTTGGACACAGCATGACAGGCAAACCAGGCATCACTGAGTTGAGTGTTAGACCACGCTTCACCTGGCTAGTAATTAAATTTCTCTTGCCCAGATCAGATTTCTGTAGTCTAGGGCTGTGTGGAAAAAAGGATTTTTCCTAGCTTGACCCTATCTCGTGGCTAATAGAAACTTACTCTTCTCAGATGGAATGTTTATCATTACCACCTACATTTCTGATGACAGTCACCATAGTTTGGATACTTAGTCATTCATTTTACCTACACATAAGATCAAAACAGACATCTCACTGGCCAAGCTTGCAAAGGCCTAATATTCAATTCAACAGCATTTCAGTGTTTGTCTGCCTGTAACGCCATACCTTTTGAATGCCGCAGCCAATCAGTTCCCAAATTTCAGGCAATGTTACAGGCATCAATGAGCAGAACCCTATTGATTTGGGGGAAAATGGGAGACACATGGAGTCCTTGACATCGGATTAGTACAGCCAAGGCCTCAAGCACCTCTGCAGTTGTCTACAGAATAAACAACTGGTTGATGACCCCCCATGGCTTCCAGCATAACAATATTCCTCTATCATCTCGCTCTGCCTAGCCTCCCAAAGTGGACACCCTGAATGATTTCTCCCCCGGACAGAAAATATAATAATGGGGTGGAGGAGTGCACACAGCCTCTGGTAGGGTGGAGAATAGGGGACCCTGCTATGGGGGGAGGGGGAGAGGTTAATGGGGAGCACACAAACCATGGGAGGAGGGAAGCATGAAGGGGAAAGGGGAGAATATGGGTACACAAAGAGCCCCTGCCATGTAGGGGGAGAATGGGGAACCCTGGAATGGATATGGGGGGAATGGGGGACACTCAGAACCCTGATGGAGGGGAGATTGGGGGAACCTGGTACAGGGGATACGGGGAACATCCCCTGCCATGAGGAGAAGGTGGCGACATAGGGGTGCTAGTATGGGGGAGAGTTGTGGACCTCTATGGCAGGAAAGGGTAATGGGGGGGACACAGAGCCACAGGCAGAGGTGAGATTGAGGGTAGTTGCAGGGAGTCCCTAGAAAAAGGGCAGGGGGGAATGAGAGATTGGCTCACAGGGAGTTTGTGGGGTAGAACGGAAGAATACAAAGAGCCCGTCCTATGTGTAATAAGCTCAGTCTACCCAACCCATGAAGCATGCAAACCTGCGACCCTAAGAGCACTCCAGTGCCAATTGGTACACTGTTGTCAGGATATATATCCAAAAGGTCGTATGTAATAAATCACTGCTGGAAAACTAATAATTCACTGATCATTAATATTCTTGCATGATGTATGAACAGTAAACTCAAAGGGCGTTATAGAGATGTGCTGCAAATAGGTTACTAAAACGTATTTACCAAGCCGTGCCTACCCCTGTTCCAAACAAAGGAATGTGGTTCTGCCTGCCTGAATGTGTCTCTGATCGGAATTAAGCAAGATGTGACCAAAGAGAAAGAAAAACGCATTTACATGCAAGATAAATAAAGTCATCAAGAGAGCAAGTGGGGAAAAATGACTAACTATCTTGACGGGGGAGGGAGACTGCATCTTCCAGAAGCCTTCCTGCCGCTTGAAGTAGGGCCACTAAACTTTGGGAAGATCTAAGGAGAGAGAAAATGCCATTTTGGCATCCATCACTTGAGGGACTAAAAGGGCCAGAGCTCTTCAAATCACAGAATGACTGATCCTTCAACTAAGGGGACTGAATATAGGTGAGAAACCTGTTTAGGCAAAGATTGCAACTTGCTGAAATTCAGTTTTAGTGTTAGATGCATATTTTTGCTTTTGTTTGTAACCTTTTCTATCCTTATTCCTTATACTTGTTGTCACTTAAACCAACATTTTGTTTAATAAACTTGTTTTACTTTTACTGTAAGCCAGTTCAGTACTTTGATTTAAATAAGAGCGTTTGACAAACTCCAGCTAAATTAATGAGTTGCTGTTTACTGTCTCTTTAAAGGAGCAGCAAATTTAACTTCTAGGAGTGTTCCAGGAGAGGGCTGGACACAACAGGACAGATGGTTTTGCGGAAACTCAGGACTGGGGGATGGGGTCATGCTGCAAAAAGTAACTGGATGGTGTAAGCCAGGATGTGACCTACATGCTTGTAAGGCTGTCTGTTGGTGCCCAGGCTGTGAGCCACAGCAGCATAGCATTTAAGGTATCCAGAATTGCAGGGCAGATGGTGAAAACCCATTAGTGGTCTGGTTGAACCCCAAAGCATCACAGACCCCCCCTCTCTAAACTTGAATAGAGACTGTTAATCTTGTTTTTTTTAGCATATGGTTATGGAATTAATACTTTCTCTAGTCTCAAGAAAGATTGAGGGCCTCCCCTGTTGGCTTCATATTGCCCTTCTATAGGACAGATGGGAGGGGTTAAACAGTTAGGTGTGAAGTAGCACTTAATATATTAAGAGCTGTTCAGGATTTTATCCCATGTGCATCTTATCTAAGTAGCCTCTTTCCCCAAGAGTGAAATTTACTATATATCATCAATGACTAAAGTGTAACTCAGATATTTTTCAGATCTTCATTATTATTTCTACAAAATATCTCAAATATATTTTAATCAAACTGATTAAAGTGAAATATTTAGCTTTTATAATAAAGTTTCCTCACTCCTCAGATATTTAACCATTCATTTTGCATAATTCCATGTAATTTCAAAGCTGTGTCAGAGATAGCATGCTAAAATAAAAATAGCATTAACTGTCTTCCCAATTAGTATCTACCATCACACCCTTTTCAAGTTACTATAACCACAAAATTCAGAATGTGCATCCATAAAATTCTGTTCCAATTCTAGCCAAGAAACAATGTTAAAATGTAAGTGACAAAGGAATTAGAAGTGTATTAATTTACAGACTTCAGGAGAAAGATCATTTAAGAGGGCAAACTATTTAAGCCTCCAAAGCTTAAAAATAAGTTATGAAATATTTTACTTACTGCTGAAGAGGGATTCTGTCACACAACTTTTTGATAATAAGCACTTAACATCTTCAAAGTGTTACACATGCAGTAGTAATTAATGCTTAGTTCTGAAATGCCTAAAAAAATTATAATCTTGTTGGAAATAGCCTTCTTAATCTACTCTTATGCTGCAAACTGAAAATTATCTGTTTATATAGGACTTAGCCAAAAAAAGTGCTTTTACTCCCACTTATAGTTGCAGCAAAAGTTAAACACTATTACCAAAGAAAAGCTGACATTATAAAAACTGGTCACAGGCAAGCAAGTCACAATGTTAGAAATCCCATATGGTCACTGAACTAGAGAATAATAGCAGTTGCTAAACCAAATGAATGCTATTGATCAATTCAAAGAGAGATCTCTGTACTTTGTTATTTTTGCATTTTATTGAAATGACCACTACATTTAATGTTCAACAATATTAACAACTCAGATGTCTGATTAACTCTACAACCTTATCACAGTTTTAAGGGTTTGGCAGAAAAGGAATGCATACTACTCAGACCTACAGTTAACATATGAGAAACATTACTAGAGAGTCATTCAGCAGCCTCCTCATGGGAAAGGGTAACATTATGAGAACTGTAAGTGTTTGCATATGTTGTTTTACCTTTGTTCTTTTATTGTCTTATTTCTCACCTCTTACATGTTAAGACTTTTGGGAGCTACTAATTTGACTGCCTTCTCTTTCTTCCTGGGGCCCTCTGGGATCACCGCCTTCATTTCACTCTCTTTTGTTCCTGCTACAGTGACCCTCCCACCAGTCAAGGAGAGCTAGACATGCCATTCTCTGGGGACATTGATAGCCACCAAGAGCTAGTCATGGCAGGGGTTTGGAAAGGACAAGGTGAAGGAAGAGAAAGAGAGGGCAACATAGTTCAATTTCTCTCCATTTCCCTCCCCACACCAACAGGCTCCCAACTCACACTCAATCATCCAGGGAGCAGAAGCATAACCTTGATATTGAACTCACATTTCTTGTATTATGTAGAGCTGGCCAAAATTTAGGGGTTTTTAATTCGCAGGAGATTTTGCTACTTACAAATCTGCTTTCCTTCTGATTTAGAAGGAAAGCAAATTTACCAAAATTTCCCATCAAAACCAAAGATCCCCAAAAATTTTATTTTAGAAACATTGAAATATGGTGTTCTTGAAACAAAACATGAAATTTATTTCTTGTCAATTTCACAGCTGCTATTCAGGCTCCCAGGGCTGCTTGCTGGAGTGAGGGGAGCCTGCCAGCACCCAGAGTCCCAGCTCTAGACAGGGCTCCAGGAGTTGGCAGGTTTTCTGCCATAGCTACAGACCCTGAAACCTGCCTTTGTTTCAGCAAAAGTTTAGTCGAATCTGTAGTAGATTCATCAAAACATTTCTCTACAATGAATTGGCATTTTCTGAATAAATGTTTTGCTGGAAAATTTCTGATCAGCTCTAGTATTAAGAGAGCTAAAAAAAAACCCCATTCACACCTTTTACATAAGTAATGGCTGCTGCTATGCTACAACAAAAATTAACAGCTAGGAGAGGAGAGGCATACATTCAAATACAATCACAGCTCATACAGTTTTTTAATTATCACATTGCAAAATGCAAAATGCAAAACCAAACTTAACTCTGCTCCAATAGCCACATCCAGTCTCAAAACTACAGATAAGAAACCCTGGCATCTTATTCTCCATATAGAAACAATATTTTCATCCCATCCATCAGAAAGTAGAAAGATTTCATATCATTCTCTTCATATACTCTCAAAGTCCCATTATATGATCCATATTTCACACCCTTATTGTATAGGACCTCACTTTCCACCTGTCCATCCACCTCCAACCAGCTCCTAGTCACCCGCCTCAGTGTATCATCGTCCAGAGTCAGGACAACCTAAAGGGGATGTAGAGGTGATTATTATCCATCTCGCCCCAGATTCACCCCACTAAACCCTCCAAAACCACATAAGCACATCCAAGGCACAGCAAAGCCAGCCCAGGAACATAATTTCCAACTCCATCCCTGCCCCAGCCACACAGCATATGAAGCATAGACAACAAACCCACAGCACACACCACTTACCCAGTCTTGGGGAATCCTCAGGATGGAAGAATCTCAAGGAGGTAAAGGCAGAAATGCATGTAAAAAAAAGTTATCAGAGCCTCCCTAGACTAGGAACAATAACTGCCTTTTTTTGTTGTTTTTTAATACCCCCACAGCAATGACACCTGCATGGGACAGACTCAAGGACAGGGCCCTTATCAACAGCAGAATGGCTGGCAAACCTGAGGGGGAGAAAGCTTATGATCAAATGTTTGTGGCATCATTACAGAGGCCCCCCCAAAAAAAGCCCAAAATGCAGAGAGTTGGAAGCAGTATCTGAGGACTGAGAGATTGTTGCAGTGGCAAAGGACAGCATGGCCGTTGACAGGGAAAGCACTGTCATGTCCAAAAAACATAGAAAGAGGGAGATGCAGAGGCAACTCCTGGGGGCAATACAAAGCCAAAATGCCCTACTGCAGTGCTCCCAGGCCATTCCCCTCTCAGACCCAAGCTGAGGGCACTGAGAACAATGGCAATTGGGATCCCAGCTCATTTGAGCCCTCTATTGCCCCTTGTAACTTCAAACCTCAGCATGCCACACCAGAAGGCCCACAAACCAGAAGAGGTTGAGCAAAGACATATACTCGCATGTAAATTTAACCCTTGCCCCTTTGTGTTGTGCCTGCATTGCACTGTTGCACTTGACTGTTGTGTTTCACTGGTGATATAATGAAAGGGTTCTTTGTAGTTAGATAATAGATTGCTGTTTAATATATTGTGTCATAATTAAAAGCTGTTTTTCAGCTTTGTTTCAGTTGAATGTTCACTTCTGCTTGTTACATAATAGATTAATAAAAACCTTCATATGCAGTTGACGACAGATCATTTTACACAGAAAATTATGTTGGCAATAATTGATAGGGCTTTACAAACACATGTAGGCAAAGACAATAGGTGCAATAGGGGCTGCTGGCTCTGTTGCACTTCCACCACCCATAAACTACACTGAACTGAACAAAAGACTTCAAACCCCCCTCCTCTCCAGGAGTTAGTAGCTGGATGTACAGCTGCACAATTCAGGCCCGAGCCTCCAAATAAGAGCAACAGGCATCCCTGATAATACTGCCCAGCTGTTTGCATTTTGTTTTGGATGCTTTGCTGGTTGCTCAAATCATGAAGCAAGTCTCTGCACCTCAGCCTCCCACCCATCACTAAGGCTTTCTCCTTTACTCTCACAAATATTGTGCAAAATACAACATGATGCTATAATCGCTGATGTGTTTTTCTGTTGCTTCCAACCTATTCAACAAATAGCACCAACTCCCTTTGAAACAATGTAAAACTTTAGAGCCTACAAGTCTAATCAGTCCTACTTCTTGTTCAGCCAGTCACTCAGACAAACACATTTGTTTACATTTCCAGAACATAATGCTGCCTGCTTCTTGTTTACAATGTCACCTGAAAGTGAGAACAGGCGTTCGCCTGGCACTGTTGTAGCCAGCGTCGCAAGATATGTACATGCCAGATACGCTGAAGATTCATGTGTCCCTTGATGCTTCAACCACCATTCCAGAGGACGTGTCCATGCTGATGACGGGTTCTGTTCGATAACAATCCAAAGCAGTGCGGACCAATGCATGTTCATTTTCATCATCGAGTCAGATGCCACCAGCAGAAGGTTGATTTTCTTTTTATTGGTGGCTTGGGTTCTGTAGTTTCCACATCAGAGTGTTTCTCTTTTAAGACTTCCGAAAGCATGCTCCACACCTCATCCCTCTCAGATTTTGGAAGGCACTTCAGATTCTTAAGTCTTGGGTCTTAACTTTAGAAATTTCACATTGGTATCTTCTTTGCATTTTGTCAAATTTGCAGTGAAAGTCTTCTTAAAGCAAACAACATGCTGGGTCATCACCCAAGACTGCTATAACATGAAATATATGGCAGAATGTGGGTAAAACAGAGCAGGAGACATACAATTCTCCCCCAAGGAGTTCAGTCACAAATTTAATTAACACATTTTTTTAACGAGTGTCATCAGCATGGAAGCATGTTCTCTGGAATGATGGCCAAAGCATGAAAAGGCATATGAATCTTTAGCGCATCTGGCACGTAAATATCTTGCAACACCAGCTATAACTGTGCCATGCGAATGCCTGTTCTCACTTTCAGGTGCATTGTAATTAAGAAGTGGGCAGCATTATCTCCCATAAATATAAACACGCTTGTTTCTCTTAGCGATTGGCTGAACAAGAAGTAGGACTGAGTGGACTTATAGACTAAAGTTTTACACAGTTTTGTTTTTGAGTGCAGTTACAGAATAAAAAAACAACAAAACTACATTTGTAAGTTGCGCTTTCATGATAAAGAGATTGCACTACAGTACTTGTATGAGGTGAATTGAAAAATACTATTTCTTTTGTTCACAAATATTTGCACTGTACAAATGATAATAAAAAATAATACAAGTGAGCACTGTACACTTTGTATTCTGTGTTGTAATTGAAATTGATTATATTTGAAAATGTAGAAAAACATCCCAAAATATTTAATAAATTTCAATTGGTATTCTATTGTTTAACAGTGCGATCAATCGCGATTAATTTTTTTGAGTTAATCGCGTGAGTTAACTGCGATTAATTGACAGCCCTAATTTAAAGTGAAGCATGTGTGTGAGTACTGTAGTCCCATTGACAGCCCAGGTGCTTAGAGTGTTAGCATTTGCTGGTCTAGTGCTTGTAGCAGTATTTTTGCCATAACTAAAGATGTTAACCTGCTTTACAACTTGTATCTGGAACAGCAGTGCAGTGTTTCAGAGAAAAATGACATATACCTAAAGGCTAATATAAGATTCCCCCCGTCCCTGCCAAGAGTCCATGAACAATAGGAATCCTAGCACCCTTTCCCTTCCTCTTCTCAGCAGAGGAAGGAAGGGAGAACAGGTTGTTCTTTCCATCAGGACATCATCCTTTAACAGTGCCCCGACTCCATCTTTCATGTTTGCTCCTAACTAGCAGGTGCCTGAAGTTTTTCAAGCCCTGCTTTTACACATGAGAAGGATGTCATGAGAAACTATTACACAAGAGAAGAGATAGGATGTGTCCCTAAATGAAGCAGCCTGCCAAATTATACACAAACAGTTTCTAATTCCTTCATGCAGCCTCACAACCACATCGTATCCTAGAACATAAACTGGGAGAAAGGATCAGGAGGTAGCCGTGTTAGTCTGTATCCACAACTTGTTTTGGGGGAAAAGGAGAGTAACTTTTCAAAATATAACCAGCATCCAAAAGCATGTTCAAGTCTCATCAGATTTCAGTACTATCCACATTAATATGAATGCTAAAGACTAAATTCTTAATGTACACACATATTTAGGAATGAATGCAAAGATCAAGTCACTTCTTATGCATGGCTTTTTAGATAAGGGACAGAAGAAAGAACCAAGGCTATTCATTTAGCACTGCTTTAAATATAGTAATATTTGTGTGTCCTATCTCAGGCCCAGGTGGTTGTCAGGTAAGTTCCCCCCTCCCCATCACCTGACAAGCACTAAGTATTCAGTACTTCGCACATACACTAGAGGTCTCCATCGCTCCCATCAGTGACTAACTCGATGCTAGAATCACTGCAAAGATAGAAATATTACTTTTCCTACATGAGTTTTCCTACAGCAGTGACAGCCCCAATTAAAGTATCATTCAGAGGCATTGCTAATGTCTTCCCAAGCTAGAATTTCAACCTATTTGGGAAGAGGGTTACAAAAGGACGAGGAGACTAGGCAAACGATTGGAAAATCTTATCAATGGGATACTATCCACGGAAAATCTCTCTCAGAAGTACTTCTAAATCCATGTATCAGAGGGGTAGCCGTGTTAGTCTGGATCTGTAAAAGCAGCAAAGAATCCTGTGGCACCTTATAGACTAACAGACGTTTTGCAGCATGAGCTTTCGTGGGTGAATACCCACTTCTTCGGATGCAAGTAGTGGAAATCTCCAGGGGCAGGTATATATATGCAAGCAAGANTCTCTAGCTTGCTTCTTGCTTGCATATATATACCTGCCCCTGGAGATTTCCACTACTTGCATCCGAAGAAGTGGGTATTCACCCACGAAAGCTCATGCTGCAAAACCTCTGTTAGTCTATAAGGTGCCACAGGATTCTTTGCTGCTTTTACAGATCCAGACTAACACGGCTACCCCTCTGATACTTGACACTATGCAAGGCACTGCATTTAGCCGTATGGAGTGGAAATCCATCAACCTCATGAAGAAACTTGCACAAATACAGACAGATATCATCTTCCTTTCCAAATGCAAACGGATGGACATCATACCAAATGGACTAAAGGTAAAAAATCCACTGCTATCTACATACCACACAGACCACAGTGAGAGATTATGCCATACTCTATCAAAGAAACTGAGGAACCACCTGATCAGCATCCTATACAACAAACAGGAAAACATCAAAAAAGAGCTCTCCAACCTGGAGACTCTCATTAATAACCAAACTTCCATACAAACGGACTTCACTAAAATAAGACAGGAGATCTACATTACTCACTTCACCTCTCTACAAAGGAAAAAGGACTGTAAGCTGTCAAAACTCCTACCTGCTACGTGGGGCCACAACCGTGGTACCCCTAACCCACCCAGCAATATCGTCAATCTATCCAACCACACACTCAGCCCAGATGAAAAGTCTGTCCTATCTCGGGGACTCTCTTTCTGCCCTGCCACCCCCACCAACATGATACAGTTCTGCGGTGACCTGGAAGCCTACTTTCGCCGTCTCCGACTCAAAGAATACTTTCAGGACAACACTGAACATCGCACCGATACACAGTTACCCTCCCACCAACAGCACAAGAAGAAGAACTCCACATGGACTCCCCCTGAGGGTCGAAATGACAGTCTGGACCTATACATCGAATGCTTCCGCCGACGTGCACAGGCAGAAATTGTGGAAAAACAACATCGCTTGCCTCATAACCTAAGTCGTGCAGAACGCAATGCCATCCACAGCCTCAGAAACCATCCTGACATTATAATCAAAGAGGCTGATAAAGGAGGTGCTGTAGTCATCATGAACAGGTCTGACTACCAAAAGGAGGCCGCCAGACAACTCTCCAATACCAAATTCTACAGGCCACTTCCCTCAGATCCCACTGAGGAATACACTAAGAAACTGCATCATCTACTCAGGACACTCCCTACACTAACACCGGAACAAATCAACATACCCTTAGAGCCCCGACCAGGGTTATTCTATCTACTACCCAAGATCCACAAACCCGGAAATCCTGGACGCCCCATCATCTCGGGCATTGGAACTCTCACTGAAGGACTGTCTGGATAAGTGGACTCTCTACTCAGACCCTATGCCACCAGCACACCCAGCTATCTCTGTGACACCACTGATTTCCTGAGGAAACTACAATGCATTGGTGACCTTCCAGAAAACACCATCCTAGCCACCATGGATGTAGAGGCTCTCTACACAAACATCCCACACACAGATGGAATACAAGCTGTCAGGAACAGTATCCCTGATGATGCCACAGCACAACTGGTTGCTGAGCTCTGTGCCTTTATCCTCACACACAACTATTTCAAATTTGATGACAATATGTATCTCCAGATCAGTGGCACCGCTATGGGCACCCGCATGGCCCCACAATATGCCAATATTTTTATGGCCGACCTGGAACAACGCTTCCTCAGCTCCCGTCCACTCACGCCCCTTCTCTACCTACGCTACATTGATGACATCTTCATTATCTGGACCCATGGGAAGGAGACTCTGGAAAAATTCCACCAAGATTTCAACAGCTTCCACCCCACCATTAACCTCAGCCTGGACCAATCTACACGGGAGGTCCACTTTCTGGACACCACAGTACAAATAAGTGATGGTCACATTAATACCACCCTATACCGAAAACCTACCGACCGCTATGCCTACCTTCATGCCTCCAGCTTCCATCCCGGGCACACCACAAGATCCATTGTCTACAGCCAAGCACTGAGGTACAACCGCATCTGCTCTAACCCCTCAGACAGAGACCAACACCTACAAAATCTCCACCAAGCATTCTCAAAACTACAGTACCCGCACGAGGAAATAAGGAAACAGATCAACAGAGCCAGACGTGTACCCAGAAGCCTCCTACTGCAAGACAAACCCAAGAAAGAAACCAACAGGACTCCACTGGCCATCACATACAGTCCCCAGCTAAAACCCCTCCAACGCATCACCAGAGATCTACAACCCATCCTGGACAATGATCCCACACTTTCACAAACCTTGGGTGGCAGGCCAGTCCTCGCCCACAGACAACCTGCTAACCTGAAGCACATTCTCACCAGTAACTGCACACCGCACCAAAGTAACTCTAACTCAGGAACGAATCCATGCAACAAACCTCGATGCCAACTCTGCCCACATATCTACACCAGCGACACCATCACAGGACCTAACCAGATCAGCCACACCATCACTGGTTCATTCACCTGCACATCCACCAATGTAATATACGCCATCATATGCCAGCAATGCCCCTCTGCTATGTACATAGGCCAAACTGGACAGTCTCTAAGGAAAAGGATAAATGGACACAAATCAGATATTAGGAATGGCAATATACAAAAACCTGTAGGAGAACACTTCAACCTCCCTGGACACACAATAGCAGATGTTAGGGTCACCGTCCTGCAGCAAAAAAACTTCAGGACCAGACTCCAAAGAGAAACTGCTGAGCTTCAGTTCATCTGCAAATTTGACACCATCAGCTCAGGATTAAACAAAGACTATGAATGGCTTGCCAACTACAGAACCAGTTTCTCCTCCCTTGGTTTTCACACCTCTACTGCTAGAACAGGGCCTCACCCTCCCTGATTGAACTAAACTCGTTATCTCTAGCTTGCTTCTTGCTTGCATATATATACCTGCCCCTGGAGATTTCCACTACTTGCATCCGAAGAAGTGGGTATTCACCCACGAAAGCTCATGCTGCAAAACCTCTGTTAGTCTATAAGGTGCCACAGGATTCTTTGCTGCTTTTACAGATCCAGACTAACACGGCTACCCCTCTGATACTNCCTGGAGATTTCCACTACTTGCATCCAAAGAAGTGGGTATTCACCCACGAAACCTCATGCTGCAAAACGTCTGTTAGTCTATAAGGTGCCACAGGATTCTTTGCTTCTAAATCCATGACACAAACGCAAGTACCCTAGTATTATTACCGGTACTGAGATGGGGGAGAAAGGGAGAAGAGATCTGATAAGCCCAAGGCCACCCCTATTGCTACCCCACCTCTAGAGGCACTTGCACCTACACATGAAACAGACACTCCAGCGCACACAGTGAAGGAGCCACGAAGCCAACAAACCACCACATATGCCGGTTTCAAGACACATCCACACAAGTTGCTTACACGCCGTTGCTACAAAAAACACCTGGGGTTGTGTCCGGGTTCCTGACCCGAGAACAGCGCAGGGGGACGCTCTCAAACCCAGCTCGGAGCCGAACTGACTGTCACGGGGCGGGGTGACCGGTCACGGCACAGCCGCCGCCGCCCTCCCTCCAGCCCGGCTGCCCCCACGCAGGGCGGCGCAGGGACCGGAGCGGGGCACATCCCACAGCCGGGCAGCGAGTCACGCGCGGCGGAATAACCTCCCCGTGCCCACGAAACAGGAGCCGGGGGGACCGGGCGGCTCGGCCAGGCCTACCCCGGGCAGGGCTCAAGGCCAGGGACCAGCCCGCCCCCGACCCGCCGCAGCGGGGCAGCCGGCTCGGGCAGCCCTGGCCCCACCACACCGAGGAGACGAGCGCAGCCCCGCGAGCCCCCCGAATCCCTCCCGAGAGGAGCCCCCAGGGTGGCAGTGCGGGATGAGCCCCCCCAGCCCGGGCAATGCAGCCAAGGGGGGCGCCTCACTCTCAGCCCCGCCGGGCGGGGTGCACCTGGTTTCTGCCCGGGGCGGGGCCCTCCTGTCTCTCTCTTACCCCCGCCCCGCTCCGTGGTTGTCTCTGTGCGGCAGGAAGCGTGTGAGCGGCCCCGGTAGCGTCCCCAGCGCGGCGCAGTTACCATGGGACGGGCGCCCTCTCTCTCTCCGGAAGTCACTGCCGGGAACGGGGAGGGAGAGATGCGCGGCGAGCCGCCATCTTGAGTGTGGCGCGGCGGGGCCTCTCGCCCCTGGGCTCTGGCATGAAGGCATTTGATGGCGCAGCCCGCCCCGCTGACTCACAGGCCCTGAGCGTGAGCTCCAGGCGCCCCTGTCCGCAGGCCCAGGAGGGTGGGGAGCCGAAGGCCACAGGGCAGCGCTGCAGCGAAGGGCCATTGGCTGCAGGGGCTGGTGAGGATGGAGGCTCAGCCCCACCCGCGCTAGCTGTGGCACAGGGCACAAGCCAGAGAGAGCAGCGTAGCCCCGATCCTTAACTCCCACCCTGCCTGAGCCAGGGTAACTACAGACAGGCTCTTCTCACCCCTTCAGCCACCCTCCCCACCCGTGAGAGTAGCTGACCCTAACAGCATCCCACTGCAAGCGGCTCCCTGGCATCTGGTTAGGGTGACCGGAGAGCAAGTGTGAAAAATCGGGACGGGGGGAGGGGAATAGGCACCCATAGAAGACAAAGCCTCAAATATCAGGACTGTCCCTATAAAATCGGGACATCTGGTCACCCTACATCTGGTAGTGAGTTTCAGCTGGCTTGCTGCGTTCTGTGCACTCCAGTTGATTAATGTCATAAACTGCATCCGATGTGTGTCATCATTGGAAAGCTGATAACATACTGATCAATATTTTGCATAGTGCATGTATCGTAAATACCCAAGGGACCATACATAGGTGAAGGAAATGTGGTACTAAAAGGTGTTTGTGAGACAAATCTGGGGAGTGGGAAGACAGGTTTCTCCCAGAGAAAAGAGAAGCCAATACTTCCAGTTCAGTGCTTCTATATTCTGGGAAATTTCCCCAAACCTGGGAATTTGTGAGTAAAATGTTTCAACTTGGGAAATTGGGAATTTTCATTCAAAACATTTTACTCACAAATTCCCAGATTTTGGGAAATTTCCCAGGATACAGAAGCACTGTAAAAAACTTTATCTGAGAATTTTTCACCAGACTTGGGAAATTTTTAGCGCTAGGTTGGGAAAAGTTGGCATCACGATGTAGAAGCACTGTTCCAGTCCGGTGTCCATCAGAATCAATCAGCAATCACGTCAAGCAGTAATTCGTTTGTTTTGGGGGGCAGAAACAGCTCAATTTGCATTTTAGCAAACAGGAGGCAGGAAGAAGCCATCCCCCCCAGAATTTCCTTCAGCCCCAGCCTCTGTCCTTACAGCTTGAATGAACTTTCCTTTGGAGGGTAATCTTCAGAAGGATCCATTTCAAAGGTTCACTGGACTATAAAAGAAAAAGGGCAAAGAGCCCCATGTTTTCTTTTCACCTAAGATGACAAAGAAACTGAGCACTTTAGTCTTTGAGGAGAGATCTTCACCATAGGGGCAGTCAGGGCCGGCGCAACCCATTAGGCGACCTAGGCGGTCGCCTAGGGCGCTGCTATTTTGGGGGCGCCGGCGCCCCGGCCATCCGTTCAATTTTGGGGGCGGGACCTTCCGCCGCTGCTGTTGGGGGCAGCATTTTGGGGGCGGGACCTTCCAGCGCCTAGGGCGCCGGAAAAGCTGGCGCCGCTACTGGGGGCAGTCAGCTGTCTTGCTGTAAGAAGTTTGTGGTAAAAATCTTACTTGATACCTAGACAATACTTGTTAAAGTTTTAGCATCAGAAAATGTATTTTTACTTTTGTTTGTAACCCTTTCTAACTTAATTCCTTCTAAATGGTATCACTTAAAATCCTGTCTCCTTTTGTTAATAAGCTTGCTTTACTTTTTATCTGAACCAACCCAGTGCTATGTTTGAATGGTAGGCCACTTGAAATGATAAAGCTGGGCATTTTGTCTCTTCAGAGGACCAAACAAACGATTGTTCCTCTGCATGGTCCAAGAAAGGGCTGGAAACTACAAACCACACAGTTTTGTGAAAACGAGAGACTGGGGCATGTTGTGGTCCTCTTGCCAGGTGTAACCAGAGCTGGTGGATACTGGAGTGTGGCTGGAGTATAACAAGGAGGCTGCCAGAATCAGAATTGCTGAACCACAGCTGGTTAACTCAGTGCTTGCTTGTCTACTGGTGTTCAGGCTGTGAGCTACAGCAGCAGAGCATTTATGGCACCCAGGGTTACAGGCAGTAACACAACCACTTACTGGTGTGGATTGCACCCCACAATGTGACTATACATATCCCTGCAACTAGAGTCTCTGGAAACAAGAGCGTTTTGTCAGAGTATTTTATTTGTTAGTTTCCCCAAGAGCGCTTCCTTGTTTGCTTTTCAAGTTTGGGCGCTAGAAGAGAAGGAGATTAGGATTATCTGAAGGACAGCAGGGTAGTCTGCTGGTTAGAAAAGATAAGGCATCAGGACTGTCGAGTTCATTTACTTTGATCATAGGGAAGTCAAATAAACTGTTTATGCTTCTGTTTCACAAACAGTCAAATAAGGCCTCAAAGAAATCCTGTGAGGATTAATACATTCAACAAGCAGGTTTGCAAGGCTCTTTGAGATCCTTCAATGAAGGGTGCTACATAGAATATTGGTGATCAGGCCCACTGCCTCCCAACCACCCTCTCCTGGCCAGGGGTCACCCTACAGCCAGCCTGCCTCATTTCCCTCACCTTCCCCCAAAGGACTTCTTAACAAATTCCACACCCTTTTCTCCACTCACAACATCCCTTCTTGAGGTCTGGGTTTATTCAGATAAAATATACTCAAATAACATTCAAATTGCTGAAACACAATCCATTCATTTTATCTTCTTGTCAGATCACTCCCCAGCCTTTCCCACCTGTAGCCTCAGCCCCACACCCCAGGACTCTATGCTGGAGCCTGATCACTCCTAGCAGTCTCTGATCATTGTGCTCCCAGGCCTACTTTAGTAGGCTACTCCCAGACCCTACTTGGCTGAGTTCAGCTTCCTGGCCCAAACCCAGTCAGGGTTTCCCACTAGGTTCTAGCCTCAAAACTCCACTAACATCAGGATCTTTGCTACAGGAGCCTTTCTCTTTCTTTGCAATTTCCTGCTGATCAATAAAGGAAACCACCTGATCTAACCCAGGTGTGCCTTTTGAGTAATCAGAGTTGGCTAGCCCCAGTACCTCCAGCCTTTAAGAGTCAAGCTACTCTATTGCACTGTTGTTCAATGGTATTGTTGGCTTTGCTGATGGTGTTTCTCTTCTTTGCACTTGCTGACATACTACTGGTCAGTTATTTCAAGACTGCATGTGCCTGAGATAATTCACTCTGGGTAACAAGTTTTTCATAGTACTCACACTTACCGTAAAGATAGTAAATAGTACTGGATGTATGTCGCCATGTCAAATTACAAACAGCAGTTGACTTTGAAGGGTTTTAGACATTTCAAGTGCAAACAGTGAAATGGGAAGAGGAGTGTGGGTCTCTGTTCTTTAATGGCTTTTGGAGGCTGTTAATCGAGTTGCTCTTCAAGAGGGTCTCTTTAGTTAGACAGCATCCCAGCAATGCTAGGAATGACAGCAACATTTACAGAAGTAATAATACTAGTTTCTAAACCAAGATTGGGCCTTAACCTACAGATAGTATAAGTAGGATACCTAGGAGTACACTTTTTTAGACTTGTTTCATGGATCTAAACTGGTGATTTATGGGCTTAAATGGGTGAATAAACCAGAAGAAACCATCGCTATAATTTTCTGCATTAGACACTCAAGTGCAGTGCAATCCAAACTACATCTTTCAAAAAGTAAGGCATGCAGGACATGATTTGTACGTTGAGCACATAATTGACATTTTCTGTCATTTAATCTTAGGAGCAATTGCTGTAACCAGATGCCACAGTTCAGTCACTTATTGGTTATATTCATGTAATTGTCTGACAGCTATACAAATAAAGATCTGGAAAAAGGGTTGTTTCTTTAGATTCTGGAGTGCAAGTCTGAAACAAGAGCTGAATTTTCCTTGGCCAAGAGGCTAGTGTAAATCCAAAAATATTGTCAATTTATATTTTGAGATGCTGGAAAGAGAGATGGTGCAATTATGCAGCCCATAGAATACACAGAAGTGGATACTGTTTTCTTTAACTCTATAAAGATCAAGTATTTCTGAGATGCATGTTAGAGATAAACAGACATTTATAGCAATGTGTGGAATTAAAGGGGGGAATTAGAGTCACATAAACAGAAGTTATACCACATCTGGCATTAAAATTACTGTTTTCAATTTAAAGATATTTTAAAAGTACAGCTATGTTTTTAAAAGAAAATATCTCAGGGGTGGGGGGTGGGAGGCTCTGCACTGGGAACGGTAGGGAGCTGTTAGAGGAGTTGTTGCAAGGGTGGTGGTAGGGGGAGAGAAATAGCCTGGGCTCCCCATGACCACTCCACCAACAACCACGCTGGAATGGTTCATGGCCCCAATGGTCTAACCACATGGGGCAGGAACTACTCTATCCTAGGGGGCTGAGGAAACAGCAGGAAGAGAGAGAACCATACTGGGCTCCCTCCAGTCACCCCTCTTGGTCATTGTACATGGCTCCAGCAGCCCATCCCTCCAATTGGGGCACCACGTGGGGTAGATACCCCACACTCCTGGAAGGGGGAAGAAAGAGAGACAAATCAGTCTCCCCCATCCACCTCTGGACCCAGTACACAGTCTCTGGGCTAACAGCCTTCTCTTGCTGCCTGCTAATGTGAGTTCTGAAGCTAAACTTGTTCTGCAATACTGAAGATTCAGTGTGCATTATGTGGGGGTTGTTTCATTGCACAGAATAGAAGTTGTTTTAAAACTTTTTCCTTTTTTTAATTAAAAAATACATAAAATTACACACAAAAACTACACTAGAAGAACATGACTTAGATTGTAAAGTCAAACACTAAAAATGTTAAGCAATGCCAGATTTGCAGTTGTCCATGCAACCTTAGTTCAGCCTCCTTGTACATATGTCTTATGACAAAGTCTTTAATTACATGGTCACATACTGTTTTTTCCGTAGGACCCCTCCTTCATTCAGTGCACACAATGGTCACACAAAAGGGCAGAGCTTAGATTTCAATGACTTCTATAAATCCAACTACATTTCCCAGACCTGAAGAAGAGCTCAGTGTATGCTCAAAAGCTTGTCTCTCACTCACCAACAGAAATTGGTCCAATAAAAGGTATTGCCTCACCCACCTTGTCTCTCTAATATCCATAAATCTGGCATTTCCAAATTAAGTACTTGACTTTATAACAAAGTTCTTTTGACATATTTTTGTATGTTATATATTAATAGACGGTATGCAGTGTTGTAGCCATGTCAGTCCCAGGATATTAGAGAGACAAGGTGGGTGAGGTAATATCTTTTATTGGGCCAGCTTCTGTTGGTGAGAGAGACATGCTTTCGAGCTACACAGAGTTCTTCTTCAGGTCTGGGAAAGGTACTAAGGCCATGTCTACACTAGCGAGCTTACAATGGCACAGCTGTGATGCAGCTGCGCTGCTGTAAGATCACTTGTGTAGCCGCTTTATGCCGATGGGAGAGAACTTCTCCTGTTGATATAGCGCTGTGCACACTACCACTTATGCTGGTGAAACTTATGTTTTTTTCATACCCTGGAGTGACATAAATTTTGCCGACATAAGTGGTAGTGTAGACATAATCCAAGAGTGGCATGCTAAGCTATCTATTCCATCTTGTATTTAGCTGTAAGTAGTTAGCACATATTCTAAGGGAACATTCAAGGTGAAGTGGCCCGTTAACATATGACTACAGGTGGTTTAATGGGCCACTTCACCTTGAATGATCCCTTAGAATATACATTATCTGTTTCATCTTGTGTTTTAGCGGTGGGCATGGCTACACTAGAGCGTTTACAGTATCATGCAGCTGCGCCGCTGTAAGCTCTCTGTAACCGCTCTAAGCCAATGGGAGAGAGCTCTCCCATCGGCTTAATTAATCCACCCCCAACGAGAGGCAGTAGCTATGTCAGCGGGAGAAGCTCTCCCACCACCATAGTGCTGTCCACACCGGGGCTTAGGTTGGTGTAACATATGTCGCTCGGGTTGGTTTATTCATACCCCTAAGCGATATAAGTTATGCTGACATAAGCTGTAGTGTAGACATAACATCAGTATCTTTCCCAGACCTGAAGAATTGCTCTGTGTAGCTCGAAAGCTTGTCTCTCTCACCAACAGAAGTTGGTCCAATAAAATATATTAACTCACCCACCTTGTCTCATATATTCATAGAGTTTAAGGCCAGAAGGGACCATCAGATCATCTAGCCTGACCTTCTGTATATAACAGGCTGTTAAATTTCACCCTGTTGCACCTGTTGTTGAGCCCAGTAACTTGTGTTTGACATACTAGTCATTAAGTTAAGCAAATAAGACTTTGAACACATCCAGGAAGTGGAATTGCTGCAGAAGAAGGTTACATTTTAATGTAGTCACTTTTTGGGGTGGAGCTACACTTGAAGAGTGTGGAGGTAAATTAGAAAAAGCAAGTGAATTTAGAAAGCCATAATTCAATTAATTTGAGGTGAATAAGGAGAATTCCAGTTTTGTCTGGTTCTACAGAAACTTTGCCCACCAAAGCTTCTCAGAAGGATAACCAGTTACATCATGAGAACAATGTTTCATTGTTCTAATTACAGCCAGAGGGTGGGATGCTGTTACTCTTAGATCTTCCTAGATGTTTCCAGCTTTTCTTACAGATTGGAGTCTGTTTCCCCCTACCTATCACAATCATTTTAATAGATTATGTAATTCTCATTGCCTTTTCACTAAATTCAATTAAGTGAATATAGCTTGGGCTTCAGTGTCTTTCTGTTGCTAACTCTTTGTGGCAGAACACGTCACATTTTTGGAAATTTAAAATGATCTGTTAAGAAATATCTATCTCCTATCAGACATTGCCATCTAGTGACTAGATGTAGAAACGGATATAAGTATATTGTAACTAATGGAGCTTCTTGTCAGATAAATAAGTAGTTTCAGGATAAGTAAGTAACATTTTGGAAATTAATGAGTTTTACAAATTGAGTTTATCATTGTAAGTTAATAGCATTTTGGCAGACGCAAAAATGTTATGCTTGTGCATACAGTATGTTGCTCGTATGGGGATCATCAATGGGTAGTAACATTTAGTTATTTAGATTTTTATGGCACTAATTTCTGACACTGACACTGCAATATTTGAAATCAATTCTAGTAATGTATCAAATGTGTATATCAATAATTTGCTTCTGGCTCCACCATTATCAGTAATTAAGCAATCTTTTCCATAGCAGAGGCAACAATCACAAAAGAAACCCACCACCTCAAGCCTGTCACCAAACTTCACCCTGAAGCCCCAGAAAAGATTGGGGTCATCAAGGTCAAAGGCCCAACCCAAGGCTTTATTGCACATATAGGCCCTAAACTAGTCTAGAAGAAGTTGATTATAAATGTTAATGTCTTCATAATGATCTCATTTCATCTGGCCATGCTCTGCCAATCCCTCCTTCTGCACTACTTCTATTGTTGTGCCACACCCCAGACTGCCCTTTTATGCCTGACACAAAATGCTGCCATTCTCTCTTCATTCAAATCCCTCCGTAAAATACAATTCTTCCTCCATTCCCACCCCGAGTTAGCACACCTAACTAGTATGTGCTGCTACACACACAATACCAGGGGTTCTCAAACTGGGGGTCTGGACCCCTCAGAGGGTTGTGAGGCTATTACATGGGGGGTTGCGAGCTGTCAGCCTCTACCCCAAACCCTGCTTTGCCTCCAGCATTTACAATGGTGTTAAATATATTTAAAAGTGTTTTTAATTTATAGGGGGGGGGGGGTCACACTCCGAAGCTTGCTATGTGAAAGGGGTCACCAGTACAAAAGTTTGAGAACCATTGCACAATACTTTTTATTTTCTAGTTAAACCACTCTGATAAAATTCCACTGGTGATCCAAGGGATTGTATCCAATTGTATTGTTCTGCTTATCCATTTAGATGCTGATCTCCACATGGGGCAGGAACTACTCTACCTAGGGGGCTGAGGAAACAGCAGGAAGAGAGAGAACCATACTGGGCTCCCTCCAGTCACCCCTCTTGGTCATTGTACATGGCTCCAGCAGCCCATCCCTCCAATTGGGGCACCACATGGGGTAGATACCCCACACCCCCATAGGTAGGGACCGTGTCTTCCTGTGGCTTTTATGGCACCACACATGGAATAAGAATTTAACAAGTAATAATATGTATTTAAAAGCGACAATAAAGGGACATTATTTATCCTGTACCTTATGGTTGCATTCAGCATTAATCACTGGGAAAAGATGCTCCCCTTTATGCCCAAAGCTATTTCTGCTCTTTTCCCCCTTCTTTCTTCCCCACGTTCCTTTCTTGTTTCTCTCTGCACCTTAGCTGAGGCTATGTCTACACTACCACTTATGTCGGTATAATTTATGTCGCTCAGGGATATGAATAAGCCACCCCCTGAGCGATATAAGTTACACCGACCTAAGCGCCAGTGTGGGCAGTGCTATGTCAGCGGGAGAGCTTCTCCTGCAGACATAGCTACTGCCGCTCATTGGGGGTGGATTAATTAAGTTGACGGAAGAGAGCTCTCCCATCAGCTTAGAGTGGCTACACTTGAGAGCTTGCAGCGGCACAGCTGCATCAGTGCAGCCATTGTGCTGCTGTAGTGCTTCAGTATAGCCCAGGGGTCGGCAACCTACGGCACGCATGCCAAACATGGCACGCGAGCCGATTTCGGGTGGCACGCCGCTGCCTGCCGCAGTCCCAGCCCCACTCAGCCCCCCGCCCACCGCTCTCCCCTGCGGGGGCAGGAGGCAGAAGCTTGGACCTGCAGCAGCCAAGCTCCCCCCTCCCCCGCTTCTTCCCCCAGCGTGGTGCTTTCCTGCCCCTCCTCCTCCCTCCCGACAATCAGCTGATTGCCGGGGGAAGGGGGGCGGAGCCGAGCCGCAGCGTGCTCGCTGCTCCGTAGAGGAGACAAAGAAATAGTATTTTTCAATCCTTGGGGAAGCGGGTGGAACAGGGCGTATCCCTTCCAGTCCCCTGCCATGAGCCGCTCAGGGCACGGGGCTCGGAGCACCCCCATGAGCCGAGCACCCAGCCCTCTGCCCTCACCCCTGAACCCCCCCCACACCCAGCCTTCTACCCTGCACCTCCACACACACCCAGCCCTCTGCCCTCACCCCGAACCACCCCCACACCCAGCCTTCTACCCTGCACCTCCACAC
>QXTE01000049.1:6732092-6753285 GCA_003942145.1 Platysternon megacephalum
GCCCTCTGCCCTCACCCCTGAACCACCCCCACACCCAGCCTTCTACCCTGCACCTCCACACACGTCCAGCCTTCTGCCCTGCACCCCCACAGCCCTCATCCCTGCCCCCTCCTCCCCCCCAGGTCTGGGGTCCCAGCTGCCAGCCCCATGCCAGCTGGCGTCCCGGCCGCAGGCCGCGCTCAACCCGCTGCAGGCCTAGGTGAACAGAACCCCAGGCTGGCAGCTTAAGATCAGCATTTTAATTTAATTTTAAATGAAGCTTCTTAAACATTTTGAAAACCTTGTTTACTTTACATACAACAATAGTTTAGTTATATAATATAGACTTATAGAGAGAGACCTTCTAAAAAACGTTAAAATGTATTACCGGCACGCGAAACCTTAAATTAAAGTGAATAAATGAAGACTCGGCACACCACTTCTGAAAGGTTGCCTACCCCTGGTATAGCCACTCACTGCAGAGATGGGAGGGGTCCTCCCATTGCTCTAGTTAATCCACCTCCCCACAAGTCAGTAGCTAGGTTGACAGAAGAATTCTCCCAATGACCTAGTGCTGTCTACACCAGGGGGGTGGGGGAGGTTAGATCAGCTTAACTACGTTGCTCAGGGGTGTGGTTTTGTCACACCCCTAAGCAACATAGATGGGTATACTTAACTTTTTATTGTAGGCCCCTGGCCTTAGTTTTCTCTATTTCCTTCCCTGCAGCAACTCCCAGCTCCTGTCCCCATCCCCAGTCCTATTTCATCCACTAAATGACCAGCAATGAAATAGTTCATGCTTACATTAAAGTGTCCTNTCACAAGTCAGTAGCTAGGTTGACAGAAGAATTCTCCCGATGACCTAGTGCTGTCTACACCATAGGGGTGGGGGAGGTTAGATCAGCTTAACTACATTGCTCAGGGGTGTGGTTTTGTCACACCCCTAAGCAACATAGATGGGTATACTTAACTTTTTATTGTAGGCCCCTGGCCTTAGTTTTCTCTATTTCCTTCCCTGCAGCAACTCCCAGCTCCTGTCCCCATCCCCAGTCCTATTTCATCCACTAAATGACCAGCAATGAAATAGTTCATGCTTACATTAAAGTGTCCTTGTTGGACCTTAGCATTAACACTTCATCGAGATTACTTGGTGGGGAGGATCTGAAGATGTTCATACCTCCCAGCCTCATTGTTTCAAGCTGGCTGCAGACTCAGGAAGACAACACTACTTTGTTTACCCTTGGTCAGGGCCGGTGCAACCACTAGGCGGACTAGGCGGCCGCCTAGGGCGCCAAGTGGTTGGGGGCGCCAAAAAGCGGTGCCTCCCAAAAAATTTTTAAACAGTGGAGCACCAGGCTGCCGCTGCTCCCTGCCTCCTGGTTCCAGAGGGGCTGCCAGAGGCGGTGGCAGCAGGCTCGGGCACGGGGGTGGCGGGGAGCCCGGCTCAGCCCGCAGCACAGGGAAGAAGGCGCAGCTGCGCTCTGCTCTTCGGGCGGAGAAGCTGGCTGTCTACTCTGCCTACAAGGTACCTAGCTGGGCCGCGGGGAGCCGCACGGGCCCGCGGAGCACCAGGGGGTGGGCAGGTCCAGTCCCTGGCCTGGAGAATGGTGTATGTGGGAGCAACTCAGGCACCCCTCCCCCAGCCAGACCAACACCCACCGACTGGCTACCTTCTCCCCTGTGCACCCCCTGCCCCAACAACCCACCCTGTCCTGCCACTTTTGCCTCTGGGCAACCTCCACCCAGCAACACCCCTCCCCGCCCAGCCAGCCACGGTCACCTTCACACCTGCATCAACCTTGGGATTCACCCCCCCTCCACCTGCCATCTCCCTTGTGCCCACTCCTCCCTTGTGCAAACCCCTCCGTGCCACCTTCACCCCCCTGCAACAACCCNCCCTTGGTTATATTTAGAAAGAAGGTTCTCTTCTCTGACCATAAGGCCTAGTAACTTCTTTTTTGTTTTATTTAAATCTTAAATTCCAAACATTATATGGGTCCCATGTAGCCTGCACACCAAGCGTTTGACACCACTGACACAGAGGGAGAGTCATTACCCTGAAGAGTTTGTAACCTTGATTAAGATATAAAACATGAATGTATTAAATACATGAAGAGAAAGAGAGGATGAGGGCAAAAGTGAAAGGAACACTTGGCTCCATCAGTAGCTTTGTGAACAATTAGATCATCTCAACGCAAAAAAAATTAATTATAAGAAATAAACAAAAAACAAAATAGATTTCACTAATGGCTGCTGGCCCCCTGCCTAGCCATGGAAGAAAAAGTCATTATCATTTGAGTTACTCTGGTTACAAAAAATAGACTACAAGGTGCACAGCTACTCTCATTCCAGTGGGAATTTAATTTAATTAGTGTCTAATTTCAGATCACACTTCTGGCAGCTGTGTTTATTGCACATTCTTTAAAGCCAGAAATTAGCATGCATTGAAGTTACCATCAAAGCTCATTTATCCGTATGTCTACATCCTGCCGGCTTGTAGCAATCTGGGCTTGTGTGTTTATTTAGCACTTTATTAAAGTTACAGTAAATAAGATTTCAGTAGATATTCTGGGTTTGTCACAGTAGTTAGTATGGACTTGTTACACTGTCATGTTACAGCCTTCATTGGAAGTTTGATCAGAGAAATGCTGTTCACTATAGTAGATGGTATATTAATATGGTGGCATATTGGCAACAAGAATATGCTCCGATCTTGATAACAGCGTGCTCTCTCTCACACACACCCCTCTCCTGCTCTCTCATTAACACTAAAAGCTCTAGTTGACCTTTCACTCCTAAAGCTACTGAAAACTTTATGAAACTGTAAGTTGATCACGTTGTTGGTCTTTTTAACTTCTTATAGGTTTAGGAGAGAGATGTGCTCTGTAGTGAACTCAGCAGTCCCTGTCATAGCTGCTTGGTCTATATGCCAGCACTTGCAGAGGCACTATCTGATGAAACCAGACAGACAAGGAATTGATATATATTAATTTATGAATATTGATATGGAATAATGGTTTGAATATTGTAAATGACCTAGTCAGTCAGGTAAAATTACTGTATAACTATGTTGGGTTATTAGAATTACCTGTATGGACTTAACTTAATAGGGGGTAGTGGGAAAAGCAAACAAGAAAGCAACACAATATATCTAGATAAGAACACACCAGCACACATTTTAAACTCTGCGACAAACTATCATCTCCAAGGATGCTGTCTCCATCAAGTTGCAAGCCTTTTTTTGCCAAAGCTAGGAGCCTTGAAATGAAATAAACACTAAAGAGTTTAAAAGCACTTCTCAAGGGAAGAAAGGACGTGTCAGCAGCTGTTTAGGAAGACAGGTAGAGAGAGAAAGATGCTGTAGAGGGATCTTAAAGAAGTTTTCCTTCCCAGATCCAGGGAATGGTAAGACTTAGGGAAAAGCCAGAAATGCTTTCAGTATATTTGTTGTTTTAAGACCCATTTTCTCTTAAATGCTTTTGTTCAAAATAAATAATACTTTGCTCTAAGGAGGCTGTCCACTCCCAGTCACTGCTGTCATTGCTCGTGGAGAGAACAAAACTGCAGAGTCTGAGCCTAAGTCAGACCTGCTGAGGTCTGGTTAGTGCCTGGGGACTGCAGCCAAGGCTCAGTCTTGGAGTGGGAGAATTGCATGACCCCACTCAAAGCCAGGTGACAGCTGGAGGCCTAAAAGCATGGAGGGGATGCACTCAACAAGACCAGAGGTCAGGGATGCAGTTTGCCTGGGAACTGTGACAGACAGCGTAAGCTGTATTAGGCTAGCAGGGTTAGGGAGAAATACAGCTTTCTGTCTGCTGTATACAGTCATCTTCATTGAGGTAGTAAAGAACTCCCCATAGCTTCATTACAGCTGAGCTCTGTCTCTTCTTTTACACAAGGGATGCTCCAGGCCCAAATAGAAACACCAAATCCAGTTCTCCTTGAATCTTGAGGAAGTCCCAGTTTGGGTCTACATCTGAAAATAACTGTTCTAGCCAGGAATGGAGCTACTGGAGGAACATGAGGGTGTCCAACAACCCAATCCCAAATATGTATCTATAGGTGGATGTGACAGGGAGGCATCACACCCTGCACATTATAAAGTTTGCTGGCACATCAGTGATTGTGTTGGTACACAGAGAAATCCTCCAGAAGGAAACAAAATCAGTTACCAGTATTGTGCATTCCAGATTTTTGTATAGATTTATATTTGTTGTATTGTCCAGAACCACTGTCCTACAAACAAGGCTCAGGACCTTGTGTTTATTTGTGGCCTGCTCCTCTCTGCATAGTAGGCCCCTGTTGACACACAAACTTTCCAGTGGAGAGAGGGGGGGGAAATGAAGATGTTCTGTGTTATCAAGGAGCTTATAAAGGGGATGGATGGAGAAGAGGAAATCAGAACTTTTACAGATGAAGTCTGCATCTGACCCACTAACCTCCTGTCTCACCACACTCAGCACCTTGTTTAACTTGCAATCCTGGATTAAGCTCTTATTCTCTGTAACACACTGCTGGGGATACGCAGAACTGTGAGTCACTGTGTTACCTCTCTGCCTCAGCAAGAATGAGTTTTGCGGGCAACTAGAGTGTGTGTCAGCTCCCTGCCACACCAGCCTGTCTTCCTCAGTAGCAAACTCCTCAAGGTTCTCCCAGCCCAGACCTTGCCTAGCAGGTAACGATCAGTGAACTCCAGCCCCCCCAAGCTCCTCAAAGATGTTTCTCTGCAATGCACAGCCCCTACCACTGTTCATTCACAGAAGAGATTGTTTGCTGCTCTGTTAAAGAGTCAGTACGTCACAGCTTATTAATTTAACTGAGGTAAATACTCCCTTCCCTTCAAACACAGCACTGAATTGGTTTATAGTAAAAGTGAAAAGTTTATTAACAGAAGAGCATGGGTTAAGTGATATCAAGTAAAAGAGATAAAGGTTACAAGCAAATAAAAGTGAAAACACGCATCTAAAAGTCAAAAAGAGAAATGGTTACAAGCAAATAAAAGTGAAAACACGCATCTAAAAGTCAAAAACTTAATCTAGCAAGATACAGTCTTTGTTCAAGATAGTTTATCTTACCCACCGTTTCCTTTCCAGCTTTTTACTGGCTGGCCTGGCCAGGACCCATCACAGAGATCAAATCACTTGGTTTCATTGTCTCCTTAAGGTGCAGGATCAAGATGGAGAGTCTCTCTGTTCTTTCTATTCCCAAATGGATGTCTTCGTTTTACAGGTCAGAAAGGTGTCCTGGGGACTCAGTCACCTGTGTCCCTCTGGGGTGCAAGAGCCAGGTTAATTCTCTGTCTTTCAAGTTCAGGCTCAAGATAACCCCCACTGCTTTAGCTTGATGGTTTTGTTTATAGCTAATATGTAAAAACTGAGATAAACCCACATTCATTTGTCCAGGATGCACCTGTTTATCACCTTTACCTAGGCTAACCTGTCTTTGTCTTAAACTTCTAGTAACATTATACAGATGGAATTCTAACTTCACACAAAGTTAACACATGCATTTTACAATGATATTGATAACCAGTGTGGCTTTAGCTTTCAGATGAGATCTCACAAGGCATATTTTGTTCAAATATTATTGCAGTAGTGTGTAGGGTGAATACAGGGTGCCTTTGCTCACACTCTCCATTGCTGAACTCCCTTGTCTGATATCACATTGTCTCTGGTATTGCTCACTTGCTCCTTCTTTCTCCTCTAACCATCCAGTCCTTCTGTGATTTCTAGTCCATCAGTGTCCATGACTTCTCCTCTGCTCTCCCCTCCTTCCTGCACTGCTGCCAGTTCTCACATTTTATCATGAATCTGGCAATATTTGGTGTTTTTCTTAAAGCTTCAGCTCCTGGAGTCAGGTGATTAGAACCTCAGCTTTCTAGCCTTCGTGGTTGTGGGAAAAAATCTGAAAACTTAAAGGCTCAAAAACCAGAAGGCAAATAAAAACAAGATTTTATTTTTTTACCATTTCAAGATTTTAATGCATGGGATTGGTAATAGAGCTGGCCACTCTTCTCCATTGTCTGTCATTGACCCTCTCTCCCATGGCGAGGTCTTCCACATCCCCAGCTCACTCCCCTCTATCCCATGCTTATTTAGGTTAACATGAATGTTTCACTTGTATCTTGTGTCACAGTTCAGGGCAACTGCACCTATGTTTCTCCTCAGTGGTCTAGCACAACACCAACTCTTGGCTTTCAGCTCCCCAGCTGTTGTCTCTCTTGGGTGTAGACCTGTGTCTTTTTCCCTTCTGACCAGGGGATTTCCAGACTACACAATTCCTTGCCTTCATAGGTTGCCCAAGGACACCTGCTTGCTTTCTCTTTAGAGACCGTTAATAGGTGTAATTGCTAGTTATAGGTACCACACGATTCTTTCTATGTAAGCCTACTTTATATCTTAGGTTTCTTAAGGTAAAAAGCACTACAGAGAAAACATATTAAAAATAATAAAGAATCTACATGCATGCTATTAAGCCTACCAAAATTAACCCCATCCCTAATATGGATTCTGGCTGGCCCAGTCCTTCCAACCATACTCTAAGGCTTGGGGCCCTCCATGGATCAGGGGTCCTGTCCACTTGCTGGATCAAAAAGAAGGACCTGAGCCAGTTTAAAACCAGGCTATTTATCCAAAAACCCTTTCTTTGTCTGTTGGTCCTTGGACTAATAAATGTGCCACCTATCTAGAGGGGTAGTTTCTCTGGAGATGTTACAACCTGAGTGAATTTGCGTAATCATCCCCTGCTGTTCTCCTACTTACCCTTCCCAGGGAAATACATACAATTCCAAAACAACACATACACAATTGCATTTTTAATACAATGAACTCCAGAGAATTTAAAACCAATTCAATAGGTTTAACTTAATTCAGTAAAGTTTATTCAGGATATAATTGTCAGTCTGTCACACCTTGTCCTCCGCCTCTTCATTTGTTTGCTGTATGTACTTGTTTTTCATCGTATGCTAAGATGTAAACTCTTTGGAGCAGGGACTGCCTTTTTAAATGACATGTGTAACAGTATCTAGCACAATTGGGGCATTATTCTTCAGAAAGGTCCCAATAATTCAGCCTGGAGTAAGTCTGACATAATTAGATGCAGTTCTCATGAGTCTTCAGGTCAAATTCAGCAGTGACAGAAGTGGTGCCTTTAGCACTAAATGGAGGCTTAAAGATGAGGTGTAGAATAAAGCCACTGTTTACATCACTGTTTGCTCTACACAGGCTAGAATCCTGTGCATACCAGGAAGAAGTACCTTGTAAGGGCAGCAGAGCCTTTCTGAAGGGAGACAGATCTAATCACAGCCACAGCAGACTTTCCTTTCTGCTTCCTTGCAAGTCTCCAGGGAGGAATGTAGGAAGCCCCCCAGTACTAATAAAACACCTACTGCTTGAGGGCTGAATGGTGTGGAAAATAAGCTGCTTTGTGTAAAAGAATTCTGCACTCCTGTTGAGGTTTCCTAAAGCAGTGCCAAACCCATTCTGTGTTCTGCTATTCCCATCCTTCATTCATTCCCAGTGAGGCCGAGACCCATCCCTTCCTGCGGACATGGCATTGGAGCGTGGGTCTCACAGGGCAGGGGGAAGAAGAGCTGAAATCATGTAATTATACATGTGTGTATCTTGGCAAGTGATACCCAACTCACAGTGCGAAATTAGAGACTGGCCCATTCCCTGGAATTCTGATCCAATTGGGAACTACCTTAGAATGCAGGGAGGTGTTCATACCTGGTTCAGGTCCATGTCTCCACACAAACATTAACTCTATAGATACTAGGACATGCACCAAAATAAGACCATGACAAGATACCACACAAATGAAATCAATCAACTAGGCTTGGGGTGAAGTAACTTTTGTTTTTACTATGGCTGTCTAGTGATTAAAAAAATTAATCACGATTAATTGCGCTGTTAAACTATAATAAAATACCATTTATTTAAATATTTTGGATGTTTTCTACATTTTCAAATATATTGATTTCAATTACAATAGAGAATACAGAGTGTACAGTGCTCACTTTATATTTATTTTTATTACAAATATTTGCACTGTAAAAAACAAAAGAAATAGTATTTTTCAATTCACCTAATACAAGTACTGTAGTGCAATCTCTTTATCATGAAAGTTGAACTTACAAATGTAAAGTTATGTACAAAAATACCTGCATTCAAAAATAAAATATAAAATTGTAGAGCCTACAAGTCCACTCAGTCCTACTTCTTGTTCAGCCAATTGCTCAGACAAACAAGTTTGTTTACATTTGCACCTGAAAGTAGACATTTGCATGGCACTGTTGTAGCTGGCGTCTCAAGATACTTACATGCCAGATGCGCTGAAGATTCATATGTCCCTTATTGCTTCGGCCACCATTCCAGGGGCCATGCGTCCATGCTGATGACGGGTTCTGCTCGATAACGATCCAAAGCAGTGCGGACCGACACATGTTCATTTTCATCATCTGAGTCAGATGCCACCAGCAGAAGGTTGATTTTCTCTTTTGGTGATTTGGGTTCTGCAGTTTCCACATTAGAGTGTTGCTCTTTTAAGACTTCTCAAAGCATGTTCCACACCTCGTCCCTCTCAGATTTTGGACAGCACTTCAGATTCTTAAATCTTGGGTCAAGTGCTGTAGCTATCTTTAGAAATTTCACATTGTTATCTTCTTTGCATTTTGTCAAATTTTCAGTGAAAGTGTTCTTAAAATGAACAACATGTGCTGGGTCATCATCCGAGACTGCTATCACATGAAATATATGGCAGAATGTGGGTAAAACAGAGCAGGAGACATACAATTCTCCCCCAAGGAGTTCAGTCACAAATTTAATTAACACATTTTTTTTTAATGAGCGTCATCAGCATGGAAGCATGTTCTCTGGAATGGTGGCCGAAGCATGAAGAGGCATACGAATCTTTAGTGCATCTGGCACAAATATCTTGTGACGCCAGCTACAACAGTGCCATGTGAATGCCTGTTCTCACTTTGAGATGACATTGTAAGTGGGTGGCATTATTTCTCATAAGTGTAAACAAACTTGTTTCTCTTAGTGATTGGCTGAACAAGAAGTAGGACTGAGTCGACTTGTAGCCTCTGAAGTTTTACATTATTTTGTTTTTGAGTGCAGTTATGTAACAAAAAAAAATCTACATTTTTAAGTTGCACTTTCAAGATAAAGAGATTGCATTATGATACTTGTATGAGGTGAATTGAAAAATACTATTTCTTTTGTTTATCATTTTTACTGTGCAAATATTTGTAATAAAAATAATAGAAAGTGAGCACTGTACACTTTGTATTCTGTGTTGTAATTGAAATTGATATATTTGAAAATGTAGAAAAACATCCAAAATATTTAATAAATTCCAGTTGGTATTCTATTGTTTAACAGTGCGATTAATCACGATTAATATTTTTGAGTTAATCGTGTGAGTTAACTGCAATTAATGGACAGCCCTAGTTTTTATACAAAAGGATCCATTCCTTTAGCAACTTACGGTCTAGGAATAGAACAGTGAAAACTAAAAATACAAGAACATGGGAATCCATAAAGTGACTATTAGTTTTCTTGGTGTTCACTCATTCACTTAAAACAAAAAGGTAAGTTTTACATCATTCTTATTTTGATTAGGAAGCATCTGTAGCTACCCAGAATAGACTATGATTCAGCAGGCTGCTTTAGATATCCTAGCATATCAAATTCCATTGCATAGTCCCAATCGGATGTTTTCCACTTTCAAAAGTAACCATCTAATGTCAAGTCCATGATTCACACATCAGAATGTAAGTTCAATGCTCATAAACATAGGGAACCAGGTGGCAGATGCTCCATCAACCTCCTTAGCTCAAATAGTAAAGCGTCAAATGTTACAGAAGGCAGCATTAAATCTTCACCATCTCCTTTCTACCTTTTTCCATCACAGAGCTATTTTGGCTCTATCTAGCTGGCTATTGGACATTTGAATAACACTTCTGGACAAAGGAATGTGATGTGTTAGGCCCAGAGCATGCTAATGATATATTCATGTCCTATTATAGAGTTATTTCAGTATCAGAAGAGACCACACTGACAATGTTGCCATCATTTCTTAACAGCTGATATACAGTTTGGACTTTGTAGATCATGTTTTGAAGCCTCATTAATGTTTGCAAAAGTGCTTCTTTGAGAAAACTCCATAGCATCCTTGAGTCTAATAGATCCGTATTCTACGCTCTGTACCTCAAGGTGGTCTTTTTCATTCAGAGATTCTGCCTCATTTGTCTCAGAGATCTTTTCACCATCTTCATCATCTTCACTTTCCTGCAATGAAGACAAGACAATAAGAAAAATTCATTGGACAAAATGAAACCTATTCTGTTATCTCCTATAAGGAGACACTGACACTGATAGCAATGTGAGTTTTCTGTTACCTTGGGCTGAGTAGCTCCATTACATAAGGTTGGGTTACTGTCTAACTGGCTGTAACCGTTATACACAGAAGTAACAGGAACTCTGAGAAAGGCCAGCACTATAGCTTGGAACTTGTTTTAAGTTTCTGAAGTAGTGATCTGTTCTGGAATTAAAAATGCTACAAGCCATGAAACATACTTAAAGTCTACCCTGAAAAGTAACTATGTAAAATCACCACCCTCTTACCGCTCTGCTCCATGAGTTTATTCAGAAATAGAGTTACCAGATAGCAACTGTGAAAAAACAGGACAGGGGGTGAGGGGTAATAGGCACCTATATAAGAAAAAGTCCCCAAAAACGGGACTGTCCCTTTAAAGACAGGACATCTGGTCATCCTATTCAGAAAGAGATCTATTTGCTTTAGTGAAAAAAAGTAATTTTTACTACTTTTTTTTAGCTGTGCCAGTTCTGCAGAACATATAACTCTGGCAAGGTAAGCTGGATTTTTTGGAGGGGTTGGGGAGGGCACCCTCATGGGTCAGAATTGTTATGTTCCAGTTGCAAAGCCTCCTATGCAATCCTATTGTCCTCAAATTATGCCCTCAGTTTCCCTTATCAAGCCCACTAACAGGAATTAAATAGGTCTGCAGAGATGTACCTGAGAGCTTAAATTTGGGGACAAATGGGGTTGCACAGACGGAAAGCACAGTGTTTGACTAGTGAAGAGCCAGAAAGAACCAACTTGAGTGGAAGATCTCAGGCTGAATTTGCAGAGCTGGAGATGAGATTTTTATATTTTTAACACCTGTAAAAACATATTTAATCTGGAAATTATTGATCTACAAACTGAAAACCCACAATGCCATTTTCACACAAAGTAGGAGTGTAGCCTATAGGGATAGGTATTTGCTAGGTAAGGCATAGACATAAGTTAAGGCAGTAAAGCAAGGAATTTACGGGCCACAGCCTGTAATACAATAGCTTACCTAAACAAGGAATAAGGCACCAAAGCCTTAGCCTATGCAGTTAACCAGGAGTAACCCCAGATCATAGGAGAATGCTGTAATGACTAAACTGCTAACAGGTAACCATAGGATTCTAGTTTATACTGGTTTGGGATATTTTAAATTAGGAACATTCACAGATGTCTGATCACAGGAGTGCCATGGTAACCAATTGACGTATATTCTAATTAAGCTTGAGGTAAAAGGCCTACTGACTTGTGGGACAAGGGCACCCCAACATTAGTAGGGTGAGGAAATACAAATAAGGACAAGGAAAGAAATCCCTACTGAATATGCGTAAGGCATAGTGGTGTCAGCGTAACACATTATAAAAGTTCTCTCCCAGCCTGTGTGCTTAGGAGGGGAGAGATGTAGCTCTTGGGTGGTGCCAGGATGATGAGCACTGGAAATGGTGATGAGGAAGGAGATGATGGTGAGGCAGATAATGACTAACATTTCAGATTGTTCTGCAACGGATGGTGTGAGTATATGGATGCTCAGATGCACATTCTGTATTATCTCTATCTATCTTGCTGGGTTGGAATGTTTGTGACTTTGCTTACTGTATTAATAAAACTATCACATATACAGAAGGTTTTCCGAAGTGTGAGTGTTGCAACCGTGTACATCAGGGTTCCCAACTGAACAGTAATTCTAATACTACTGGCCTTGATCTTGAGACAAGAACCTATCAAAGCTTGGGGTGCTAACTGGGAATTCTTAAGTAATCAAATTAATACACAATCCATAGGTGACAGTGCAGTCTATATGGTTTTATAAAAATATGATAAGTGAATATAATGTAACTGGAATATGCTTCATGCAAAAGGTCTCTTGTAAGGTATCATTACAAAGCTTAAAATCTACTGAGTGTGATCATCCTATTTGTATAAATGTACCACTCTTGTATCTAAAACTAGAAATATGAAATATAACTCTGAGGGCCTATTGTAATTATGCAAAGTGTGGGCCATTAATGGTGGTTTGGAATCTTGATGACTCCCATTAACCAGGACCATTGTCTGCAGATGGCTGTGTTTTACCTGTGAGTCTTCCTGTATATGTGTGTGCTGGCAAGTGGGTAATGAAGTCTTGCAGTGACATGTGATCATGTCACCTGAACTGGAATCCATCTTTAACCTGGTGCTTTTCCAGTGAGGGGGGGTGGAAACCCAGAGGGACAAAGGGTTCCCGCCTTATGCAAAAGATATATAAAGGGGTGGAACAGAACAAAGAGGGAGAGAGGAGCCATCATGAAGAATCCCCTAGCTATCACCTAAGCTGGAACAAGAGCTGTACCAGGGGAAAGAATTGTGCCCAGGCCTGGAAGGTGTCCAGTCTGAGGAAAAAACTTACTGAAGCATCTCTGAGGGTGAGATTATCTGTATTCAGTTTGATTAGACATAGATTTGCGCATTTTATTTTATTTTGCTTGGTGACTTACTTTGTTCTGTCTGTTACTACTTGGAACCACTTAAATCCTACTTTTTGTATTTAATAAAATCACTTTTTACTTATTAATTAACTCAGAGTATGTATTAATACCTGGGGGAGCAAACAACTGTGCATATCTCTCTATCAGTGTTATAGAGGGCAAACAATTTATGAGTTTACCCTGTATAAGCTTTATACAGGGTAAAACGGATTCATTTGGGTTTAGACCCTATTGGGAGTTGGGCATCTGAGTGCTAAAGACAAGCACGCTTCTGTGAGCTGTTTTCAGGTCAACTTGCAGCTTTGGGGCAGGTAATTGAGACCCTGGGTCTGTGTTGGAGCAGACGGGAGTGTCTGGCTCAGCAAGACAGGGTGCTGAAGTCTAGAGCTGGCAGGGAAAATAGGAACAGAGGTAGTCTTTGCACATCGGGTGGCAGCTCCCAAGGGGGTTTCTGTGATCCAACCCATCACACCATAGATCAGGCAACAGGACCATCTTTTAAAGAATAAAGCTGACCCCAAGCAAGTATTTCAGATTTTTGGGGGTCTGTGGTGGGTTTAGAATAAAAAAAATTGTGACTAGTCCTTCTCTCTAATTCTATATAAGGAAATCTCTGAAATTTGGAGGAGATTCAAAATACAGACCCAGGTCAAAATTTTGCAGCTTGGGCTCGTCTCTGTTTACAAGCAGCCTTCAACCATGCAAAATTGTCTGAAAATGTGGTGGTGTCCTTATACATCCATTTCCACCATAATTCAAAAGGTTGTTTCTTGTAAAACTTTGTTGCCAGAACTCATCTAATTTCTGTGTCCTTAGCTGAATATAACATTTCAACTGCATGCTCGTTTGTACACAGCAGTTTCCTCAAGAAACAGACATGCCTTTGATCAACTTGACCTACAACAAAACAGCCATATATCACGGTGATCAGTAACCAGTTTCTCAACATAGCAGGGCAGGGCAGGTCCTTTTGTTCCAAGTTTTTGAAGGAATGAGTAAGAGGACAATTGGAGTTACACTACATTATTCAGTTGGAACAGTCTTCTGGACCACAAGCCAGCAATGCTAAGATAAATATTTCAATGGAGTAGACCTCTAGTGCCTTGTAAATAGCTGACGACAGAAAAAATAATACTAAAAATAGGAAGTTTTTGAAGGAGTTTGTGTTGTTCACACCCCAAGGCTTCTCCACGGTTTTGCTGGGTCCTCGTGGAATTTTCATTTACTTCTCTATTCTAGGACCACCATTCAAACTTCTTCTGTTTAGGTGTTGCCAATACAGCACCTTGACTCAGTCTAGACAGGTGTGGCAACGTTTTTCTCCAACACCCATCCCAACAGTGGTTTCTGAATCTGCTAACATGGAGTGATGTTAGAATGAATGACCAAACTTTCCTGCCACTACCAGGAAACATATCCAGATTGTCTTCGCAATGGAGCTCAACCTTGTCAACTCACAGAGTCCGAAAGTCACTCTGGAAGAGAACTAATCCACAATACAAACATTTAAAATCAAAACCCTGCAGCCTGAAAGTTTAATCACCGCCACTTCAATGTATATAGTGCATTCTGATGCCAGCACATCTCAAAGCTTTTCATAGGACCTGTACAGATCTAGTGACCTTAGTAAAGCTTCGAGGATCCCACAAGTGATCCACTGAAAAGATTTTAAATTACATATACAGAGAGAGAAAAAGAGAAAGAACACACATACACACAGGTTTGCTTAGATTGTAAATTCTTTGGGGGTGAGAGTCTTTGTTTTGTGTCTTGTTTGGAAGGAAGACTGTTGGTTCTTAATAATAAAACATGATAAATTAAGTGCCATATTTTTTGTTCTCCACTTCTTAAAAAGCTATGTATGCATTTCATTTACCTTCTTCTGTGTCCTGTAGTATTCATCTATTGCATATTGATATTTAGGTTCATTGAGTCCAAAGAGCGTGGCAAGCTTCCCGCCGAGGAATTCGCAAGCTGAAAAGACAGGGAGGAGAAAGAATAACAGCAATTCTATCCCTTACATAAGTAAGAAGCTTGTATAGAGAGGCACTTTATGTGGTGGGAGAAAAGAAATTGTTTTACACACTGACGTATATATGAACAAAAGGACAAGGGCCGTCTTCATCCGCTCAGGAAATACAAGTCCACTTTCAGTATGTCTAGTCCTCACTCCAGAAAACTACTTAATGGCTACCCATTTCAATCCTTTTCCAAAGAGCTGGCCAGCATTCCTGGAAATGATGTATGTCACTTATACCAGTTGCAGTCTGAGGCAGTTTCTTCCATACTGTATTTCAGCTACACTTTGTGTAAACAAATTCAGCCTGGGTTGTTTTACATGTCAATTCACTCTCAAATAGTAACGAGGTCATAGACAAGTCTTCTTTCCTTTCAGGATCTTCTTTCGACTTAGAAAAGTCTCCCTCTTTATCAGAGAGAAGAGATGGACTTTATACCTCTTGTGTTTAGGAGGCTATTGATTTTTGAAGGGAAAAAAAAGTCATTGTGACTGCTTTCAGGTGCCACTTTTTCAGACTTAGCACTGGCTGCCTGGAGTATCACAATTTATCAAAATTGTATGTAATAATGTCAGTTGGCAGAGCTAGATTGTCTTAATCCATCTTTCTGCAGTATTATGCTTGTTAACCTGTCTTCACTCTGACCTATTTCTTTTCCTTATGGCTTCAGTTTCTTGTCCCTCTGCCAATTTCTAACCTGCTTCAGTAGTTCTACCTTTATTTGTGCCCTGATTTTCAGTTGGTTATATCAATCTGATCTGGAACACACAAGTATTTTTCTAAAGCCCAGGTAGATTTTGTCCACCCATTGTTTTACCTCCTGCCTACCAATTACAGTAACTCCTCACTTAAAGTCATCCCAGTTAACGTTGTTTCATTGTTACGTTGCTGATCAAATAGGGAACATGCTCGTTTAAAGTTGTGCAATGCTCCCTTCTAACATCGTTTGACAGCCGCCTGCTTTGTCCACTGCTTGCAGGAAGAGCAGCCCATTGCAGCTAGCTGGTGGGGGCTTGGAACCAGGGTGGACTGGCAGCCCCCCATCAGCTCCCCCATCAGCTCCCCACTCCCCTAAGTTCCCTGTGCAGCAGCTGCCCAGCAGGCTAGCAATTGCCGGCAGTTCAGCTGTCCCTCCCCCCACTGCCATGTGCTGGTCCTGCCCTCTGCCTTGGAGCTGCTCCCCAAGACTCCTGCTTGCTGTGCGGGGGGGGGGGAATGGGAGGGGAGGAAGAGGGGGGCTAATGTCAGGGTGTCCCGCTCCTCCCTGCTCCTGCACCCCGCTTACCCCATCTTCCATAGAGCAGGGGGGACACACGACAGGGCTCAGGATGGAGGGAGCTTGCCGGCAGCAGCTGCGGTCTCAGCAAGCTGATCTAATTAACAAGGCAGTGTACTTAAGAGTAGGGTCAGCTACTTAAAGGGGAAATGCACATCTCTCTCTCACACACACAGTGTGTGTCTCTGTCTGTGATGCTGTCTCCCCTCCCTCCATTCCTGCTGCCTTGAAGAGTGTGAGAGTTAACCCTTGAGGGCTCAGCCAATTGCTAGTTCATCATTTAGCAGTAAGGCATTCCCTGGGAAATATCCCACCCTCTGACTCCTCCACCTCAACCAAGCTGCACAATCATCATCACTGTGTACCAGTATTAAACTGTTTGTTTAAAACTTATACTGTGTGTGTGTGTATATATATATAATATAGTCTTTTGTCCAGTGAAAAAAAATTTCCCCTGGAACCTAACCCCCTCATTTACATTAATTCTTATGGGGAAATTGGATTTGCTTAACATTTTGCTTAAAGTCGCATTTTTCAGGAACATAACTACAGCATTAAGTAAGGAGTTACTATAATGCCATTTATTATAGGCGGGGCAGGTAGTGACGACTATAGTTAAAGTTGCCTAACACTTTCCATTATAAAGATCCTGTTTTCAGTTGCTTTTGACTTTGCCAAACTTAAACTGCTGGGGCTGAAATTTTCCATGCCTGGTGTCTGTCTCAAGCTGAAATTTTTGCAGAAGTTTCAACTAACATTATTGTCATTTCCAAGAATGAGGTTAGGGAAAAAATGGTTACAGATGTTTCACTGAGGACGCTGTAGCACCTCCATGATTTAGAGCAGGGACTTGAGATTTGTCTTTGCCCTGGTGTCAGGATGCACCTTTTGTCATCCCTATGAAAATTTGCCCAGATTTGGTCAAGTTATAAGTAAGAACATAAGAATGGCCATACTGAGTCAGACCAATGGTCCGTCTAGTCCAATAACCTGTCTTTTGACATCTATCAATGCCATATGCTTCAAAGGGAATGAACAGAACAGGGCAATCATCAAGTAATCCATCCCATCGTCCAGTCTCGCCATCTGGCAGTCAAAGGCCTAGAGACACCCAGAGCATGGGGTTGCACCCCTGATCACCTTGGCTAATAGCCATTGATGAACCTATTCTCCATGAACTTATGTAATTCTCCTTTGACTCCAGTTCTAGTTTTGGTCTTTACAACATCCCTGAAAAAAATCTATTAGTATGTGCTTAAAAGCTGGAAGCCAAGTGCTCAGAAGATTCCATCTGTACTGAGCATGCTCCATCCCTCACAGCTCCTATGTGCTGACCAGACTGTGCATGCACCATCTCCAAAGAGCGGCTGAGCATACATCATCCCTAGCTGAGTAGCTCTTTCCCTTCAACTGTTTTACCCAGTTTCCAGGAGCCACTGTAACTGAGACCAGGGAGACTGCATCTCCTGCACCCTCAATGCTCCCCTTGCTGGTACCCAGAAAGCACAGAGGAGCAAGCACCCTGACTAGAATGTAGAGGTATGAGCAGGAGAGACAGGGAAGAGAAATGCAGGGCAGGGCAACTGGAACAGAGAATGTGACGGATAGGAGCAGAAGGGGACAGGGCCAGTGGTTATAAACCACTAGAGCACACTTTCCTCCAGAACCCGGAACTGAACCCATTATTCCCAAGTCTCACTATTCCTTTGCTGTGTAGCAAATAGCTGTGAAACCCATGGCCAAAGTTTGCATCTTATCTTTTATGTTGACCTGCCACTAGAAGCGGTAACAGCATTCTACTGCTACTGGTTAATCTTTTAACTCAAGTGGCAGAGGAGTCAACTGTGCTGTGGATCTAAATATCCAAACCCTGGTGATGACCCGTGTATGTGTGTGTGGGTCAATATAGTTTCACACAATTGTTTTTTCCTTTTTTTAAAAATGCAGGAAATTACATTTTTTAAAAACTAAGTTAAAAGAACATTAAGGTGCCAAAGTCAAGAGATGCCAGAATTAAGATTGCCTTGTATATATGCATTGTGGTAGTCTTTAATTATCACTTTTTTCCACAGGACCTCTGCCTCATTCAGGACACAGGACAGACTGTGAATGGATCCTGGGAATGGATCATGATTGTGCAGTGAAGGAGATTGTTGTCTGCAGGATCCCTTCCTCATTTGTTGCACAATTTGGAAAGTGTGCAGTGAATGAGGCAGGGATTGCAGGAACAGAAAGGACGGTGTCATGATTAAGATAGTTGAATGCTGCCCCGGAGGAAAGGATTCGATCCCAGCCTCTGCTGCAAAGTTCCTATGTGGCGTCAGGCAATAACAAAAGTTTTCACAGGTGGCCACTGTGTGCGCGCATCTCATTTTCTGAGACCCAGATTGACACACATGGGATCTGAACTGTAGAAATGCTGACCTCACAGCTGCAATAGAAGTCAACAGGAGCTTTGCTTAGAGCATTAAGAACCTTAATATGCTATGTATTTACAAAAAATGCATCTCAAATAGGGCACACAAAATTAGTTGACACTTGACAATTTTGGCTCTAATTTCTGTGCATCAGTTCCCAGTGTGTAAAAGGGAGGTAATATCCCCATACCATAGAACAGTGTTGTGAAAATAACTCCATTGTGTTTGTGAAGTACTCCGATGACAGCACTTCGATGACAGCATCATAGAGACGCTCAAGAGGAAATTAATAATTCTAGAGCTTTGATGGTGTGCAGTAAATAACACACGGGGCACACATGGAATGGAGGATAAAATCAGATACTGAATAGCTAACCATTCAGTGAGCACCATCCCTCATGTGTACTGAATGAGGCAAGGGTTTTGTGGGGAAAAGTAGTACACCTCTACCCCAATATAACGCGGTCCTCGGGAGCCAAAAAATCTTACCATGTTATAGGTGAAACAGCGTTATATTGAACTTGCTTTGGCCTTCGATTGACAGACACCGATCCCCAGCTCTCTGGTCCCCAGCTAGTTTTCAGAGCTCTTACACCCCCTACTCTAGGCTGAGGGGTCAGCATGGCAGCAGCTGTGACCACAGCGGGTCTGAGTTACACAGCGGCTACCCCCGGGCTGTTTGCTGCAATCTCGCTCTAGGCAGGGAAGAGGGAAGTCCTGTTTTCCCACCCCTGGCGATCCCCCCACGCAAGGTCTCGATCTCTGTCCTCTCTTCTCTTCCTGCTGAGTGAGGTGGCTCCTCGGTCCTGCCTCTCTTGTGAGGGCTGTGCCGGCTGCTGTGGGCAGCAGGGACCGTGCGGCCTGACTCCTCGATGGGGAGCTGGGCCCTGTGGGGTGGAGTAGGGCGAGGCTCGGGCGGGGCACTGCGCCAGCGGCTCCCACGTCTCTCCTGCTGTGCCCTTCTGCTGCGCCCCAGATCGCCGGTAAATGCAGGAGCCGGGTGAGGCTGGCCCTGCGGGTGGTTGCTCTGGAAGCGTGTCCGATGTGGTGGCAAAATACCGAGTGCCGGCGCCTTGCCACGGGGGGCTGACGGACTGTTACCTAGAGGACTCCACTCCCGGCCATCTCGGGCTGGCCGGTGCATCCTGTACCTGCCCGCGCCTCTGATCGCTCACTGGGGGAGGGGTTGTTGGTTTGCGCACTGGGAGTTGTTAGCTGAACTGTGCTGCCAAGCAGCGCCGTTGTCTTTCTCTTAGCCAACAGTGGTGCAGCCCCGCCCCCCAGAGCGCTGCTTTACCACCAAATCCATGTTATATCGGGTCGCGTTATATAGGGGTAGCGGTGTATGTGATCATGTAATTAAGATTATATCATAATTCCTATGCACAAGGGGGCTAAATTAAAATTACTCAGGCACCCTTAATTCTGGCATTTCCTAGCTTTTGAGTGCTTGACTTTGAAACTTTAATGTTCTTTTAAGGTAGTTATTTTGGATGCAGTATTTGATATACTGTCACACTAGAAATGAAAAGGATACCTAGCATCTGCCAACTAAAATGACATATACAGAGGCTAGTGTTGGTTAAAACCATCACTGTGACAATTAAAAGCTGATTTAGTATTAGAGGGCTGAATGAAAGTGAGACCAGCTTCATGGCAGCAGACCCACAGGAAATCATCTGCCGTGGAGGTTATTTCCAATGAAACCTGCTCTTCTTCAGTAGCTGCAGCATGGCACATTGTGCTAGACATATGGGTAGTACAAAAGTCAGAGTCTCCAAGGCTGCATAGCCAGATCATGACATACTGGTACAGCCATCAGGCTCCTGCCACTGAATTCAGGTTGCTCCATTAAGCATGCTGAGGCAGTCCCCACATTGGTGGGAGCTTCTTTCTTGTTGTTGTAAGAAACTGATTTTTTTAAATGACAATGGCCTGATCCCAAATAATCTAACCTAAAGTATTTCATATTTAATAGTGTTACCTGGATGTCTATCTCCTTGAAAGAAAATACCTATATATCGAGAGAGAGAGAGAGATTTTTGATAGAATAGCAACACCCAGTTCTGAGAGAATACATTAGACAAATAAGATGAAGGAAAACGTTCTGATGGTGGTCTTATATTTTAATAATATTTAACGGTAATTATATTCAACTCATCTAAAATAACCCTCCCATTGATGCCAAAAAATATACCTACTAAAAAGTGAAGTTGTTGCGATTCGAACTGCCCACAGCCGCAGATAGAGCCCCCAGGAGAGTTTGGACTACAAAACAAGAACAAAAGGAAAACTTTAATTTTAGACATACAAAGCTGAACTAGGGTTGTACCAGACATTAATTTGGCCCATAATATTTGCCATATGCAAGGGCTCTCCCATTGTGTAGGGGAGAAAGCTAATTGTTTTCTTCAGTCTTTACAAAGGGTGCTGTTCAAGCTAGCTAGTCTCAGCTGATTTACAGTAAACTAGGGATACCAGTCTCATTTACCAAGCCAACAAGAATCATCAGTACAATGAACATGAGGAACATATATACAATAGAACACAAAGGGTCCAATCCTGCAAAATACATAAACCTCTGAAGAACTTTGAACTCAATGGGACTTCCTCATGTGAATAAAGTTGTTCACGGGTTTAAGTATTTGCAGGATGAGACCAAAATACTAAAAATATTTA
>QXTE01000049.1:6753553-6794590 GCA_003942145.1 Platysternon megacephalum
ATCCTACAGCAAAAAAACTTCAGGACCAGACTTCAAAGAGAAACTGCTGAGCTTCAGTTCATCTGCAAATTTGACACCATCAGCTCAGGATTAAACAAAGACTGTGAATGGCTTGCCAACTACAGAACCAGTTTCTCCTCCCTTGGTTTTCACACCTCTACTGCTAGAACAGGGCCTCATCCTCCCTGATTGAACTAACCTCGTTATCTCTAGCTTGCTTCTTGCTTGCATATATATACCTGCCCCTGGAAATTTCCACTACTTGCATCCGAAGAAGTGGGTATTCACCCACGAAAGCTCATGCTGCAAAACGTCTGTTAGTCTATAAGGTGCCACAGGATTCTTTGCTGCTTTTACAGATCCAGACTAACACGGCTACCCCTCTGATACTTAAAAATATTTAGAGATTTTTGACAGAAATAGACACATATGTAAATGTCAATACTTAGCCTCATATAATACATTACATTTTCAGAGATGTTTATAAACATTACTTATCCTCACTGTATCCCTGGGAGATCAGTAACTTAAGGCTTGTCTACATGGGGATGAATTAAAACAAGTTAACTAAGGCCTTGTGTACATTCAGAAATTAGGTCCGTATAACTTCATTGGTCTGGGGTGTGAAAAATTCACACCCCTGAATGACACAATTAAACCGACCTAACCCCTGGTGTAAGTGCCCTACTACACCAACATAACTCCACCTCCACGAGAGGGGTAGGGTTTATGTCGGTGTAATTAGGGCAATGCAGTGTCTGTGTAGACAGTGTGTTCCTTACATGGGCTGTTTGCTGGCTTTCTTGTCAATTTCAGGGTTCCTTGCTGGAGCCATGAAATTGACCAGAAAGTCCTCCCTGCTCCCACATAGGCTGCTGCCTGCTGCCAGGGCCCCCCACTCCAAGCCAGGCTGCTCCTGGGGTCCCAGTTCACAGCTGGGAGGCAAGAGCCTGGGCGGGCTCCTGACAGGGAGGTGAGAGCTGCGGGGACAGGGGAGCAGCCAGGTTCCCAGCAGGGAACAGAGAGCTGGGTGGGAGGGGGGCAGCTGCAGGGAGCAGGGAGTCCGTGGGGCAGCCAGGCTCCCAGCAGGCTCTCAGCTCCCCACACTGCCCTTCTTGGTCAGTGGACGTAGTGTGGACATGAACCACCACAGTAATATAGATATAAGTTGACTTAACAGTTTATAGTGTAGACATGCCCTAAGGCCACTTTTCTTCTGAAGTAAAGTGCAGACAAGGGTTTAATGTGCTTTAACTTCATATCTTTATTTAATTAGTCTTAACTTTCCCCAAGTGTCCCCTTGTAGACTAGCCCTCAGTCTTGTTCTCATTTTAGAGATGAGGAAACGGATGTATGGCATTTAGGAATGGGTCACGGAGCGCCAGGAGACATGCCCCTGCATGTTTTTGCTTGGGAACATGAATTCCTTTTGGGTAGGTTTCTTCTCATCTCCTTGGCTGCATCGTCACCACAAGATGCAGCTATCATTAGGTAGGGGTATAGCATAAAAGCCATGAATTTTTCCTCCTATTTTGATCTGCTTAACCACTACTCTCACCTCAGCAGTCAGTCCCGTGGGCATCAGGAATAAAGCACGTTAGCAGGAGAACTTGAAGAAGCTTGTACTGTTGCTATCCAAATTGTACTAAATCTGTTCAGTGACTGGTTAGAGAAATCACAATATTTACAGAGAAAAAAAAAGAGAGGTAAGTGATTATCTACAGAGCTAGCTATTATGGCTGTGAAGGGTGCAGTGTTCTCTAACGTGCATAGAGCAGAAACACTCCTCCCCTCTTCCAGTCTCCCCAGAGTTTCCTAAAAGCCAATAACGGGGCTCACTGTGTCAAGTGGCTGTGGCTGCTGCTCCTCCTCCTCCTCCTCCTCTTCTTCCGTACTGTACTGTTCCATGGTTTCACCATTTGCAAAGTAAATGATCCTCCTTGGAGACTTTGTTTCTCCCCTGTCTTTATCCTCCATCTCATTGTGCTGGAAGCCATCCTCCTCCTGCTCATCAGAAAACACCCACCAGGAGTGCCCTCTTAGTACACTGAATGAACAATGGACTGCATAGTGTTCAGCTTCACCTTAACTCTTAGGCTAAGGAATGTCAGGACTGGGTTTGAGAATCTTATTTAAGCCCTCAAAAGGTATAAAGAGTCCTGCATATTTCAGTTTGGGGAAGAAGAAAGAGGCCCAGGGCATAGGCGGAGCTACAGCAACCTGGCCTGTGTCATGATGGTGCTTCCAGCTCTTACAAGAACAGGTACAATTGTTGGTGTCTCAAACAGCTCTTCCATGGGTCTTCAAATGTCTGTACATGTTTTCTGTCATTGACTCAGAGTATACTATTACGATCTAATATGAGAGACACTTCACAACAGCAAAACAAAACAAAACAAGTGTCAGAAGGGCCAAATCATGCAACATGAATGGTACTCAGCACCTTGCAAGATCACAGCCTAAATCAGAGGTGGACAAACTATGGCCCGTGGGACTGTCTTGTCCGGCCCTTGAGCTCCTGGCCAGGGAGGCTAGCCCCTGGCCCCTCCCCCGCAGCCTCAGCTCGCTGTGCCGCCAGCGCTCTGGGCAGCAGGGCTGCGAGCTCCTGCCGGGCAGCGCGGCTGCGAGAGCCGCTGGGTGTAGTGTATTAAATTGCTCCCCATAGGAATGGGCACTAGACCAGCAGCCGTTAGGAGCACATTCCTTCGGGGAACAATTTAATACACTACACCGGCCCTCCATACACTTTTGGAACCTTGATATGGCCCTCAGGCCAAAAAGTTTGCCCACCCATGGCCTAAATGAACAATTTGCAGCTTACTACTGTGCAATTGAATAACAAGGCAATACTATTTATATAGCACCAAAAAGTGCACTGAGGGCTTCACAAATAGGGATGACAGGTCCCCCCCCTCCGAAGAGCATCACAGATCCAATGGGGGAGAATCATGATTTCCTTTTTCCACAATTCCTATTTTTTTTTCTTTCCTTTCCCCTTCTGCCCAATTTTTATTAGCATTTGCCTTTTAAATTGCTTAACTTGGGCCCATTTGGGTTTTGTCTGGGTGAGGACTACAGCAAAACGGACAATGCATACATCTTTTTGAAGTTTATCCTTTCATAATTTCAAATTTCAACAACAGCTTTATAAAATATAATCTAGAGTTAAGAAGGCAAATAGGTATGAAGTAACTATGGAGAAACCCTTAAGATAATACATTTCTTAAACTACTTATGCTCTTAGCCCAATGGTGTACCATAATTTTATTTTTAATTTCTTTGATATTTTCCCTTCCAATATATAGCATTCTTCAAAATAAATACCTTACTTCAAGTCAGACAGGAAAAGTTAGTAATATATGCTACCTGCTACTATGTTTTCCCAATTCCATTCCACTAATCAATTTCAAATCAGTCAAGCAACAAGACAATAAGATCATTACTTTAACATTCCAAAGACAGAATAAATATTAGTTTACAGTGTTCTCCTTATGCTTGAAGGAGAACACTGGTGGGATCAAATGAATACATTGCTGAAATATATAAATGTGTAAAATCTCTAGCCAACAACAGATCAAAAGCAAATTCACCTGTAGAATCTCTCTGGTATCTTCCATCACTTGAAGTTGTAGTGCAAAAGCTGATTAAGTTGTTTCCAAGACAAGTAAGGGAAAAAACCTAGAACCATGACACTTAGTGATCATGTATGTAATTTGTGCATGGAAAACCCCCCAGCTCTGTAGCATTGGCAGCAGCTCAGGTCTGGAGGCAAATCAAGGAAGGTAAACTCAGTGCTCCAGGATGCAACTATCTGAAAGGACTGGGCTGTGTTTGAATTGTGGGCAGGACCTTTTTATTTGCATGCTCAGCAGAGTTAAGATGACTGGTTGGGGTGGCAAAAGGAATGTGGGCAAGGACATGGACATTTGCACATAGATAGTCTGGGGGTGGGGGTGAGGACAGTGTTGAAAACCCTGCAAGCTGGTTGTTTTTAAAGCATATCACATTTCTTGAGAACATTTTCAGCATTCTGCTTCCCTTGGGTTTTGCTTAATTTATGAAGTGAACTTTGACTTTACTAAGGCTAAATCACAGGTGTAATATTTACTTTTTCCAGCAAAGTGAAGGAACCAAACACACACCCACAAACACAAATATTTCCTGCAACTGGTATGACACCTACTGTCAGTTTGGAGGAATAGGCCCATACATCAGCAACTGCTAAACAACTTCTTAGCAGAACTAGCCAATCCTCAAAGGAAATCTAATAAAACAGATCAATGCAACCTATCTGGCATCTTTGGTATTGGAACAACAGAGGAGGCTGCAGATGTGGGTGAAACCGGGCCTACTACTAGTTAGGAAGTACAATTTCTTCCCCTGCTCCAGGTACCTACTGACGTAACCTGCCCAATAGCAATAGTGAAGTACCAAATCACCTCATCAGTTAGGCGTATGCACATGGCATTCTTTATCTTCTCAGTGTGTTAAGAATGTTCTGTATGTTTTCAATTTAGTGCAAATGCAATAACAATGCTCATTTTAATTTATTCAAAGAGAAATATTCCCTACTACTATAATTAAAATTTGAAATGCAAAGCCAAAAAAGGGACAAGTCTTAGATGGACAAAAGTTAGAATAAAAATGATAAACTACTCTATGTTCTAGAGTGTGCAGTCACAATTTTCAGACCAAATATGTGGTTGGTGACTTCACTTTAAAAAAAAAAAAAAAAAAAAAGTAAGTACCCCACTCTTTCCTCAATTTACTCTATTCAGAGATCAACCAGTGAGTCTCACCTCAAATATTAGGTCATAGCCCCTGAAGGTAATAATATCAGGCAGGGGAGAGATTGTGCACATGAAAGACCACAGTCCTGGGTCCCTCAGATGCCCAGTGGAATCCGCAGACAGACATTCTCAAGAGCATGATTGGCACTGAGAGGGACTACATGAAAATCAGAATATACCCTAGAGGCTATTGTGAGCTACTTACACCAAAAATGGCATGAATAATCTCAAGATGAGTACTGAAAGATAGGGGCTTTGCACAGCACCTGTAGGCTAACAGTCATCTTGAATTTATGTTCCATAAGTTTCTCATCCTATTCTCTCAATGCCAAAAACACCTCATGTTGGCATTTTCCTCCAGCAATGCAAATCATTAGGGATAGAGTAGAAATGCAAGGAATAAGCATTAGCAGGATCTATGTTAACTCTTCAGCTTCAGAGACTTTAGATTCCTTCTATCCCCATGTTTGGTATCACCACAAATATCCTCCAGCCTAGAGGGGCAGAATAAGTCTTCCTCCAGATCCCCCCTGAGCCACATTAAGATAGGTCAGGAGTAGCAGGTAATAATGTTAAAAGCATATGAACCTCTGCTCTTTACCCCGCTCCCAACTCAGAATTGAAAAGGGAAAACAGGACAAGAGAATTTGGGTAGTAACGGAACTGGGTCTTTGTGATCTTGCGAGAAGGCTCTAGATATGACCACATCAAGTGCATAGACTCCATTTGGACCTGGATGAGATTACATCTTCAAAGCACCTAGCTAGAATGGTTCCCAATAACCTACTGTGTAAAGCCGGGGTGGGAAACCTTTTTGGCCTGAGAGCCGCATCAGGTTTCGGAAATCATATGGAGGGCTGGTTAGGGGAGGCTGTGCCTCCCCAAACAGCCAGGCGGGGCCCAGCTCCCGACCCCTATCTGACCCCTCCTGCTTCTTGCCCCGACGGCCCCCCTGAGACTCCTGCCCCATCCAACGCCCCCGTTCCCTGACGGCCCCACGGGACCCCCCCCCAAACCACCCCCCTGACTGCCCCCCACCGCCCCCATCCAACCCCTCTCATTCCTGACTGCCCCCCAGGGACCCCTGCCCCATCCAACCACCGCTTCTCCCTGTCCCGACTGCCCCCCGGGGACCCATCCAACCCCCCCTCTCCTTCCTGACTGCCCCCCCGGGCTCCCTGCCCCCATTCAACCCCTGTGGTCCCCGCCCTCTGACTGCCCCAACCCCTATCCACACCCCCGCCCCCTGCCCACCACCCCGAACTCCTCTGTCCTCTCTCCAACCCCCCTGCTCCCTGCCCGGAGCACCGGTGGCTGGCAGCGTTACAGTCACACCGCCCAGAGCACCAGGACAGACAGCTGCGCTGCCCAGCTGGAGCCAGCCACGCCACCGCGCAGCACAGAGCTCTGCAGCTGCGCTGCCCGGCAAGAGCTCGCAGCCCTGGTGCCCAGCGCATTGTGCCGGAGCGAGCTGAGGCTGCCGGGGAGGGGGAACAGCAGGGGAGGGGCTGGGGGCGAGCCTCCTGGGGCAGGAGCTCAGGGGACGGGCAGGAGGGTCCTGCGGGCCGGATGTGGCCCACGGGCCGTAGTTTGCCCACCTCTGGTGTAAAGGATCTGAACAGTCCATGTAATGTAGGACATTAGTGTCATGATTAATAAAAGGCAACCTGGAACCTTGTCTGCTTCTGAGAGACACTTAGGTATCAGTGCTATGTAAGAGCCTGAGAGCCTAATCAGGAACTTTAACATCCTAGTCCAAATGCTAAGTTAGATCCTTACAACTTTTCTGCTTTCACCACTGCTAGCACCAGAAGTGGGGGGGAAAAAATTAAGTGTGGAATTTGGAAAGCATGCAATGTACATTTATGCCTGTTAAGAAATGAAGAAGCATATCAAGAATTGCATTAACAGTTTATTTTATACATACAGTGGACAATACATTTTAATTTTAATGTTTTCCCATGAAATCTCACTAGTATCAGACTGCAGCAATCAGTACAACAGAAACAAAAATAAAGGAGTATTTACAAGCACATTGTACAGTACTGAAAATGAATAGAGTTTCTAAAGTGCAAAGTTGGCTATACAATACTGTACATAAACAAGTGTCTGCTTTCTTTCTTAGACTATGCACAGATATTGTATTGTCATGGTATATCAGCCAATTAGTCATACTAAATACATAAATGGACCAAATCCTGCATTTGGATGCACACACAAGACTCCAATAGAAGCCCATGAGAGATGGGCATGCACATTCAAGGACCTGATTTAGTCCTTTGGATGTACAGAGTGTTACGTGCTAAATGATTACATTTCATATTAACCTAGTAACATGGACCATGGAGTGAGACACACAGCATAAGTGTATTAATTGCATTTAGAATTATTTTTCTATAAAGGACATGTTTTGCTTTAATTATTAAGCTATGATGAGCCCTCGTGTTAAATATTTTAAAAGGACAAAAACACCAAGAGCCTGATGTTCAGCTAGTACTCTAGTGTCTGCCTTCTTTGTGGCTGCAAATTTTGCCTCCACTGTGAAGTGCGAGCACAAGTATCAAGTCAGACATCAGACGTTTACATCAACTTTTTTTTCTGGGTGTAACTAAATGTAAAATTGCACCCACAGACGGAGGCCATCACTAAACCACATCCTCATTGTAAGAAAACAGAGGCCTACTAATGCTGATGTTAATGAATATTAAAAAGTCACCTTATGAAATACATTATCTTTTAAAAAATTACTAAAGGAAACCTTAGCAGAAGGAAATTTATTATATACACGTATATGTGCAGACCGATTGAAGCCCCCCAATTAGGCTTTCTAAATGCTTAAGCAAATGGAATAGTTAACTCAAAGAATGGAGTGTCTGTATTTAAATACCTTAACAAAATCGCCCCGCTTCATAAGAACTCAAAAGGGAATCACCCGTTACAGAATAGCATCCTCTACTTATTTTCAGACTAAAATGTCTATATTCCTTGCCAAGGTGGGTGAGCTAATAGATTTTATTGGACCAACTTCCGTTGGTGAGAGACAAGCTTTCAAGCTACACAGAGCTCTTCAGGCTGGGAAAGGTAGTAAGAGTGTCACAGTATTTAGCTGTGACGCTCTTACTTTCTGAAGAAGAGCTCTGTGTGGTTCAAAAGCTTTGTCTCTCTCACCAATGGAAGTTGGTCCAATAAACGATATTACCTCACCCACCGTGTCTCATTATCCCGGGACCGACATGGCTATAACAATATTCCTTGACCGCAAGCAAGACTACTTGTATTTTAAAGCCTATGGTATGTAGTGAGTAAACAAAAGTAAGTCTTGAGAAGCAACAAAGTTTAAGAGCACAAACTCATTCTTTTAATCAGTTTTTAAAGCTACTATCTTGTGGTTACTGAAAACAGCTACAGCCTGGGACCAGCACAAGGTTACAGCCTGGCTTATGTAATGCCATTACCTAACACTTGAGTTGTACACAGCCAGCAAACATTTACAGTGAATTTAAATCAAACAAGCCACTTAGTTCCAGAAAGTAGGGGATAATACAATGCCAGGGTCCAAATGCCAGTAAATATGCAAGTTCATAAAATAAGCTTTTGGAAGGTTTTTGGGGGGAAGATCTGGTCAATGGTTACACAAAAACTATAGATTTGGATTTTAGGAAGAAACATATGCTACAGCACACACATGGTCAAATGCACCAATGCAGGTGCATGAACACACATGTGCAAATAAATAAAAACAGGCGAATCTGTGCAATAGTCAGCAGCAGGGATTAAGAGAAAACTGTGTTTTATTAAATCTTAACTTTAATTAGAGGAGATAAAATTGTCAGTCAGTAGAAAAATGCCTCAGTACAGGTTATTAAGAATAAAAGAGTAACAGAGTACATACTGCAAATTTAGGACTGGGAGCATGGAGCTACTCACAGCTTCTTATCCTTTAGTAAAATGAAAGCCACATAACTGAAAGGATAGAATATACTTTAAAAGAACAGGATTTTGTAGCAACAATACATATTTGTCCTACTTCCTACCTCCATTCTCCACCTTCAACTCCTTCACCACTACCAGTGTGGGAGATCCTAAAATGGCCCCTATAATTATTCAGGAGACCGGAAGTTTCTCATCAGTAAATCAACACTTGGTGAAACCTTGGCCAAACATACTCAGCTCCCTTCCTTCAAAACTTGGGATGCAACAAGAAAAAAAGTGGAGAAGTTGTGAGAGAGAAATATCTATCCAGGTACTTACAGCCTTGCCCCACCCCCAAACATCTAAACACCTCAAATAGTTAAAAACATAAATGATCTTGTCCTTTACAACCTGTAAGAGAAATAGTTTGATTAGTTTATAGGGACGTGTGTATAGAACTGATTAGGAGAAAGGTAAATTGAAGAAATGAGTTTTGCATCTGATCTGTCCATAGTGGTTAGCACCACAATCATTCCTATCTCTTGTAGCAACTGGTCCAGTCCAGTTTCTGTGAAAGTTCGGTTTCCCAACTTCATAAATTGCCTCTTATTGGCCAACAGCTTCTTTGTTCCAGCTGTTGTGGAAAGTCACGATCTGCCAGGTAGCTACATCCAGTCCCACAGAAGATTTTGAATATCAAGACAGTCATTGAACTGGTTTCTGTACTGAATGAAGACAGCAGAGCACTGGAGCATACTTTCCTGGTAACCCATGATGCTAACCACATGGGTTGCTGTGGTTATTATTATCAGCTGAGGCTTTTTCAAAGTGTGTAGCTTTATTCCTAGGTGTAATGACTTGCAAAGCTCAAGCCTGGAAGACATACATACACACACGGATCACTGTGACTAGTTGTGTGCCAGACAATCTTCTGACCAGTTACAAATGAAAATAGATGTTTTTGTTGTCACAGTTCTATTGAACTCATTACTGCTGAATGCCCATAGGACACCAAGGCTGCAAACTAACTTGTCTGAGAGTATAAGTCCTCAATAGTGGGGAAAGTTATAGAAACAAGTTCTTCAGAGCACTTCCCTCTTCCGATCAGCCTTAGTCTTGCCTAGGGTCATTTTTTCCACAACTGCTCTTTATCAAGGTGCTGTTTTCAGCTAGCAATTAAGGAAGCTGGGAGAAGATGCCATTTATGTTTGAGGTAAAGGAGATCTAGAGCTGGGTCTCCTTTGTGCTGAAACACCAGCAATACTCATTGTCTTAGTTATATGAAGCCATTGACAGAGCAGGTATTACCCAATTGAAAATACAGCACATTAATTACAGCTAAATGCATTCATCTGAGTTCTATGAAGCCACTGAATTTTAAGTACCCATAATTCACTCATTCTGCACAGTATTAAACTCTGAAAAAGTCTGGAAGTCTGACACCATGATATATTCATTTGAAGGTCTTTTCCACTTACTTGCTGCCTCATACTCCCATGCCACCACCAGACTCCCAGTTTGAGATTAAAAGGCTTCAAAGTAAGCAGCTGGATAAAATAAACAAGCTACAGAGGAAGCAGGTTACTGTGAACTTGGGTATAGGGAAACCTGATTTAAAGTGAAGTAGAATGGAGTGTCCAGTTGTTTCAACTGAGTATAAACTGCATTCTGATTATGGAGAAATTCTGCTTCTGAAGAAGTATAGTGAAGTGACTTCACTATAGAAGTTTCCACATGGATAAAGCCCAGCTGAGAATTTCTTTTCTCATTTATCAGAAACAGAATGGGAATGAGACAGGGTTTTAAGCCTTTGTGACAAACGTGACTAAAAGATTGCTTCTGGCAAATTTCCATTTGTATCTTTTTTGTTCTGGGCACTTGACACTATAAGTAGTATGTAAAGAATTAAATCTCATGGAAAGAAACCATATCTTTAACTTTATCACCCTTTCCTACGGTGGGAAATACTAACTTCAGTATGCTATTCTCGGTATAGAAGCTAACCTGAGAACCACCACCTAAACTTAAAACACTTTCTATAAGCATGTGGACATTTGAGCTCATTCTGAGGTCCCAACTAAAACAACAAAAAGCATGGCTATAAATAATTTCATTTATAAATCCAGCCACATTCTCAATGAAGAGACTTCTACTAAACATAAATCAGTACATTAATCTTTAGGATTAAGAAGAATTAGAAAAGGGGATCTGAAATGAAAGCCCCAGAGTTCATTAAATACATCTTGTAGAAGGAATTCAAAGCACTTATGGTGTTTAAGAGATCTGGCAGCCACTATCTTTTTGAGGCTTTATATCTGGTTCTTTCAGAGGTTTCACTTCTTCCTCTGGTTTTGGCTTAGCCTGCAGACAAGAAGAGTTTGAAAAAGATGAATTAAAATATCATGGGTTCCACACAATGTTCATATTATAGGTTTCAGCAGCGAGGCCATGCAGAGTTTAGATATACTTGTCCACTAGTTTTCTCTATTCTCTCAGCTCAGGGCTTTCTGGCTTCTCTAACACAAAAATGTTAAATCTGCTGTATTTCATGATGGCTTGAAATGGACAGCAGAGAATGGACTAAACTAAGTTCATCCAATTTACTGCACCTACTTTAGAAGTACAGCTGCAGTGAGTTTGAAGGCCATTGCCTTCTTAACGACATGACCCTTAAATTCTCTCTTAAGAAATGCAGACAGGCAGACTAATAATACTACCACCTAACTCCTATATAGCACTTTTCATTCAGAGACATCAAAGTGCTTTACAAAGAAGGTCAATGTCGTTATATGAGCCAAAGACAACCAGGAAACAATGTGGATTCTAGGCTCTGGACTAACAGAAGTTGTTAAATGAGGAGAGAAGGTAGCTGGGAGCTGGGATTGTTGACCTATGACTGACTCACGGTGTGCCTTTTTTGAAGTGGGAATTCCACCATCTACCTCACAGGGGTGTGGCAAGTCTCAAATGAAGAGTGCTATAAAAAGGCAAAATAGTAAGGACTGGCAGAAGGGTATGTTAGATAGTTGGTACCATCCTGTCTTATGATGCTCTTTAGCAATACCTCAAGCTACTAAAAGCAGATGCATCAACATTCTGTGCCCATGTATACAATTTTTATTTATTTAATTACATTAGACTGTCCCATGGCATTAGCTCCTAAAGTACCTCAGTATCTCACCAACTTCACTGAATTTAACCTCAACACTCCTGAGGTGTCCCAGCATTACTCCAGATTTGCAGATGGGGACACTATGGCACAGTGATTTGCCTAGTCACATAGTAGAACCAGGAATAGAACCCAGGTTTCCCAATTCCCCTGTATAGAGCCTACACCTCAAGACCATCCTTCCTCTGTGTTTGCTCTATTGAGCAGGATATGGCAGAAGGCACTGGTGGAAAAGCAGAGTGCCAACTCTCTACTACGTGTGGGATAAAGCTGATGGGAGGGACAGGAGGAAAAACGTTAAGTAAAATATTCTTACACTGTCATCCTTTGGCCTCTTGGTGAGATCAAATGCAGCAAGTGTTTCAGGGGTCCAGTGTGCATGCAAGGCAGGAAATTCAAAAAGGATGGGTTCTACCAGGCCATAGTTTGCCTTCAGCTCCAGCTGAGGAGCCTCAGGTGGCACTTTCTGAAAGTAACTAAGACAGAATTTACTATTTTAAAAACACAATAAACAACGATTTGCAGTTAGTTTATTTTTCTTCACTTTTGGGAGTAATCTGGACACTCCAAAGGCACCACACTATTACTGCTGAAGTAGTCCCATTTTATTTAAGGGTCTTAATGCTGGTATTATGGTGTTCAGTGCAGCAGGTTTCCGTGATGCTTCACAAGAACAGACTATTTCCTATTTGTGCTTCCTCCTCCCCATTGGCTACCTTAGTCATTTTCATCTGATAACAGATTGGTTTTCTCCTTTTTGTTTTGGCAGAAGCAGAGATAAATGCTGTTGTTTCAATTTACAGATACTTAAAATAAAAATCCAGATTAGGGTTAGCAATGCTTTAGGAGAAAAGGGAAGAGGCAGATGCAACAATTTTCCTCAATCTCCCTGAAGTCAGATGCTTGGCATGTCAGCATGCACTGATGCTGGCAACACTGCAACCACCAGAGAGCCCTGCTAGATCACAAAACCTGAAACACGGTATTTTTTTTATATGCATCTTTTGCAAAGTCACATCACGCAATAGAAACTGCCACTTACCTTATGCTCAACACATATCGTGTTTATGCTCAAGCAGAGTTCTGCGACTATCTCTCTGTCATCAGTATGGCATGAACAACATCTCAGGGAACAGGCCCTGGGCATCTGACTTTGGGTTTTGTTGTTTTTTTAAAGGGACATGCTATCAGACTTCTATGAATCTCTTTATATACTACTGTTACAAGTCAGAAATACAATCCATGTAACTGAAGAAGATTAGCAAAAAACATTTCTCTATTTTTAGTTTACTGTTATTTGACCGCACTTGTGTTCTATGATTGGCAAGGGGATTCAGGGGCTGGTGTAGTTCTTGTAACTATTCTGAACTCACTAGATTCAAAGTTGATGTCCCTTCAAGAGTAAGTTTATAAATCAGTTAACTGAATGCCCTATTTACCATAGTTACTTGGCGCACTTTGCAATTAACAAGGCCACACAGCTCAGGCAATATTACTGATTAACTTTAGAAAAGCCAGCAAAGGAAGTACAAATATAGGTTTTTATGTAGGTCCTACAAAAACAATGGCTAAGTTTAAGAAAGTCACAAGCAAAGACAAGATTCAAAGTTTACTTATATTATAGACACATGAAGAAAGTAGACACTCTTCCAGTTTCTTTAACACACTGAAGCAAATTCTTTATTAAGGGAAAAATTGTTCTTTGTAAAGTTTACAATCTAACCTTAAAAGTAATAATAAATGTAGGATTTAAAAAAAAAAACACATCTGTGTAAAGTAGTGTACCAAGTAGGGAATATATACTTACATGAATCCATTTTCTCTCTGGCATTTTTCTAGGGTATTCTTAACCAGACTTCCTAGTTTCCTAAAGAAGAGGTGGCCAGAGGGTTTGGCAGTAGTCCCAGGCCCTTTGGTTTCACCATATTCTTTGCATAATGCTTCAGCCTTGACAAAAACTTCACAAGAAAACAATGTGAAAAAGTTACAATTGGCATAAAACTGCACTTATCTCTTACTTTAATTGTAACAGACCCAGTAATCCCTCCAGGATTCTGATTAGATAAAGCAGAAGCAGCTGGTTTCAGGGTGACTCCTCCAACCATGGCCAAAATATCAGTAGAGTCAGTAAAAGAGGTAGACAACTTTTTGGGTGGGGAGGACAGAGAAATATTTTTATTTGCAGAGACAAGTAGAAGTGGGACTGTAAAACAAGAACTGGAACTACATAGCCACAGAACTGAACACAGTCCTGAAAGAATTCAGGGACAGACTAAGGGGAACACCACTGTGGGTGTCTGGTATGATAATAAGCCAAGCACATTAAAGAAACCTGAAATGTACAGTTGTGCCCTGAGGGACCAAGGGAAAACTCCAAGAAGGATGCTTTTCTATGACTTTTGTCTGCTTAGCCTGTCAGAGGGGAAGAAAGTGCTCTCTAGAAATGCAAGACTTACTTTAATAAAGCTAATCCAAAGTGAAATAATTGCTCTCTCCAGTCATGGGAGCTTAGATAATGCCTTCATTTATATGAGTAACTCAAATTTTTATAATATTATCATTAGTCCCTTGATACAAATATTTAAGTTCATAGAATCATAGAAATGTAGGGCTGGAAGGGACCTTGGGAAGTCATCAAATCCAGCCCCCTATGCTGTGGAAGGACTTAGTAAACCTAGACCATCCCTGACAGGTACTTGTCCAACCTGTTCTTAAAAACCTCCAGTGATGGGGATACCACAACCTCCCTTGGAAGCCTATTTCAGAGCTGAACTACCCTTATAGTTAGAATTTTTTCCCTAATATCTAACCTAAGTCTCTCTTGATACAAATTAAGCCCATTACAGTTCTTGTCCTAGCTTCTGTGGACATGGAGAACAATTGCCCACAGTCCTCTTTCTAATAGTCAGCATATTTGAAGACAATTATCAGGTCCCCCCCGCCCTCGGTCTTCCTTTCTGAAGACTAAACCAGTTTAACCCTTCCTAAACCTTTTATCAGTTTTGTTGCTGTCCTCTAGAGTCTTTCCAATTTGTTCCCATCTTTCCTTAATTGTGGTGCCTAGAACTGGACACAGTACTCCAGCTGAGGCTGCACCAGTGCTGAGTAGAGCAGGATAATTACCTCCTGTGTCTTACAAAAGACACTCCTGTTAATTCACCCCAGAATGATATTAGCCTTTTTCACAGCTGCATCACACTGTGGACTCATATTCAATTTGTGATCCACTATGCCACCCCTCCCAAACGATCCTTTTCAGCAGTACCATGACCTAGCCAGTAACTTCACATGGTGTAACTGTGCATTTCCTTCCTAAGTGAAGTACTTTGTAATTGTCTTTGTTAAATTTCATCTTGTTGATTTCAGACCAATTCTCTACTTTGTCAAGGTCATTTTGAATTCTAATCCTGTCCTCCAAAATTCTAACAACTCCTCCCAGTTTGATGTCATCTTCAAATTTTATATGTGGATTCTCCTCTCCATTGTCCAAGTCATTAATGAAAATATTAAATAGTACTAAACCCAGGCCTTGCCCCTGCAGGACCCCTCTAGATACACCCTCCCAGCCTGACAGCAAACCATTGATAACTACACTTTGAGTATGGTCTTTCAGCCAGCTGTGCACCCACCTCATAGTAATGTCATCTAGACCACATTTCCCTACTTTCCTTATGAGATTGTCATGTGGGACTGTGTCAGAAGCCTTACAAAAATCAAGATATATCACATCTACTGCTTCCCCCATCTGCTAGGCCAGTAACCCTGCCAAAGAAGAAAATTAGGTTGGTTTGAAATGATTTGTTCTTTACAAATCTATGCTGTATATTTCTTATAATCCTATTATCCTTCAGGTGCTTACAAACTGATTGTTTAATCATTTGTTCCAGTATCTTTCCAGATATCCAAGTTAGGCTGACTGGTCTAGAATTCCCTGGATCCTCTTTGTTCCTTTTTAAAGATAGGTATTATGTTTGCCCTTCTCCAGTCCTCTGGGACCTCAACTGTCCTCCATTCTGAGATTGCTTCAGCTAGTTCCTTAATGACCCTAAGATGAATTTTATCAGGCCCTGACAACTTGAATACATCTAACTCAGTGGTTCTCAACCTGTGGCCCATCGGCCGCTTGTAGCCCAATCGGCACACAGCTGCAGCCCATATGACATCCTCAGGGCCATATGGGTAGTATTGGATGCATCCCACAATGGTAAACAGGTTGAGAACCACTGATCTAACTTATCTAAATATTCTTTACCTTGTTCTTCCCCTATTTTGCTTTGTGTTCCTTCCCCTTTGTTCTTAATATTAACTGTGTGAGGATCCGGTCACCATTAACCTTTTTAGTGAAGACTAAAGCAAAATAGGCATTAAACACCTCAGCCTTCTTGATGTCATCAGTTATTAGCTCTTCTTCCCCACCAAGTAGAGGACCTATACCCTAACTCCTCACTTTAAGTCGTCCTGGTTAACGTTGTTACATTGTTGATCAATTAGGGAATATGCTCATTTAAAGTTGTGCAATGCTCCACTCTTGCGTTGTTTGGCTGCCTGCTTTCTCCACAGCTGGCAGCCTCCCTACGCCCCCCCTCCCCCACAGCGCCCCCCGCCCGCCGGCAGACCCCACAGATCAGCACCTTCCCCCCTTCCTCCCCAGCCGGCGGCAATCAGCTGGCTTGGGGTGTTTCAGGGGCAGGAGGGAGGGGGGAGGAGCTGCGGCAGCTTCCCCTACTCTGCAAGCACCAGAGCCTACAGCACCTTCAGCCTCATCTCCAGTGCCAGTGGGCTGTGCCTGTGTAGGGTAAGGCAGGGGCACCTCCTAACTATAGTACTGTATTGTATGTACAGTATGTTTGTAAACACACAGCATGTGCACACTACTCCCCCCCAGCGTAGTATTAAATTGCTTGTTTAAAAGTTGTTTAAAATGTATATAATGCCTTTTGTCTGGCAAAAAAAAATTCCCTGGAACCTAACCCCCCATATTTACATTAATTCTTATGGGGAAATTGGATTCGCTTAACATCGTTTCACTTAAAGTCGCATTTTTCAGGAACATAACTACAACGTTAAGTGAGGAGTTACTGTACTTTCCTTCATCTTTCTCTTGCTCCTAATATACTTAAAGAACCTCTTCTTAATGCCTTTTATGTCCCTTGCTAGGTGTAACTCATTTTCTTTCGCCTTTCTGATTTTGTCCCTACATGCTTGTGCTATTCTTTTGTTACTCTTCCTTAGCAATTAATCAATGCTTCCACTTTTTGTGGGATTCCCTTATGATTTTCAGGTAATTAAAGAGCTCCTGATGGTGCCATCTTTAAGAGAGACTTTTTTAAAGCCTGCCAAAAGCTTCAATTTATCTGGTGTTTTTAAGCTAATGGGATAAAGTACATTATAATAAAATGGAATATTGCATTACCAGATGTAACAAGGAGTTGGACCCTGCCTCTGTTTCCCTTTCTTGGGCTTTCCAATAACTGCACCCAGACTGTCATGCAAGTCACACATCATCCCTTTTTGGGGTCAGGTTTATTAAAAGATCAGAGTACAAATGTCAACTTAAAACAAGTCTTTCCAACACCAAAGTTCTTCACACCTTTAATGGGCTCATAGTTTGTTTCAAACCCAGGTCCTGCTGCCTGGCATTTCCCTCAAGTCTCTTCCCTCTTAAAGCTTCTGCCCCCCAAATGCAGGTTGCTCCATCCAGGCCTTTTTACCTGGCTAGCATGGACAGTTCATTCCACAGTCCTCTGTGATCCTGGTCCTCTAAAGATCTCTTTCCTCTCTGGATCCCCTGACGGAGTCTTCCTGCAGATCTCTCTCCTTCCCCAAACTGACAGAACTCCCTCTCACAGGAACTCCAGTCTTTAACTGCATCTTATTAAGACATTCAATACCACCATGCACACTCAGTCTGCCCAGGCCAAAATGAGGGTGCAGAACCTGTAATACTAGGTAAGACTGAACTAAAGAAAGTAAGTTTTCTACACCCAGAGTTTTGAGTCAGAAATTCTAATACAAGTTTACAATACCATCAAGAAGAGAGCCACAGGTTCACAGAAGACAACATTAGAAGTAGGATCAAATAAGTGCAAAGAAATACATTTAAACTGCTCTTGAACTCACTAGTAACCAAGTACTGTACCTTTCAATATGGGTATTCATATCTCTACTTTATCCATGCAAGTAACTCATGTAATATTAAATAGACCCATTCGTTCTATCACCAGACCACAGCAGTTGGAAATGGAAGAGTTTTAGAATGTGGAAAACAAACTGTCTTCAGCCTCACTAAGCAACATCTAGCAGCCCAGCACTTGTAACGCCTACAGGTTTAGTAAGAACGTGCCTAATTCTGCTTCAGTATGATGTGCAGCCAATCCATCAGGAACATGACTTACCACAGGGTTTATATCCTCCTCCCAAAATAGGGGTATAGCAGATTAAGTGGACATTGGTCTCCTTGTTGCGTATTTTCTTTGTATCACACATATAAAGGTCTTCAGTGATTTTAGAGAGCTAGTATGCATTGATTGCCTACTCTAATACAACCTTGATAATGTGTTTGTTTGGCTTTAACACAAATATTTGGATATTTTGTGAGCTACTCTGAAGTATGAAAACTAAAGATTTTTTAATATTCTCTAAACAGTACAACAGCAGATGTTCCATGAGGGATTTGAGAATGTGTTAACCATACTTACATTTTTCTGATTCCTGCAGAGATCTGATTGCTTCTCCACATTTATCGCTGGCCAGCAGAGTTTGACCATGGTAGCAGTATGACTGATGAGAGAGAATGATATAGGTACGGGCATCAATCGCACATTTCCTGTCAACACATCAGTTTTGCTATATTTCCTCCTCACTGGATGGGGATCGTGTACAGCTGAACACAAGCCAAAATGGCAAGATCTGCATCTCTCTGAGGCTACGTCCAGACCACCCGCCCGGATCGGCGGGTAGAAATCGATATAGCGGGGATCGATGTATCGCGTCTCGTCTGGACGCGATACATCGATCCCCGAACGCGCTCCCATCGACTCCGGAACTCCAGCAGGGTGAGCGGAGTTAGCGGAGTCGACGGGGGAGCTGCGGCCGTCGATCCCGCGCTGCGAGGACGCGAGGTAAGTGCGGGTAATTCGAAATAAGATAGCGTAGCTGAAGTCAAAGTATTCTCGTAGCTGAAGTTGCGTATCTTATTTCGATCCCCACCCCTAGTGGGGACCAGCCCTGAGGCTGCTGTCAGTTGCACAGTCAACCAGCAGGGGGTCCAGGGAAGTAACAGGAAGCAGCACTTACTGGTGCCTAAGCACAAGTCCCTTCAGCAGGACAGAAACCCAGTTGTTTTCATGGTGAGAATCAGGTACCATGAGTGTTTAGGTTTTTTAAATATATGAAAAAACTTCACTCAATTCAGAAAGGCAACAAATATGCCAGCTTTTCTGAATTGTTATGGCAAGGTCTAAGTGGGACTTCACCACACTCCCATTTTCTCCCTTTCATAAGACTATTTTGGGCTCTTATGCTCAAATAGGATTCCTACTGGAGTGCAATATCAAATGCTCCCTTTCATTTGTAAAAGCCCACTCCATTTAGATTAGGCCCAATATAAATATTCTCAAGATGCAACATATATATTCCCTGCTGTACTGTGGAACCAAATCTGACAGCATTACCTTATTCCATCATTGTCCATATTACAAGAATTATACACAGATGGTCTTAACAAATAGTACAAATCAAACCCAGCCCAGCCTTAATTTTCTCACCCATTCATGAGATAAACAGCCTCTGGCTACAGACCCAAACTAAGAGAAAGTGAAAGTATTTTTCTTTTTAAAACCAAAATATGGTCTGACTGCAAGCAGCAACTAATTACAGAGCTGCTGATCCTTGATGGAGAATGTTATGCCAGGAGATCAACCAGGCTCTAGCAGAACACGCATCCTACAAGAAGGCATGGGGGTGGCAACTGATATTATCAGGTCCTATCTCATCCATAAATTTAGAGATGTGATCAACTCTGAATTACACCTGGAAGTAGATTGGGAATCAGTGCAGAGAATAGCGCACAAGTATTAAATGCTCAAACTGACCTGCCCCATTTGTGGAGGTGAGTAACTACACTAAATTCTACAGGACACAAATTGCATCTTATTCTAGAACAGCGTATTTTTAAGTACTACAGGGACTGCAATATCTCATTTTGTTATGTGGTGACAAGGACAAATGATAATTGACTCCCATTCCCCATCTAACTCCTAGATAACCTTTAAAAACCCTTTAAAAGTGTTCACAGATTGGTTACAGAGTACTCACATAAGCCATATAGAAACATGCCTTCAACTGTAAGTACTTTCTCCATTTAATAGTGTATGCTGGATCCAAACTGGATAACATTTGATCTAGAATTACATAAACAATTTTTTTTTCTAAATCATTTAAAAAAAACCATTCAAAGCAGCACTCTGGTCTAGTTAAGTGTATCTATAGATCATAAGTATGAAATAGCTATAACCTCAATGAAGTGCACCAATTATACCTGCAGCTGCAAAGAGACTTAAGTTGCATGAAAGCATCACGTTCAAAAACAATTAAAAAACCCAATTAAAAAAAAAAAATCTGAGAATTCCCTTTTGTTTGCTAAACAAACATGTAATTTCATTGCTAAACAAAGACTAGGAATTCCCAGATTCAAAAGTTTCAGTTTCTGTTTGAGGTAGCCAAGGCAAAAGAATACAGCTTTAGGTTGAAGCTTTTCTCTATTTCCTTTAATTAAAATTAAACAGACCATATTACTACAAAACTATTATAAAACTTTTAAATATTTTTCAGTAATTTTCATTAGTATATTCTAATAATAATTTTATTTTTCCCAATTTAAACAAGTATTTACCAGTGCCCTATCAGAAACTAGTTTTTCCTAGGAAATAGCCAGTCCTGCCCTGAGGAGCTGCTGTTGAACAACTCAAGACAATCCTTTAACCTCCATCCACCCCCTTTGTCTACTAACTTACTATCCTAGCTAGCTGAAGAACAGAACCAGAACAAAATCACCCACAGAGCTAGTAGGACACTGCCTCTAGACCCACACACTATAAATCTGTTATATTGAGAATTGACACTTGATGATGGTCCGTTAGAACATGATTTCAAATTACTGACTGGAAGCACAGACAAGCTGTTAACGCTGTCCACAAAAAAATTGCAGCAGGGTTACCGCTCTTGATTGCAATGTTAGTGGTTGGTTTGTTTGTTTTTCTGCAAGACATGCAAACTAAATCACTAAGGACTCAAACGACATTGTAATTTAACTTACCAGCTTTTTGGTAGAAATTGGCTGTTTCATAGGCTAGAGCAGCTATCAGACCAGGATTGTGTTTCAGCTCAATAGCTCGGGCAATTGTCACTAAAACCATTAATAAAATGTAATTGCAGACAGTCACATCAAACCTAATTAGGGATTTAGCAGTTTGAATACTTGAGTTCTATTAGCATAGAAATAACGGGGTGCTCTGACAATTGACACAAGCTTTATAGACAAAATTAAGGCATAACTACTGTCTGAATAGAATAGCTTGAAATGAGTACAAAAGAAAACTTGACAAAATGGGTAATGGTACGCTGCAGTGAGACTAGTTTTCAATTTTTTTATTTCAAAATATTTGGACCTTTAGTTTATTAGATGTTTTCATATTGTATTAAGCAAGGGTGCCTGAGAAGGGTGGAAACGAGAATCTCCTAGAGAAATTCTCTAAAACAAATATTTGTAATGTTTTATTGCCATTTGTTTAACAAAAGTGAAGAGTTTGATTCTGGCTACACAATCAACCCTAAACCACAGTACTTTGGGAGAACACTGGCTGTTACTATTCAGGAGACATTATGAACCACAAAAGAAATCCACAGATAAATACCCTCATTATTTGTTTACCTTCTTGAGCTTCAGCTTGGCACTGGATGATATAGGAGTCTATAAGTCGAGCTTCTAAATCCCTTCCCTTTTCTACAGGTGTAATCAGTTTGGGGATATGGCTGTCCTAAGTGGTAGAAAGACAGTCAGTTTCAAGGTTAGTTCAAATCTAAGACACCACTACTAAATGTCAGGGTTTTTTCCAGATACATTTTCTATTACTAAATGGGTACAAATTACAAGTGAAGGAGTCAAGGTGCTGGCTGGCCATGTCACTATAATACACTATTGCCATTGCCTTTCTACCTTGATTAACGGCCAGTCATAGCAACTGACTAGTAGCGTGACTCATCGATGGTACGTTATTTTCCGTAGCATTCAAAAGCTCCACTATCACTGCATGAATCCTCTGCATATGAACCAAAAAAAGTCTCTTAAAAGTCTTTTGTAATGCACTGACAATTCACTGAGTGTTGTACAGGACAAGGAGTAGACAAAGTCTCTGTACAGAGAAACTTACAACTTAAGAAATAGGAATAAAGGTATGTTTTCTACCTTCAAATGTTTAAAAATCCCAGCTGCTATCTTCAAGCTTCTGTGAACATCTTTTGCTTCATCTTCTGTTATACTGAAAGATTGTTAATGAAATATGTAATTCTGCATTCAAGTTAATATTACACAGCTGAGTTATTTACCAGCTCATAATCTTACAAAACTGACCACTCATACATTGGTTAATCGTCTTATATCTAAAAGCCCAAAGACCTGGGATTTTGTCCATACATTACTCTTGTAGAGTAGTTCTACTTGTTCACTATTCTTAGTTTTATTGCCTGACCTTTATCAGCATTGCTTGGCTGTACTTTTTCCTCAGCAAAATGCTACTTATGAGGACACTGTAGTGGCTGTGTTTATATCTGCACTTAAACCAGGATTAAAATCCCTCTATTTCACACTTAAATTTCAAAACTAAATCCAGTCATTAAACACGCTCATTGTAGGAGAACTGAATTTTCTCTATTTTCAGTCCAATATTTAATAGTTTGCATAGAAAACACTAAGATTTCCCTTCACATTAACGTTTTTCAGGCTTCTCCAAGTGAAGAGCCACAGTGACTAGAAACTTCCCACACACATTCATTTAGAGAATGTCTCAGCCAGGCTACTTTTCAATCTTGAGTTGCAAAAAGTTATTTCCTTTGTTTGCTATAACTTATTTTACCTCTGTAAAGAAAAGCCAATAAATTGTCAAGTTCTGCCAGTTACTTCTGTTCATCGATGCTGCTAGCCCAATTCCCTTATGTTCAGCTCTGCCCAGTCAACAGACCTTGGGGAGCCAGGGAGGTAGACTTGGCAGCAAGAGGTGTTGGAGGAGCTATGTGAGCATGGGGGAAACTAGCCTTCACTCCAATGTGACACTTTTCCATGCAGAAATAAAATATTCTAGATTTCAGTGGAGAATAGGTTTATAAAAATATGTTAGATCTAGGTATGGCTGAAGTTTAAATTGTGCATCTGACTGTAATGTAGAGAAATTTGGTGTGTGCATTGTGGTTGGTTACATGTTGCAAGTGGAAGGAAGTTTCTTGGGGAGGCAAGGAGCCAGAGTGCATCTGAATGTTAAAGCATGTGAATGAAGTCTGCTTTAACTGAGGATTTCCTTTTTGTTAGGATATTATTGCAATAGAGTTGCTAAAGGAGGAAAAAACACTTACTCTTCCTTCCCGGCCAGTCTCGATGCATATTTTGTGTACCAGAGAGCCACGTTAAATCCCATGGAAACCAGTTCGAACACAGCATCCTGCTGGGCACTAAAAATAAACAAATATATTAAAAAAATAAAGCAAAACAAGCAATTTCATGCTTTCCAATTTGTTTAGACAAGTTCTCTAATTTGTACTTCTGCAACATAAATTGCAGCTACCTGCATAAAGTAGGTTTGGTTTTCATTTAAAATGTCATAAACTTTCAATTTATAGCTTTTCTATTTCTTGGATTTTCTAACAATGATTTAATCTTTTGCTTAACCCCCAAGAAGTCAGGTGAACAAATCCCACAGGGTGCTCAAATATGTGCCTTTCACATGGATTTTTTCTGGGGTTGGGAAGAGAGTTTAGTAGAATTTTTATGTTAACAGGGTAACATACTTTATTGAGCTTTCAGCGAGGTTAACATTTCTCTTTCATTTATTTTTAAAATGCTTGTTTTGTGGAAAACCTAGGTCTGGGATAACTAGTTTAAATAAACAAAAAGATGTAGTCTCAGACCTGTTAACTTGGCAGCTATTTTGAAGTGCTTTCTACAGCATGCAGTTACTAACTACAAATAAGAGAATAGAATGTAAGAATAGAAAGCTGCATAGATGTTAAAATGCTCTTATGATAAGTTCATCCCACTTAAAGGGTAATTTATTCAGCTTGGTTTATGGATGTGGCAATAGGAAAACACAGAAAAAACATCTTCCTATTAAAGTCTCTGTTTACAGTTTATCTACAGCACCCAAAAGAGTGCTATATGCTTCAGAAGACAGGGAGAGAGAAAGACCCTGACCAGAACAGTTTTGTCTACATTTCAGGTGAGACATAATAGGGGAGGGAGGATATCACCAGAAAGTATAAAGGTAAGACTTAGTTTCAGATTTCCAGCACCAGAAGCCACTACAATTATATACATTCTAATTCTTATTTGATACTATTAATTGTGTATGGTTATTTCCCATTTTGCACTATAATAGTTAGTCTGTCTTCAGTTGTAAATAGAGGTTGTAGAAAGCCCCAATAGACTGGATCCACCATTTCAATGTAGTGTCTTAACCTCAAATAAATGAAAGAGAGGCACTTTGGCATCTCCAGAACAACACTGTAATAGATATAAAGCAGAAGAGCAAGGCAATTATTAAAACACTAATGTAAACAGCCTCTTGGAAACTACTTAATGATCAGCATTGTGCAACATTTACTATAGTGATAGATCTATACTATAATCTAAAGAACCTGGCCACAGACATTGCAGACTCCATAGAACATATACCTTGGAACTTGTCCTTGTAATGTGTCTGTCCACTTAAAATTCTGAATATATCGCAACTTGCAGTCTTGGGAAGAGTTATCCAGTGAGACTATAAAGCCTGTCCAAAAAAAACCAAAAACACAAAAAAACACGCCAACAGGCAATTTAAACATTAGAAGGCAGCAATGTAAAGATGCAAGTAGAGATGTAGGCAGGTGGAACAGCAAAGAGAGTCTCTCAGGCCATTCATGTTACTCCTTAAAGCTTTTATTCTTCAGAATGTTCAGAGAACAAGATTTACAACAGACAAGACCAAAAACTGGTCTTATCAGACACTTCCTGCTCAGACAAGCTATTGCCTCAGCCTTGTGAGCCTCTGCTGAAGATTTCACTGTTGCTAAGCATGATTCATCCCCAGCTCCTGGTGTAAATGGACTGCTGGTAGTTTAAACACCCTGTCATCTAACTATACTCAGGAGAGGTCCAATCAACATGGTGCTTGAAAGAGTCATCATCTACAGTAGGGTTCCTAATACTGGTAGGAAATATTTGAAAAATTTATTTGACACAGAAAAGGTTTTAGGCCTTGTCTTCACTGCAGTGTTAGCTCAACTTATAATTTGAATTTTGCCCCTAACCTGATTCCTGTCCACACACACAAATCTCTTAGGTGGTGCTTTAAGCTTGAGTTAGTTGGCCTGTCAGGGGAGTGGTTGAAGCTTCAGTACTGCCAACACTTGTTAACATTAGTAATGAAGTGGGGAAGCAACAACTCAGATGCTAATCCAATCACTCTAGGTAGCTTGAGTGTTGTTTTCACGCTCACTCAGGGTAGGCTAACTTGAGTGGAATAAACCAAGTGAACTAACTCTAACTGTGAAGACAAGCCCCAGTGACTGGGTATGGATTCCTCTTTATTGAGGGCATCCTCCTCCTCCACCTGTCTTCTCTGCAGAAGCTCGGACAGTACCCTCTCCTCTATCTGGGGAACCTGATTCGTCTGCAGTCTCAAGACCCTTGTGTGACACAGAGGAATATTTACTATAGATTATTATATTTTTTAAAAATGAGTGATTAAATATACGGGGGGTTTTAAGGCTGATAGAGAGAATAAGCAATTGTCATTTAAGCCAAAGTTAACTTGATTTGAAAGATTCACACGTCAGGCTGGGACACAGAAGGCTATAAGCATACTAATGAACCATCACGACAGACAACAAATCATTGTTTGTGGAAAAGGCAAGCTATTATGTATGTAATTTCAAAACTGTTTAAAATAATGTAGGAAAGAACTGAATGGAGGTGGACAAGGAAGCAGAGATTCATATAATATTGAATAAACTTATAAGGTACAGAAGAGCTGGAAGGGGGGGCAGAAATCCATAACTAACATGTTTCATTTAAGCTCAGCTCTGCCCATTGCACAGAATTCAAGGATGTTACTTGACTGGCCTGTAGAGCAATTTGGACACACAGGGAAAATGCTGACTCAGAGTGGGTTACTGAGATCTTGGCATGCTGAGGGGCGAGAAAGATCCTGAGGAAGCATGACAGACATCTGAGCCATAAAATGTAAGTGAATATCTACTGAAAACTCAGATACCAAAGTGATGGAAGCCATATCAGCACCTGGATAACTGTAGTTGCAAGACTGCTTTATTTAGCTAAACTATTACCTAATGTTAGACCTGAGACTATTTTACACTTTTGATTTGGTATCCTCTCCATTCTGAGAGAAGCCATAGACCTGTTTTTAGGAGTAACGCAGTCTATTCTCAGAGACAAGGAAAATCAACTTCTTTCCTCCCCAGAAAGCAGAAGGTGGCTGAGATACCTAACCTGGAACATTTGGTTAAAAGGCAGAGAGCAAAGGACTGCCCATGCTCCTAGTGCTGCCAGGATGCTGACTGAGACTTCTAAGGCTATAATGGGTGACAGTAACAGGAGGACACCGTATTTCCTGGTGACCAGATAGTGCCCCTACATAAATTGGTATAACAAATGATTATGAGTTTCATTAAACCTAAGATTATTAAACAAAACCTTTTATTTGCAGCTTGCAAAGTTCTTACCTTGCAAGAGTGAAAAGTACAAATCAGTTGCATTCTTCATCATTTCTGGATTACAACTCAAATCAGTAAACAGCTCCAAGAGTCGTACCCTGGATGATCTTAAGTCACTGTGTTTAAAAAAAAAAAAATTATACAAAAGGTGATCTTTTTAATACACCCCCACACTATTTCTTATTCTTCTAGCTAAGTGCAGTATCAATTTAATATCTGAGATAGCCACTGGAAAAAAGACAAATCAAACTTCTCAGGGAGGGATCAGATTTAACAAGTCTTTTAATCTCTTATAGGACCCAACATTCACTTCAGCATTGGTATTTTCAGTTTAAAGTATGACTCATTTTGGACACATTATATGTAGTAGTTATCAATGTCAGTAAATGAACAATTTTAACTGCTTTTTAACCCAAATTTTAACCCAACTAACAGAAATGTTTGTTACCCATTCAAAACTTCAGAGGTAGATCACTGCATCAGTGGTGCACTACTAGAGTACATTATAATTAGAAGAAAATCCGTAATAGCGTGTTCCAATAGTACCTTTTTATAATTGTGTTTATGCAATGATCTCAAATTACATCACTGACATGAGTTAAGCCTCACAATACACATGAAATAGAACAGTGTTGTACTCATTTCAGATCCATAAATGGAGGCAAAGAAGGTAAATAACTTGCCCAAGGCCACACAGCAAGAGTGTGACAGAAGTTAAGGATAAAACCCAGGAGCCCTGACTCAAAGTCTCTTAATCAAAGATATGTGCACACACTGTGTAATTGATTCTCATGCTTTTGTACATGAAGCCATGTGTTTGTATACTAGAATGCATAGGAACTGCTGTTCATCCTCTCCAGAGAAGTTAACATGGCAGGGGCAATATCAGCATTGGGATTTTACACTACATGAATAGATGGAATTGTAATCATGTCTCTGTATTTATAAACTTGACTTAAATGCTTTTTCAGAGCCACTCTTATCTCTACAATAGAACACTTTTGGTTTATTAATTTATGTACATTACTTACACTAATCCTTCCACAATAGGAAACACACAGACAGCAAAAAAGTGATGGAACGTCTAGTCCAGGGGTCGGCAACCTTTCAGAAGTGATGTGCCGAGTCTTCGTTTATTCACTCTAATTTAAGGTTTCATGTGCCAGTAATACATTTTAACTTTTTTAGAAGGTCTCTTTCTATAAGTCTATAATATATAACTAAACTATTGTTATATGTAAAGTAAATAAGGTTTTAAAAATGTTTAAGAAGCTTCATTTAAAATTAAATTAAAATGCAGAGCCTCCCGGACCGGTGGCCAGGACCCGGGCAGTGTGAGTGCCACTGAAAATCAGCTTGCGTGCCGCCTTCGGCACACGTGCCATAGGTTGCCTACCCCTGGTCTAGTCCTTTTAGCCTGTTTTGTTACAATAGGTTTTGCTATGTAGCATCGGATTTGTAAGATTAGATTAATCATTCTCTAGAACTGGATGCTGAGAATGCTATCAGTGCTTTATTGTCTCCCAGCCTACAAATCTCTATCCTCTTCAAACAATACTAAAAAGATGTCCATGGTACACCCTGAACACTGGAAAAGAAGTTAGTGTTAGTTTGAAACACACTTACTTGCAAATCTTTGTTGCAGCAGGACTGCTGGCTACCCCATAGAAATTGAATGTGACAGGAGCTGTAGCCTTTAAAGGGTTGCGATGAAACCAGTGGGTCATTTCTCTCAAGTACTGTTTGCGATTCTATTTATTGGAAACCTAAAGATTGGAGGAAAACAGTTACATGAGGGTAACTAGGGTGCTCCTCTTTCTCTAGTGCATTTGATGCTCCACTTGGGTCTATAAAGTGCATGTGAGATGCATTTTTCTTTTACGAAATGAATTTGAAAAGCTCTATACGTAATTTTAAGGGGATGGGAGGGGGAGGCGGGGAGAGACTTGTTGGAGATCCTAGACCTGTTACAGATATACTGATATGTATTTACATACTTTTTGAAACTCTGAACTCACCACTGTAGGGCACTATTCTACAGCTCTTTTACAGGCTTAGCTCACACTGAAGAAACGGGAGATTGCACAGGAAGGCCCACAACAGTAGTACAAGAGAAACTGTTTAAGGTGGTCGGCCATAAAGTTTTACTTGCCTTTCCTCCCATGCTTCCTCAGCACCAAGAAGTCTTCCACTCTTCACAATGACTTTCCCTTTAACAGAGGGCTGGATGCTCAACCACAAAGAATGCTCAACCACAATCAGGGCAGTATGTTGCTGTACTTTTAGGAGACATCAGTAGTTAGAAGTGCCTTTTTTCACCTATGTCTGATAAGGCAATAGTTTGTCTGATGTGGCCTGTGGCACAATTATCCATGCCTTTTTGATATCCATACTTGATTATTCCAATGCCTGCTACTTGAACCTACATTTGGAGACTGGAAGACTGCCTTCCTATAGCATCAGCAGAAAGAGATTCTTCTGAAGACTGTCCTGACTTCTGGGTAGGGTGCATCACTGATTTAGAAAGCTCTTTTATGGACTACATGAGAGACCTTCTTTTCATTTTTCTATGTGTATAGTGCCTAGCACAGTGGCTCCTGGTCCATGACTAGGGGCTTGGCTACACTTGAGAGTTACAGCGCAAAAAAGCTGCCCACAGCGCTGTAACTCACTCCCCGTCCACACTGGCAAGGCACTTACAGCGCTGTATCTCCGTGGCTACAGCGCTGCAGGTGCTCCACCTCCCCGAGAGGATTAACACTTGTTGCGGACTGGGTTAGACGCTGGTGCTCCAGTGTAAACGGGGAGTAATCTTATTACGCAGTGATTGACCTCCGGAAACTCCCCATAATCCTTTTAAGTGAAGCTTCCTCTCTTGTTCCTCTCCTTGTTTTGTTGTGAACTCAGGAGGCTCCGGGAGCTGCTTATCCAAAAAACAAACACAGCTACTGTTTGCTGTGAATGAGTAGAGGCAGGCAGGGGGGCTCCCTTTGGAACGCAGCCCACAGCTAATGTTTGCTTGAAGAGAGAGGCGGTGCACGGGGGAGGTCCGTTTCGCAAGCGGCTGCTTATCTGGTCTGTGAGAAAAAAACAAACAGCTGCTGTTTGCTTTCAGTGAGAGAGAGGGGTGGAGGAGGGAGGGGGATCGGAACTTGCAAGGCAAGGTGCTGACACAGTGTCGGCACTCCAAAAATCCACTCTCTCTCTCCCCACACTCCCCCCCACCCCTTTTGAAAAGCACATTGCAGCCACTTGAACCCTGGGATAGCTGCCCATAATGCACCGCTCCCAATCCCGCTGCAAATGTGGCCGCGACAGTGCGCTGGTAGCTGTCAGTGTGGACAGACTGCAGCGCTTTCCCTACTCAGCTGTACGAAGACAGGTTTAACTCACAGCGCTGTACAGCTGCAAGTGTAGCCAAGCCCCTAGGCTCCTAAGCAATTCAGTAATACAAATAATAATAATCATACTAACAGTCCTTAGAGCGAACTGTCCAGGGTCTAATAGTACAGAATATGCAGCAGAGGCCCCTTGACAGCAGAATTTGTTTCTTCCAGACAGTTCTAAAGTCAATTACCGTTTAGAGCCATGGTGTGTGGCTATTCTATTTTTCCAGATCTTTCTGGAGTAGAGGTGGAGAGAGGCAAAAGAACAGATTGTTGGCCTAGATTAGTCAACTTTTTCCTGGCGTGTGGAAGAGAGGAGAATCTTTCTGTGGACAGCAAATGCCTCATTGTATTTTTCCCCAAGGCATAATGCACCTAGTAACATTTGCAAGAGGGAAGATTTTACAGGCTTCAAAATAAGATGAACTAGAGGAAGGTATCAGACTATATCTAGAGAGCTCACTTTCCTGTTCTGAACCCCATCCTCAATATGGCAGCACATTGACAACCATGGTGGTCAAGTATCTGAACAAACTGTCACTTTAACAACTTTGGATAAAGCAATCTCTTGTTTGGGCATTACAAGGAAGCAGTTGGCCAAAGAAAGTGCTCAGAGCAATTACGAATAACTATGTCTTTTTACAAGTATGTACAATCCCTGTACAATAATTCTTGTATTAGATTACTTTGCTAAGCGGGGACCCAGAATATTTAAAGAACGGGGACTAGTAACCTGGACAATTTTAAAGATCTTGTAAATCTGCCAAGTCAAGAGCTGGGTGAGTCTGTCCTGCACTTGGTAGCATCACTATCACGCTTGGTGGTGTATTGCATATAATACACACACGAACGTGGAGAGCTACTGGGAGAGTTCGAGCGCCTCCTGCTCGTGCATCACCAGCTGCTTGGGGAACGCGAGGGGCTGCGGGCCCGTCTGCCACAGCTACAACAGTGGGGTGCACCTTTGTACGCCCACATCTTGAATACTGTGTACAGATGTGGTCTACTCATCTCAAAAAAGATATACTGGCACTAGAAAAGGTCCAGAAAAGGGCAACTAAAATGATTAGGGGTTTGGAACGGGTCCCATATGAGGAGAGATTAAAGAGGCTAGGACTCTTCAGCTTGGAAAAGAGGAGACTAAGGGGGGATCTGATAAAGGTATATAAAATCATGAGTGATGTGGAGNGGGTACTGCCGTTCTTATGTTCTTATGTCTAGACCCCGGAGACCCCCCCCTCCCAACGCGCTCCCGACCCTGTCCCCCATCTCTGGTCCCCAGCTTGGGGGCCAGGATTTAGCCCACCCAGCGAGCCAAGCCAGGAGGGCCGCACTTCACAGCGCCCTCAAAGGCCAAGAAACCCAGCGCGACCGTCAGGCCAAACTCACAGCAACGGAGTCGAGTCCCGTCCCGTCCCGTCCCCCCGGCCAGGCTCACAGCCTAGCGGACAGGCCCGCACCACCTCGCTCTCTTACACTATGGGTGGGGGCTGCTGTTTACCTCCGCGGACGAGCCTGCTTCTAATACGGAAACCGCCCCTCCACCCGCTGGCGGAGCAGCTTCCGCCCTCACTGTTCTCAGATTCCCCCTCCAAGCAGCCCTACTTCCGCCCGCATCGCTTGCGCCGGCGCAGTACGGAGCCCACACCAGTCCGTGCGCAAAATGGCCGCTGCCACGCAGGCACAGGTAGAGGAGAGCCGATCTCATTGAGAGCCTGCTGGCTGCGGACGACCGGGTGCATTGATCCCTGCCAGCTGTCCTAGAGAACTGGTTCCCCCAAATCTCTGGCAAGTACGCGTGCTTCTCCCGCACCCCAAGGAAGCTGGTGGAGTGGAGGCCGCTGTTCCCCCTCCCGCACTCGGACTCTAGATCTCTGAATGAGCAGATCCACAGAGAGGTGGGGAGTGTCTGGCTGAAATATCCAGCCAGGCCACCCTTCCCGAGGCTGCGTGTATCACACTCTGCCCGCAGCCAGCCCGCCCCTCTCTCTCTCACACACACAAAATCTCAGCACCTTTGACAGGGCAAGTCGTGTCTTTCCTCCACTACCCCACCCGCAGCGAGTGACATATGGAGCCAGCTCTATGCTGCAGGCGATGTAGAGGTTACAAACTGGTCCCTCCACTCGAGCCCCAGAGGATGCTATTAGGAGACTGATTTGATGACAAGTTGAAGTCCTGACTTGAGCCTCCCATTACGGCTAATGCGCAGCCAGTCCGAAGGAAACGAGAGCAGATCTCATTGTTTCCCAAAGCTGCTGCTCCCTTCAAACAGGTTACACGTTATTAACGTAACCCCCATAAAATTCAGAAATCCCGCATCCACCCACATCCTTAACATCTATCCAGGCACAATGTTCCGAGTTTTAATCCCCGTGTGGGTGATATTTATACTCGGTTAGTACTCCCACCAGGTGTATGCGCCTGGAATGCTCCTCCTCCTCCTCCACACAGATGGCCTCCTATTATCATTACAATTGCACTGGCTCCAAGCAAGACTTGACAAGTACACCGTCACCCAGGCCAGCTAGTCTGAACCGTTCCCCCTCTAGCACTACAGATAGGAAGCGCATAAAACACGGCTCGATCGGTTCTCCCAGTCAGTCCCACCCTTCAGGGACCACTTAAGGGAAGAATCCTCAGCACGTAGTGTTTGCTCCTCATGACATCCTGGGGGAGCAACTGTATCGGCCTATGGGGGCAGTCTGACTGAGACCTTAACAACTAAAATATACATAGAACTGGGAAAGCCTAGTGGGTCTCCGAAATACAGGCAGGAAAACACACCTGCCTCAAGAGAGGAGACTAAACACAGCCTGAAAATAGACCCCTAGTGAGGAAAGGGGAGTGTGTGAAGCGAGGGTTATTAAATACATTCCCCTGTAGCCGTGGAAACAAAGGAGGAGGAAAGGGAGAAGCTGACAGCAAGGAGACTGATTTCCTACTGCAAGGAGACTCGCCCTCTAATAGCAACGAACAGCCCCCTACTCACATACACAGGACACCTCCCCCCCACCCCCACCCCAACGCAACCCCCACGCAACCCTTGCTCTGAGCAGCACTGGGAGCTGGGGTGGCTCGTTACTGCCTAAAGGCGCAGGCCAACCCCAGCGAAGGCTGCGGGAGATGTGGGGAGGCACCGGCCACTCACCTGGCACTGGGGAGTTCCCGCACAGGAACAGCTGGAGCAGCACCGCTCAGAGGAACGCGGGGAGCCCCCAGCCAGGAGCAGGACGCTGCTACCAGCAGCAACCAGACACCAAACGTGAGGCCCGGCCAGGACGAGCAGAGTTGCCTGCTGACCCCGTGACCTCCTGTCCCATGACACACACCGAGGCGGAAGGGTCTGCGCCGTCTTCCTGGAGCCGTGGGCTAGGGCGAGGTTGCTTCGCTAGCAACGGCACCCGGCGCGTCCCCGCCCGTTGGGGCCGAGGGTGTGGCCGGCGCAGCCTAGCTCGCTGGGAGGGGGCGGGGCTGAGTGGAGGCGGCCGCCAGGTTCGGTTGTAGCCGCAAATGGGCTTGGTCGGCGGCTGGTGCTGCTGCTGGGCTGGAGGGAGCGGCTCGCCCGTGTGATGGCCGGCCCCGGGCTGAGCATGCTGCCCTAGTGCGGGGGCCATGTCGGAGGCGGCTCGGAGCCTCCTGCAGCGCTGGGGCGCCAGCTTCAGGAAGGGAACCGACTTCGACTCGTGGGGGCAGCTGGTGGAGGCGATAGACGAGTATCAGATGTGAGTGCGGGGCGGCGCCGGGACACGGGCGGGGGGCCAGGAGCGGAGCCGGGCAGGGATGGAGGGGGGGCCGGGCAGGGATGGAAGGGGAGAGGGGGCTGGGATACTGGCTGGGGGTTGGGAACGGGGAGGGGCCGGGACACCGGCTGGGAGTGGGGCGGCGGGACGTTGGCTGGGGGAGGGGCCGGCATGGGCTGGGGGCGGGAAGGGGCCTTGGGCGCGGGCACTGGGGCTAGAGAAGGGACTGGTTCAGTAGTGCCCGGCCCCGGCGTGCCAGGCGCTGTACACCCCAAGCAAGGTCTTGTCCCTCGCAGTCCAAGAAGTCAGGTGCCCTGTGAGGGACGGGGGCAGAGAGACCGCTCCCACCTGAGCAGCGCCCCTCCCTGCCCTGACAACGGATAACTTACCCACCTGATGCAGCTGTGCTGACCCTGCTGCCTCTGGGGCTGGCACTTGCGGCTGGTCTCTCCCAGGTGTGGTGGCAGAGGTGGGGCTGTGGTCAGGCAGGGTGGCTGCTGGGGACAGCGATTACATCAGTGGTTCTCAAACTTTTGTACTGGTGACCCCTTTTTTATCTATTTAACACCTTTATAAATGTTGGAGGCACAGTGGGGTTTGGGGTGGAGGCTGACAGCTCATGACCCCCCCATGTAATAACCTAGTGACCCCCTGAGGGGTCCTGACCTCCAGTTTGAGAACCTGGGGATTAGCGTATGAGTGGTGTGTGGGATTTTTTTTGCGGGGGGGGGAGGGGGAGGGGGAGTTAAGGGTCTGTCTTCTGGAGTTGGAGCTCAAGGGGGATCTGGGGAAGTTAGGGAGGCTGTCGACTTGCTTTGGATGTTAGTCTGTGGGTATGGTGGAGTCTGTGGATATGGTAGAGTCCGTGGGCAGCTGAAGGTGACACCTGAGCATGGGACTTGGGGATGGCCTGGAGCAGCTGTTGGAAGCAATAGTTGAGTATGAGATGTGGGTACCAGGCCTGGGAGGAAGCAGATGGGGCATCTCTGGGCCTAGTCCCTACTTACTTAAGAGAAAGGGCTGTCCCACCCTGAGCCACTGTTGACTTGGCAGGGGACAGAGCCCAATCTGCATGGGCAAAGGGCTTACTGCCCAATTTGCATCATGGAGGCTCCCCCATAAAAGAAGAGGAACTACCCTTGGGGTGGGGGGCAGATACTGGCTGCAGTTGTTAATGCCTCTCTTGAGAGGGCAAACTGCCAAGCACACACAACAACACTGGTTAGACCTTTGATCATCCTTGGTGTGTGTGTGTATGTAAAACAAACAACCTCCCGCCCCCAAAAAAATAACCTTTGCCAAATACTGCCCTGTCTCTAACTTCCTTTTGGGGGATGGAGGTGGATAGGAAGGTTATCAAGGTAATTATGAGACAATTCCAGCTATATTCTGAGTCTGTAGATTTCCTTGATCCTTTTTTCTGGGTATAGAACAGACTGCAGTGACATCAGTTGTTGATCTCCTCCTACTGATGGAAAAAACTCAACTGGTTGTTAATATTGGTTCCATCAGCAACTTTTTGATGCACCATTGATCTAATGGTGTTGACTGCCTGTGGAATCCTGCAAGAGTGGACAACAGCGACTCTTCAGTGAGTTAATTCCTTAAACTTGGAGAGGTCTCAGTGCTGGGCAAGTTCATCCTGCCACTAAAAGCCCCCCTCTCTTTTGCTCTATACTTTAAAGCACTCCATACAGTAACAGTATCTGGACAGTTGATTGGTTGGGCTGCACCACAGTTTGGCTGTTAGGAAAATGCCTACCAAAAGAGAAGAATCTTGCACTGTGATTTGAAGGTTGGAGACCTTGGGCTCAGTTTGATCATGGGATGGTGAATTTTCTAAGAGGCCTGTTGCTTGGAAAATCTTTCAGGTTCACACTTGTGCTCCATCATTGATAGTATTCTCAGAGAAAGATGGCAAAAGAGGTAGTTTCTGAGATAGCCTGATCAAAATCCTAGATGAGTTAGGAAAACAAGGCCAGGACTCTGAATCTGAAATTAGGCTTGTAAATCAGAATAAATTTTATAAAACACTGATGTTTTGTGCTGTCATCACCTCTCTCCACTTAGTTCAACTTGTGTCACCCCATTTGCTATTTGGTTAGCCTTCTGAATAATGACAGGGTATTGTAATAATCAAACTTTGAGATGGGAAGGAAAATAAGGAGCTCTGTTGCCAGCGCAGTACTTGAAAAGGGGCAGAGTTCCTTCACCTGGTGAAAGTAAAAGAAGGTGTTTCTAATAGTTATTGTTATGTGTACATCCATAAGGAAAAAAAAGTCAACCATAACCTGAAAGTTTGAAATCATCTTGGCAATCTGAGAACAGAAAATCTCAGTAGAGGGTGGTATCTCACTTCCTATCAGTTTCCCTAAGTGAAGGTTTCTCCAGGCTTTTTCACTCTGAGGTCGCTTTATGAGGGTGCAGGGTCTGAGAGTACCTATCTTCCTACTGCTTGGTTTGTAAAATAATTAATTCTGCAGACCAATCCAGTTTGAGAACCTCAGCTCTAATTACTACTCCCTTCTCACCAGCTTCACTTCTTTTTTATCAGGACTGAGCTGAAGCAGGTGTCTTCCACATGCACTCTTATTTCTTTCTGATTTGTAACAGGAGACTCCTTTTCTAACACAAGTGTACAAACATACAACTGGGTGTCATCAACATGTTGGTGACAGTGCAGTCCACATCTGCTGCTGATCTCTCAGTGCTTTTATGTGCTGAATAAGAGAAGTGACAGGCATGAGCCTTGAAGAACCCCAAAGAGGGGACCTTTCATGAGGAGGAAAAGGGTCCCATTGCAGTCCTCTGATCTTTCATAGGAAAGATCAAAGCCAATTTAACAAGACTCTTCACCTCTTCTAGGCACTACAGGCAGATTAGTAGCATCTCTTGATCAGTCCCATGCAGGCTGCTAATAAATAACAGCACTAGATGGATATTTGGACCTGTTTTTAGCCTAAGGAAATACATCAGCATGGTTTAATGCTGTTGCATGTCAAACCCTAGTCTGAAGCCAGATTAGAAGGGGTCTATCTAAGTTGTTGCAGTTGGCTGAAGTTGACTAGCTCCAATGGTATCAATTTACCCAGGAAGTGGAGGTTGGAGATGGGGTGGTCACTGGCAAGCTTGCTGGCATTGCATAATGGCTTCCTGAGTACAAGCTGGCTTATAGCATGGTTTTAGTGCTGTTGGTGGGTTCAGAAAAGAACTAGAGAAGTTCATGGACTTGTTAATGACTATTAGCCAAGATGGTCAGGGACACAGCCCTATGCTCAGGGTGTCCCTAGACCTCCAACTGCCAGAAGTTGGGAGTGGACAACAGGGGATGGATCCCTTGAAATTGCCCTGTTCTGTTCATTCCCTCTGAAGCATTTGGCACTGGCTGCTATTGGAAGACAGGATACTGGGTTAGGTGGTCCATTGGTCTGATCCAGTATGGCCATTCTTATGGGGCAAAACAACTGCTTGCCTCCTGCAAGTGTCTGTGAACATGTGGTCAGGTCTTTGCATGGATTTCCTGCACTTCCAAAAGCAATGCAAAGTGTTGGTAGAGCCCTGAATGGACAAGGACAGGCTGTCTGAGTGACCATCTCTTGAACCATCCCAGCAGTTCAGATTGGCTGGAAGACCTGTGCATTGTCATCAGGGCCTTCTCAATTAAAGACCCCTTATTCTTGGAATCCTCTTCCCTGGGCAGTTCAAATAGAGCAAACTTTAGAGTACGATGCAAGATGCTTTTACTTATTTTCTTTCTTAAATGTATGACAAATGGAAAGATGGTTGTGCTGATACTTCTGTAATTAACAGCAGTGGTTCTGCAATGCTGCCTGTTGTGGGTGGCTTAGTGCCTAGCTGCTATGGGGATAGATTCTTTATAAATCTTTACAATTAGTACTACTGTGCATACAGTGCATCTTCACACTGGTTAAAGCACAGCACAGGGACAGTAGATCTGGGCTCTATTTCTGCCATGTGTGACCTTGAGTAAGTCACGTAACTTCTCTTTGCCTCCATTTCCTTGTCTATAAAAGGGGGATTAAAACCACTGTGTTGTGTGGCTGTGCTATTTTTCCCTCCTCTGGTTGGAAGGTGCTATAAGAACTTAATAACTACTCCAACTCCACATGTCTTCTTGCTGGGTTTTTGATTTGTAGAATCTTGAGCCTAAGACACAGAACTGGGAGTTCAGACTTCCAGTGGCAAGTTACCTAATCTCTCTGTGTCTTTGTTTCTGCCTCTGTAGAATAGCATAATGTATATCTCACAAGTGCTGTAAAGCTGGAGTCATTCAATAGTGTAAGTTATGGGGAAATCCCCGATGGAAGGAGCTGGAAAAATGTTGAGTACTGTTGTTGTTTTGGTGCCCTTTTATTTATAGGGAATTACAACAATTGACACCGAGGCTCCATTTGTTTAATTTTTTCCTTCCTCACTGGAAGGAAATTGTAGCTCTTCCCATGGATTCTCTTCAAAATGCCCTTTAGTTTCCTTTCACTTTCTTGGGCTATTTGCTTACTGTAACTTTCCAATCCAACCCCTTGATGCTCCTCTCTCTTTGATTATGGGTGGAGTCTCCACTCAGCATGTGATGATGAGAGGAGCAAATGTCAACTAAGTTATCCAATACAGTTTCAGCCCATCCTTGCCTGCATTTAATCTCCAACATCAGAGAACATGTAGTTACTACCTACTGCACCAGCTGCTACTTTCCTCCTAGACCTATCACCTTTTTTGGGGGGTGGGGGAGAGGGTCTGATTGCTGCTATAAAGCCTGCATTGACTTTCATTAAACCAGGTTTCCTCTACTGGCAGTATAGCCTAGAGCTAGTGTTTTTTTGTTTGTTTGTTTTTTTAACACACAACAAAACCAAGTTTAGTACTGGTTTGTGAAAGTGGCTCCAGGTTGTGAAGGGCATTAGTTTCCCAGTTTGCCTAGAGCAAAAATTAAAGCCCCATGTACCTTGCTTGCTTCATTTTTAAAAAAGAGGTTAATGTGTTCGGTGCTGCTCGGAATATATTTTGCCCCTCCACCTCCCCATCCAACTTGAGTGAGCATCTACGTGAATCCCTGTTCCAGTGATGTTTGTATAATGATTAAGGATCTGGGATGGGGTAGTCTACCCCTTATGGGTGGTGGTGCCTAGGGGTCAGCCCAACCCGTGTCACCTGAAATGGCCCATTAAGATTTTGGAAGGTTTTGATGATTGCAAAGACCTAAGAAAGAAGAGTGTTGGTAGAGAGGAAGCAGTCCCGGGAATTAATAGTGTTTTGGAGAAAATCAGTTATTGTTTCTTTAAGGACCCAAGGCCAGGAGCATTGCAGAGTGTGTGAGGGGGGGAGGAAGGGGACAAGGTTCCCCTCACCAATTGGGGATAAGCTGGGAGAAGGAAGATAGTATATATGCTGCCTCCTCCTTCACAGCATGGCACATACCAGCAGGAGAAGGCTGGTGCTGAACTCTCTGAGCCTGAGGACGAATTGGGGAAAAGAGGGCAGCTGAAGAAGAAACTTGCTAATGCCCAACAGCTGGCCTAAGTTACACTTCACCTCCAGGGAGGAAAGCAGGGGATTCCTGGCATAAGAGAGTAACTGTTTAGAATACAACCCCAACTCCATAAAGGGGCCTCCTGAACAGGAGCAAGAAAGCTGACCAGGACTGTTATATGGACCTGGAATGGGTGTGAACTGGGTCAACTACTAAACTGAGTTACACTTTGTAGAAAGACTTAATAAATCAGACCCCACAAAAGGGATTCTGTGGCATTACCCAAGGTATAATCTGGACTGTTGAACAGCTGTGTCCCCTCAATTCTCTAACTCGGGGTGCCTTTTACACTGCTTCACTGTGAGAGCAACCACTCCTGGTCCACTCATACACAGCCTACAGCATGTAAGTACTCCCAGCTATACTATGAGTGTATGGCCAGCCACTCTTTAATTACATTGCAGAGCAAACCAGCAAATTCTCAGTCCCAGACTTGCCCCTAGAAATGTGTGTCTGGTACTGCCCGGCCCTCTCCTGGACAACACAAGCTCATATAAAGTCCGTCATTTTATTAATAGAAAATGATATGCACAAATCCTGTTATCTCAAATGGAGTTTCCCAAACGCTTCAATCCAAGCACATTGGTTTAGATCAGGGGTCGGCAACCTACGGCACGCGTGCCAAACATGGCACGCGAGCCGATTTTGGGTGGCACTCCGCTGCCTGCCGCGGTCCCGGCCCCCAGCCCCACTCAGCCCCCACCGCTCTCCCCTGCGGGGGCAGGAGACAGAAGCTTGGTCCTGCGGCAGCCAAGCTCCCCCCTCCCCCGCTTCTTTCCCCAGTGTGGTGCTTTCCTGCCCCTCCCCCTCCCTGCCGCCGACCAGCTGATCGCCCGGGGGAAGGGGGGCGGAGCCGAGCCGCAGCGTGCTCGCTGCTCCGTAGAGGAGACAGAGAAGAGGTAGGGACAGGACCTTGGGGAAGGGGGTGGAACAGGGCATATCCCGTCTAGCCCCCTGCCGTGAGCCGCTCAGGGCAGGGGGCTGGGAGCACCCCAGCCCTCCGCCCCCACCCCCGAACCCCCCCCCCCACCCCCCCCCCCCCCCCCCCCCCCCCCCCTCCCCCCCCCCCCCCCCCCCGGCCTCCGGCCCCGCCCCCCCCCCCCCCCCCCCCCCCCCCCGCCCCGCCCCCCCCCCCCCCCCCCCCCCGGCCCTCTGCCCTGACCCCTGAACTCCCCCCCACACCCCCAGCCTTCTGCCCTGAACCTCCCCCACACCCAGTCTTCTGCCCTGCACCCCCACACACCCCCAGCCCTCTGCCCTGATCCGTGAACTCCCTCCCCACACCCAGTCTTCTGTCCTGCACCTCCACACACCCCCAGCCCTCTGCCCTGACCCCCCCCACAGCCTTCTGCCCTGCACCTCCACACACGTCCAGCCCTCTGCCCTGATCCCTGAAACCACCCCCACACACCCAGCCTTCTGCTCTGCACCTCCACACACACCCAGCCCTCTGCCCTGATCCGTGAACTCCCTCCCCACACCCAGTCTTCTGCCCTACACCCCCCCC
>QXTE01000049.1:6794987-6905837 GCA_003942145.1 Platysternon megacephalum
CGCTCAACCCGCTGCAGGCCTAGGTGAACAGAACCCCAGGCTGGCAGCTTAAGATCAGCATTTTAATTTAATTTTAAATGAAGCTTCTTAAACATTTTGAAAACCTTGTTTACTTTACATACAACAATAGTTTAGTTATATAATATAGACTTATAGAGAGAGACCTAAAAAACGTTAAAATGTATTACCGGCACGCGAAACCTTAAATTAAAGTGAATAAATGAAGACTCGGCACACCACTTCTGAAAGGTTACCAACCCCTGGTTTAGATAAACAAAGTTTAGCTACAGAAAGATAGATTTTAAGTGATTACAAGTAATGAGGCATAAAAGTCACAATTGGTTACAAAGAAATTAAAGGTAAATTAATATCTCACTTAACAAGCTAGAAAGCAAAAGGTCTCTCTCACCGCATGCTTCAGTAGTCCTACTGGCAGAATTCCTTTCAGACAGGATCTCTCCATCAGTCCAAAGCTGTTACTTTTCCCCTCAGATGTTGTGGCTGCTGTGGATTGAGAAAGGGAGGAAATTTTGGGGCATCTGTTCCCCATTCCTATACCTCTTCCTCTTCTTTGAGAATCATCTCCAGCTGGGGTACAGGAGACACAGTCTTTGGGAATGGGAAAGATGTAAATTTTTTGCTCACCCCCTTTTTCCTTGCAGAGAATGGCCACTTAACCAGGTGATGGTCCATTTGATTTCATTGACACCTGGCTGAGGCGTCAGTTTGCTTTTTGTCTCCGAGGAACTGGTTTGTGGCTGCTTCCCCAGATTTGGAATATGTCTTAGGGCTTGTCTACACTTGCCAGTTTTGTCACCAAAAACTGGCTTTTGGCGACAAAACAGTGATAGCATACACACTGCAAGGTCACTTTTTTTCGAACCCCCCCCCTACTTTTGGCGACAAAAAACTTCCACCCTTGCGAGAGACTTTTGTCTTTTCCCCTCCCTTTATTGTCGACAAACAGCCAGTGTAGACACCACAGGTTTTTTTCGATTTTATTGGCCTCCAGAAAGTATCCCACAATTCCCATGCTGCCGCTCTGGTCAGCGGTTTGAATTCCACTGCCCTGCAGCCAACCCGCCCCTCCCCCTTGCAAGCCCCGGGACTTTTAAATCTCATTTCCTGCTTGCTGGCTTCCCAGAGGAACTTCCCAGGTGAGCATGGCTGGCTATCACACCAACGTGCTCCCGTTTGGACCACCGCTGAGTTGTTGGATCTGATCAGTATATGGGGAGAGCAGTCTGTTCAGTAGCAGCTGCGAGTGACCCGTAGGAATTGGGACACACATGGGCAAATTTCTCGAGGCTTGTGTGAAAAGGGCTATGATCGGGACACGCAGCAGTGCAGAACGAAGATAAAGCTGCTGAGGCAGGCGTACCATAAGGCGCGGGAAGCGAACCATCGCTCTGGTGGTGCACGTAAGACCTGCCGTTTCTATAAGGAGCTGAATGCCATCCTCGCTGGTGACCCCTCCTCCATCGCGGATTGCCCTGTGGATACTTCGCATGCAGCTGAAAGAGGGAGTAACCCAGAGGCTGAAATTGTGGATGAAGAAGTCGAGCTAGAAGAGGATGTGGTGCTCCCAGTGGGGTCGCCCGGTGGGGCAGGCAGCCAGGAACTTTTCTCCACTCCAGAAGTGCTCAGCAGGGAGTGAGGAGCAGATGAGACTCCGGGTAAGTTGCTGTGGCTTGTGTAGGGAATTGAAAAGTGGGAGGCAGGTAATGTTTTCTGTGAGCTGGACATTGCCCTGTGTAGCTAATCTGCATGGCCAAGCAGGGGGTCGATGGACATCGAGACCTGCAGGGAATCCTCCAGAGAGAGGCTCTGGAAAGTTTCCAAGAGGTACTTGTTAATCCTCTGCCGCAGATTCCAAGGGATTGCAGCCTTGTTAATTCCCCCATTGTAGGAAACTATACCATGCCATTTAGCAATCACTGGAGCTGGGACCAACGCGGTGCACAGCTGAGCTGCATATAGACCGGGGTGAAAGCTGCAACCATTCACCAGCTGAGTCCTGGTTTCTCTGGTCACCCTCAGCAGGGAGATGTCAGCCAGCAGGTTGGCCGCTTGTGAAAAAGTGTGGGATAATTTTAGGATGAGTTCCCTGCAAAGCCGCCCTGCAAGCTGTGACCTTTTTGTCCGTACGCACAACCGCCTTTCCCCCATTCCCGAAACTCACCATGATTGGGGTGCTCGCGGAGCTGTGCGCCTGCATAGAGTCTCAGAGAGAAAGCAAAATGCCCTTTTTACTAAAATGTTTCAATCGTTTGCCTGAATGTAACAATCCCTCTTCTGTTCAGCACAGACCTTGAAGAACACATCACGCACCCCCGCGGACTGGCTGTGGCAGATAAGAAAAAAAACCCTAGGCTCAGCAAAGAACACATGTTCCGTGAGGTTCTACAGCGCGATGAGAGACAGACCAGGGAACGGAAAGGGTGCTGGGAAGCCAAAAGGCAGGACAGAAAAGAGAATGCTGCTTTTGCTAGGCAAGTGACAGAGTGGATGATAAAAGTTATGGCGGATCAGACAGAGATGCTCAAGTCATTGATACAGCTGCAGACTGAGCAGATCCGAGTTTGAGCGCCACTGCAGCAGATGCACAATTCTTTCCCACCCCCCTCTATGCCCACACATTCCTTTTCACTTCACAGCACTCCTGAGTTTCCCCATCACTCCACCTCCTCACAGCTTGCACAATGATAGCTGGAGCTACACACAGTTGTGAGGTTTTAACCTTTTTAACAATAAATAAAGGCTAAGGTATTTAGTGGTACAGCGTTTTTATTCTGTGTTCTACAAAAGCGTATCGCAATCAATTCACTCTTGGGAACAGGCTTCTAAAGCATTGTGTTGCATGGATCTTGGGCCCCAAAATTGTACATGGATGCAACAGGGAGTCAACTCCAAAGCAGACGTGTTACTGCTCCTCATTGTCAAACTGGTTCCTCAAAGCCTCTCTGATGTTAATAGCAGCCCTCTGGGCTCCTCTGACAACCCTGGCATCTGGCTGTTCAAACTGTGCAGCCAAGCGCTCTGCCTCAGTGCTCCACACCTGAGCAAACATTTCACCCTTAGATTCACACAGATTATGCAAAGTGCAGCACGTGGCTATGACCACGGGAATATTATCCTCGGTAAGGTCTAGCTTGCCATTGAGACGCCTCCAGCGAGCTTTCAAACAGCCAAAGGCACATTTGACTACCATGTGGCACCTGCTCAGTCTGTTGTTAAAATGCTCCTTGCTGCTGTCCAGGTGCCCTGTGTAAGGTTTCATGAGCCAGGGCTGTAAGGGATAAGTTGGGTCTCCCAGTATTACTGTGGGCATTTCCACATCCCCCACCATGATTTTGTGGTCTGGAAAGAAAGTCCCCACCTGCAGCTTTCTGTACAGGCCATTGTTCCTGAAGATGCATGCATCATGCACCTTTCCAGACCAGCCTGCATTGATGTCCGTGAAATGCCCCCGGTGATCCACAAGCGCCTGCAACACCATGGAGAAGTATCCCTTCCTATTGATGTATTCAGAGGCAAGGTGGTCTGGTGCTAAAATTGGAATGTGTTGATTTGCAACTGACCGGTAGCAGTCTGGATTCGCAAGCTTCCACACAGCGATTGCAACACGCTTCTCTACCGGAAGGGCAGCTCTCAATCTGGTGTCCTTGCGCTGCAGGTCTGGGGACAGCTCATCACATAACTCCATGAAGGCTGCTTTACGCATCCTAAAGTTCTGTACCCACTGGTCGTCATCCCACACCTGCATGACAATGCAATCCCACCAATCAGTGCTTGTTTCCCTAGCCCAAAAGCGATGGTCTACCATATGCAGCTGCTCTGTGAATGCAAAAAGCACTGATAAGTTGCTGCCGTCCATATCACACTTGGGTGCCTGCGATTCATCCTCTGCTAACTTTGCGAGTAACTCTGCGAGTAACTGTGCTGCCATGCGCGATATCCTTACGACAGCTAACAGCGCATAGGAGAGAAGTGCGGGATCCATCCTCTCTCATTGCAGATGCTGGCGCGCACTACAAAAGAATGACAGTTGGAAAAACGGCGCGAAAGAAAGCCAGAGACCTTTGGAGGGGTGGGACATAAAGCGGTGCATGACGGTACATTTTGCACATCCCAGGATGCGCCGCGCTCCATTTCCGCATTCCCACAACACCTAGCGACGGATGGTGTCACCAGGCACTGTGGGATACATACGCACAGTCCATTGCTCTCGCTGTTGACAAAGGTGCCCCAAATACGGACACGATCTGTTGACAGAGGGAGCAAATGTAGACACGCTTTGGCGACTTTGCTTTTGTTGATTTTTCCTTGGCGACATTAGTTTCATCGAAAAAACGTGCAAGTGTAGACAAGCCCTTAGTAACATCATACAGTAGACAATAAAGATTAGCAAATCATGAGTTTTCAGATTATTTTACAAGGCACAGATTTCATTGTACAAAATTTATCCTACCCTTGAAAAAGGAGTGGATATAGGGATAGAGACTGTTACAGGTACATGTTTTGAACCACTTTAGTCTGGGTGACTGAAACAATGCACCTCAAGGGCCACAAGGGTGTGTGTTGCAGGCCAGTGCCCCATAGCAAGATCTGAAGGTGCTTTGTAACAATGCAATCTTGAGGAGTTGTACCTTAATCCTAAATGTTCCTCATGAGCTGAAATGTGGTGTAGAATCATTGAACAAATAGGTTTTTTCCATCTCTAGCTTCTATCAGTCCATCTCCCGATGCAGAATCATTCCCTAGAACACACCTTCAAATGCTTTGTCAAATTTCCATGATGTAATTGTCAGGACTCTTTTCCTCCTGCTATGCAACAAGGGAAAACGTGTAGTGTTCCTCTTTAAAATTTCATCCCACTACTTTTAGTTATACCCCAAGTAGTACCCTTAAATAAATACTCTGCCTCTATAACATTTACATCCCTCACATATTTGTGGAATCCTTATTTCCTCCTTTGTTTTTATTTTGCCAATGAGCAGTGTAAATTAAATTACCTTCTGACTGCTGGAAAATGGCCCCTTCTGGGTGACCTGGGCTTGGGAAAATCTGTGTTTCCACAGTACATGTTATCAGTCAGACACCTTACATGAGCACTACATTAACATCTAAAAACAAAAATTGGGGTGGTAAGAAAATGCCCAGTTTTTTCTACTGGAATGCTCTTGCTGTCATCAAATGCTGAAGTCTGGTATGTGACGATTGCATTATTTTTCATTTATAGAGGTCCACTGGGGCACTCAATGCTACACAGAGGACGTCAGTCCCCACCTCAAGAAGCTTATACTCTAAATTAAATATCCTCCATCCAGTCGCTCTCTCAAATGTTATGTTCTTGATTCAGGAAAGTAGATGCTGAATGGGGGAAAAGGACAATGTGGTTTATAGACCTATTCCTTTCTTTTTGGCAATTTAAAATTTTAAAGGTAATCCAAGAATAACTAACAAACCACATTTGCAGTGTTCAGGTATGTTCCGCGTGTGTTAGTGTTTGGACTAACAGCCCAAGTCTCTTTATTCCTAGAACAGGACCAATACAATAAGGAAAAGTGCAAGCTTCGTCCACACATTCTCCTACCAGTGTATCTCAACCCTGTTCTGAAAGGACCATGTATAGGAGTGAGAGGATCCAGGGCCCATTCAGTCCTGGGATATTTTTTTACTGAGACTGCCAACAAGAGTGTCCTGGTATAAATTGCAGGGTATTTTGTGTTAAACCGATTCACTGGGAATCTGACTGAGATGATCAGACTCTCTTTGCTGAACAGCCATCTAATGCTAGCAATTTTTGGTCACAAATGACCTAAGCCAACGTTGGAAGGACACTGAAAGTCACTACATCCCAATTCTAATCTCCTGAGCCATCCATTCCCCCCCTCCTCCCAAATACAGTTTTTACATTGGAACTTGTAGAGGGATTGGTGTTTACCATAAAAACTAGGTTTTGCCTTTTCAATATTATGTTTCTTACTGAGGAAGATACACTTTACACAAAATAAGGTTTTGGAATCTGGTACCAATGAAGTCTTTCTTACTAGCAAGTACAGTATGCATGTGAGAGATGAATCAAGATTGATCTTTTGAATTTCTCTAGGTTTTTCTCCTCCAAAAAGTTTCCTAAATGACCTTTCAGAATGATAAGCAGTTGTGGGGAGAGATTCCTTTCCCTTTCATATACCCAATTCTGTAATTCTACTGCTACAGAAACTTCAGAAGTGCTGATATATTGGATTTTTTAAAAGAAAGTTTGTGATTCTATTTCAAGTTCACATGGAATGCAATCCCAATAATTCCTTGTCAGTAACTTATTGCAAACTTGTAATGAGTTTATTTGTTCTCCCATAGATCTTTTACGAAACTGCCTCTAAAAGCTTTTTCATGCATCTTGTTTCCAAATTGAAATTATAAACCTGTGCTCCAATATCTCTTACCTCATTAGAATGGAGGGATGTCAGTTGCTGTGTTAGAACAGGATTAAAAGTTTAACCTCTGAAAAGATTTTTGGAAAGTAACAGTTCATCCATATAAAAAGAATACTTCGCTCTTATAGAGTTTTTCATCCATAGATTTCAGTGTTTTATAAAGGAGGGTAGGTATCATTGTCCCCATTTCGCAGATGAGAAAACTGAGCTGCAGAGAGAGTAAGGGTCTTGTTAACATGACATCTGTAAAAACAGCCACATTAGAAATGCATTAAGTTAAACAAAAACACCATTAGGATTAATGTTGGTACCCTCTCTCCAATAGTAAATGAATAGAGTTGTGCAAATAATAGATTTTTAAGTTTGCTGGCTGATCTGGAAAAAAAAAATCATTTCAGATTGACCCAAAACAAAAATATTTTGATTTTCCTAGCAAAAAGAAATGCCCCCCTCCAACCACCTTGTTTCAGGTCAAACAGAATGTTTTGTTCTCACTTTGGGTATCTTTAACTTTATTATTATTTTTTTTTAATTAACAGCAAAGGAAATTTAGAAATGCCACTCTCAAAACTGGAGAGGGAACAAGTTCAAAATGTGTTCCCTCGTTCAAAGAATCAAGTTCTCCTGTGTATGGTATTGTCAGGGCTATATCCCAGATTCCTAGAAGTTCTCTTCTATATAAGTAACAATGCTTTTTTCTTCCTTGGCTTAATTAAATTCCATGACACTCATGCTTTATGATAGCGGATAGACCTGTTAATGCTTTCTTGCCCATTAGCAGATGGCATTGGCTTTTATGAGCCTTAGTCTATCAGTTTTATCAAGAAAATTAGCATTTTAAACAATATCCAATTTGTTAAAATATGATGAAATCAAATAAATGCATATTTTGCACTTGGTGCTTTCCAACCAAGAGTCAAAGTGCTTTACAGAGACTGGTAATTACCGCCCTTGCTTGATAAATGGGGAAACTGAGGTCCAGAGAAGTTAAATGACTTACCCAATGTGTCACAGTGAGTCAGTGGTCAATTCAAGAGAAGAACTCCGGTCTCCTAATTTCTGATAATGCATTCTGAGGGGCTACACAGTTGTATCTGCACTGAAGTGTGACAGTCTTTTGATTGTATGATAGATATTAATATTAAACTTGTTTTAATACTTGATATTTAAAGTACAGTGAAACCTATCCAAGTGACCACCTTCATGGGAGGGCTCTCAAGGCAGGAGGTTGTCTAAAGTATCCCCAAATTTAACAAGTCCAGTTCTGCTCCAGCTTCATGAGAAGACCACTTCTGTTAAGCAAGTGATTTTGCCAGTCCCTTCTACTATGACATGCACAAATCCTCATTTTGCTCCTTTATGATATATAGGAGGCCTGAAAGGTGCTTCTGAAAAGTGTTTGCTTGTTTTTACTTTAGACCTCTCAGGGATGTAAAATCTGCTTTTTCTGGAAGACCTCTTGATAATAAGTCATCTTAACTGAGGGAGTTGGCATATTGAATCTTCAACAGACATCTCTTCTCCAGAATGTCTGTCATTAGAGTTAAATAGGTGTTGTTAAAGTTAGACTAAAAATTGTTACTTTGACTCTCGTGATGCTTTAGTTTCAGGAGTTTTCCAGTCATTACAGAATTATCCAGGGTAAACAAAACCTGTATTTCTAAATAAATGTTGTGCTTGTTTTTCCACATTAGAAAGTTTTAGGTGTCCTTATACATCATAAAAAGAGCCAATCCCACTCTCGCCTTTTGTAGATCTCCTGTACGTCTCATTTAACTGTCTGGTGTGATCATGTGTTTGTCAATACAATGTCCACAGTCTAAGGGTTTTTAATATTAGGAATATGCAACCACAACAGTCTACAAAACTTCTAGCTAACATGTTTTCTGAAGACAGCACCATGGTATTCAGTATGTTGTTCCCAATCTACAGAAAATATTTAATACTCCTCCCCCCTCTTTCCCCATCCAGATTAGCAAGACATCTACAGAAAGAGGCCCAGTCTCAACACAACAACTCAGAGTTCACAGAAGATCAAAAGGTACATTACTGTTTGTTCAGTCCATGGGGGCTTGATCCTGCAAGGTCCTGGTCGCCTGAGTCCTCTTGAAGGCTCTCAGAGGACTGAGCCCTCTGTTTTTCTTCTCCCTTGAAATATAAGGTACTGTGAAAACAGAAAATAGCATGGCTGAAATGTTTATCATTAGATGTGACAGATATTCTGATGTGCAGTATTCATGTCTTCCAATCTGGCCAGAATCCTTCATAACCAGAGTTTTTCTTTTTGGGTGACCTTTTAATAACTTATAGAACTTTGGCAAGGAATTAATTTAATTTTGTAAAGTCCAAATGTAAAATGTCTTGAACTGCAGATGTGTCTAGTGCATGGGGGAGGATGTTAAATTAACATGCAACACCTGATGGGAAGTGAGACTGCCAAGGTCTTCTAGAGCCGGGGTTCTCACACTTTTTCTTTCTGAGGCCCTCCCAACATGCTATAAAAACGCCACGGCCCATGTGTGCCACAGCGACTGTTTTTCTGCATATAAAAGCCAGGACGAGCGTTAGGGGGTAGCAAGCAGGACAACTGCCCGGGGCTCCATGCCATGGGGGCCCCATGAAGCTAAGTTGCTCAGGCTTTAGCCCTGGGTGACAAGGCTCGCGGCCCTGGGCTTCAGCCCAATGCAACAAGTCAATGCCGGCCCTGCTTAGTGGACCCCCTGAAACCTGCTCGTGGCCCCCCAGGGGGGCCCCGGACCCCTGGTTGAGAACCACTGATCTAGAGTCTTCACTCTTTGCGGTCTTTCGACTGAACAAGGTTGTAGTGTGTATTTGGTGTGTGTTCTGTTGTATTTTGTCAGCATCATGTTAGTGTAATTTTGAAAGGGGGTTTGTTAAAAAGGGAAACTCCAACAGACTTTCTCAGCACTGAAAACCAATTTTAGTGAGGTGTATTCAGTATAATAAACCTCCCCAACCCTGCTGCTGGTAATACACGTGACTTTGCTACCCTTGTGATATTTTGTGAAGGGACAGGGTTTTATTAGGAGTGATGGCCATATGGAGAAGACTTGTGATTACAGGTATTGTTTATGGGAGCAATAGCTTATTTAGGAATGGAATTTTCTAGTACACAACTCAGTTCAGTATATAAATTACAGAATTATGTGTGGATTAGAGAAAAAGAACCTAGTAAGAGATGCTTTATGATCTGCTGTGGACTGAGAACTTCAAGGTGGATCAATAATCTGAGAAATGAATATGCTGCCGTGGCTGCCATTTTAAAATGTCAGCATTTGCCTTCAGTTACTACATGGAGAGACATGCTAGGACAGTGGTTCTCAACCTTTTCCATACCACGTATTAAAACAAAAAAGCTTCAGGACTCTTCTCCCCTTTATCTAGTCATAAAGAGAGGGTGTTCATGACCTCTTCTTAACTTGTCTTGGGCCCCCATGGGGATTGTGACCATCATCTTCCTCTTCTCCCTCTCCCTCCCCACCCCCCACATTCCTCCCCCGCCACACACAGAACCCATGGACTAAGGAGATCTCTTTGGTAAGTCAGCAAATTTTGATTATTTAATGACTTCTGTTGTCATTGCAGATAGTTTTTAGTCTTTTGTTATAGTTTCACTCCCCCCCAATTTTGATTGTATATCCCCCCATTGTTGGAAGTAGAGTTGGAAGGTGTGGCTGGTTAGCAGGTGGTGTTAATCTCACTTATGGCAGACTGTGATTAACAGCATGCTGTCCTTTATGCTGTGTGTCAGTATGAACTTCACTGTTTCAAGATGATCGCAAAACTGGGTTCTTTGAACTTTGTGGATAGTGCCTTGCCCCAGATAAGGGTGTGTGTGTGTGTCATGGGGAGGGGAAGGCTGCTTCCCGTGGAGCATCTCTCTTGGAGGGCCTGGTAGGGTTGCTAGGTGTCTGGTTTTCGTCTGGAACACCCGGTTGAAAAGGGACCCTGGTGGCTCCGGTCAGCACTGCCGACCGGGCCGTTAAAAATCTGGTTGGCAGTGCTACGGGGCTAAGGCAAGCTAGTCCCTACCTATCCTGGCACCGCGCTGCACCACAGAAGCGGCCAGCAGGTCCGGCTCCTAGGCGGGGGAGCCATGGGGCTCTGCGCACTGCCCCTGCCCCGTGCACAGGCTCCACACTCCCATTGGCCAGGAACCAAGTAGATTTCTACTTGGTTAGGGTTGTGTCTACATTGCAAAAGAACAAAGCAAAACAAAAAGGGGCAGGGGGTGGTAACTCAGGTTAAAATAGCAGTGAAGACACAGCAACTCTGCTTTTAACTCAGGTTAGCAGCTTGAGTTAAAGCCTATTAGGGGATTGAATTTGAGCTGCTAACCTGAGTTAAGAGCAGAGTTGCTGTGTCTTCACTGCTATTTTAATGTGAGTTAGCTTGTTAGCTAACTCACATTAAGATCCCACCTTTCTTTGCAGTGCAGACATACCTATAGTGAGCAAGCATAGCTTATTACTATACGTATATACACCTCTACCCCGATATAATGCGACCCGACGAATTCTGATATAACGCGGTAAAGCAGCGCTCCAGGGGGGCGGGGCTGCACACTCTGGCAGATCAAAGCAAGTTCGATATAACGCGGTTCACCTATAACGCGGTAAGATTTTTTGGCTCCCGAGGACAGCGTTCTATCAGGGTAGAGGTCTACATACTATACATACCAACTGTACGTATAAAATGATGGGGTCTAAATTAGCTGTTACCACTCAAGAAAGAGATCTTGGAGTCATTGTGGATAGTTCTCTGAAAACATCCACTCAATGTGCAGCGGCAGTCAAAAAAGCGAACAGAATGTTGGGAATCATTAAGAAAGGGATAGACAAGAAGACAGAAAATATCCTATTGCCTCTGTATAAATCCATGGTACGTCCACATCTTGAATACTGTGTGCAGATGTGGTCGCCCCATCTCAAAAAAAGATATATTGCAATTGGAAAAGGTTCAGAAAAGGGGCAACAAAAATGATTAGGGCTATGGAACGGCTGCCATTTGAGGAGAGATTAATAAGACTGGAACTTTTCAGCTTGGAAAAGAGACAACTAAGGGGGGATATGATAGAGGTCTATAAAATCATGACTGGTGTGGAGAAAGTAAATAAGGAAGTGTTGTTTACTCCTCCTCATAACACAAGAACTAGGGGTCACCAAATGAAATTAATAGGCAGCAGGTTTAAAACAAACAAAAGGAAATATTTTTTCACACGACGCACAGTCAGTCTGTGGAACTCCTTGTCAGAGGATGTTGTGAAGGCCAAGACTATAATAGGGTTCAAAAAAGAACTAGATGAATTCATGAAGGATCAGTCCATCAATGGCTATTAGCCAGGATGGGCAGGAATGGTGTCCGTAGCCTCTGTTTGCCAGAAGCTGAGAATGGGCGACAGGGTATGGATCACTTGATGATTACCTGTTCTGTTCATTCCCTCTGGGGCACTTGGCATTGGCCACTGTCAGAAGACAGGATACTGGGCTAGATGGACCTTTAGTCTGACCCAGTATGGCCGTTCTTATTCCATTAATTGATCTCTTTAGTTTTGGCCATGTCTGTCAGCCTGCCCTTCTGCATAGGGTGTTAGTTGTTTTCACCCAGATCTCCACACAATGCATGTGACCTTTCAAGTTTCTGACTAAAAAGTGCTTGCATGAGCCTTTTTAAAAATTATTCTTGGCTTTATGCAATGTTGAAAAATCTTATTTTTGGTGTGTTGATAACTTGCTGAAACACTTGCACAGCTGTATAATCTTAGCATGTCTCATTAAACTACTGGTCTGCTAACAACTTGGACCTTTCTTGAAAACCAAACTTCACTTAGGCTCTCTATTTATGCAAATATCTCAAACTGCATTACAGTTAGCACAGTCATTACTCACACAACAGTACAGAAGAAGCCTTGACTACTAGATCAACTGACTTTTTCCCTTCTAAACACTAGTTTACACTGAAACTGGATCTTTAACAGCTCTAACTAGCAGAGTTTGTTGAAGCTTCAGTACTGCTAATAAGATATTAAGTGTTTTCATTGCTGTAAAAGAAGCCTCTGCATGGGATAGTTGCAGCTGAAAACGATAGTGTTTAGCTGCATTTTGTACTTTCGGGTTGGGTGTGGTCCCTTAAAAATAGTTATGAATAATGGCTGCTGGTATCTTGCCATAATTCAATAGATTCCATATAAAACCTGTTCTTTTCTATTTTAAACTCCAAATCTCTCCAAAGTTAATCTGTTCCTAGTGCTGTGTTATCATTCTTCAACTCCCAAGAGCCTAACGACACACACTTTGCAGTTTCATCTGCCCCACTGCAAGGAGTTAGCTGGTTAGTCCAGGCAGCTGTAAGAATCTAACTTCAGGATGGGATCTGCTAAGCATATCAGTAGGGTGGGGAGAGGGAATTAATACTGTGTGTGTGAGACTGAGGAAGAGCAGAAGTTAAACTATGTTTACATGTCTTGCCTACATCACACAGTGCTGGAGATTCTTAGTGTACCAGTCCTCTTGATAATTGGGAGAGAAATTGCTCTCGGTCTCTGGAAGCATAATTGGGGGATCTGTTCTATCTGTTACATTTTCTTAACACTCAGCTGGCATGCTCACTGCTCCTTTGCACTGATATTAGAATTACATTTTATATGAGGAGATTCTGCCTCCCAAGGGGAGCTCTGTCCTCTCTTTCTCCTCTGTCTTTCTCCATCACTTCAGACCTCCCCATCCCTGGAGGTCCTACATTTGTGGACAACCTCTTTCCAGTTGTTTTCAACAATAAAGAACTCCCAGTGCTGTTGCTTAACTGACTAGAGAGAATACCAGACATTCCCTTCTGGGGGTTGAGCATGCTGCGTATGTAGCACTACTATCTTTGATTTCCCCTCCCTTCCCAACCCTGACAGTGGGACTAGGCCATGCATTAAACTGAATGTGTGGAACATGGGTACTCAGTCTTTTTAACTCTAAGGTATTCGAATGTACTCCAGAGCAGGAGGTACATGATTTCTAATGTGTATTGGTTGAGGGCAGAGAAGCATAGTTTTCCAATTTGTTTACCCTCTTGCATGAGGCAGATGTCATTCAAGCACAAAAGAGACCGAGCTTTCTCAGGGGCCAGCCCAAGACTGGAATGAACTCCCATAAGAACTAAGGACCATCACAAACCTCACCAGCTTCCAGTGGAAGTGCAAGGCACGCTTCTTTGATTTTGCCTTCTCTAATGTAAACACGTAGCAATGTGTTTGTATATATGTTATAAACAAAAAAATCCAAAACATAACACTCCCCTGCACACACTTCTCTGCCAGGGAGAGAAGAGAACAAACACGTGACAGATGTTAGGCCAGAGGTTCCCAAACTGCCGGTCCATCCTGGTTCCAAGCCCCCACCAGCTAGCTGCAACGGGCTGCTCTTCCAGCAAGCAGTGGACAAAGCAGGCAGCTGCCAAACAACGTTATAAGGGAGCATTGCACAGCTTTAAACGAGCATGTTCCCTAATTGATCAGCAATGGAACAACGAGACAACGTTAACCAGGACGACTTTAAGTGAGGAGTTACTGTATAAATTTGAAGGAAGCTATGCCTAGATCAGCAGCATCTCATGAGGCAATGTTTAAAACCAAGAAGGCAGGATCACTGTGCAGTAGGTATTGGCTTTTGGCTGACATGCATGGCTTGGGAATTGACCTAAATACTGTTGGACTCAGTAGTAGATCTGCCCATTACCTCTTTTCTATTTTTAGGTAGTAGAATTACTATATCAGGAACTCGAACTCTTTTTGTTTGTTTTTTTAAACTAGGCAATAACAGATGCATTTATTGGACTTTCACCTGAGAAGCTTTATCACCCATTATATTTAACTTGCTTTTCTCTATAGCTTTATCATAGTCACCATTTTTGTCCTATTGGCCATATTGCACTTTTCTGTTTGTCTTTTGTTAACCTATTGCTAGTTAGTTTGTCCCCATCATTACCAAGATATTCTCTTCTAGGTGCTGAATAATCTTGTGATTTTCAAAACTGTAGCCCTTGCACCAAAATGCTTCTAATGGGTAGTCTTGACTATTAGTGCCTACCTGAGTGGAAGCTTCGTTCTTCCTGAAAGCTTTTATACTGGTGGCACTGAAGATTATCTGCATCGTTGCTTGTAAGCCTTCTACCGTTGTCAGTTTCTCTAGCTGGCCACTTTGAAAGGCCTTTATGAGAGATGTAATATATTGAAAGACTCCTCTTTGCTGATGGTGTCTTGTCTAGGGCTCCGGCTCTCTCCTCCACAACTAGATGAACTGAGGTCTTTTAGGGATTCCACCTGCGGTAATCTCGCCACAGCATCTCGCGCATCACTTCTGTATATGAAGGGAGAAATTACAACCTACCCTTGATCAATGGCAATCTTACATGGCTAACAAGATTTAACTGAAGAGTTCTCTCCTATTTGGGTGAAATTGTTAACCCATTTGAAATTGTTAACAATGTTTAAGTACCCTAAAAAGTTTTACAAGACTTGCTTTGAATTCATATGGACTGCTATTCCTAGAATATGTTAGCTGTTGCAATTATATGGACCAGTAAGTTGTTGGTTTTTTGTTGTTCAAGGGAGTCCTCTTCTATTCTTCCCCACAACACACAGAGCAAAACACAGACAAAAACCTATGCTTAGGTACAATAGGACCTGCTTCTGAGAGATTCTGAGCATCCACAACTTCCATTGATGGGTGATCAGTATACATCTCTGGATCAGGTCCTCATTTAGTTTTGTAATCGAGGGGGGGGGGAATCTACAAATCTTTCCTGGAAGGGCAAATGGGAACAAGTAATTTCACATTCTCAAAGTAATTGATCTTATTCTCAGACATGTCCCCCATCACTCCCAGAGTAATCATCAGGTTTATAAGCAATTTATGGTGTGGGAGGCAGTTCCCCGGTCTGCAGTTCATTCACTGACACATTTGTACCGATGAGCTATGTGGAAGGAGTTCAATTGCCAATGGTTATGTAATATTGTCCATTGCACTTTCAGTCTCTCTGACTTGTATATATTGTTTCTAGATGCAAATATTAAAATAATGTTTGATATTAATATTGCTGTGCAATCAAATTTTTGGGGTGTGTGAAAAAATCTTTGTAAGCTTGTTTTAAAGAAGGGGGCTGTTTTCTTGAATGTAGTTGTATGCAGCTTTAATTGGCAAACAAATGAAGTAATTTCCTTCTCTTCCTTACAGAAAACCATAGCTAAAATTGCAACATGCCTAGAATTGCGGAGTGCAGCTTTGCAGGTATAGTGACTTAATGTATTCCCCTGCCATATCCTGTTCTGCTCTTTTTCTTTTGAGTTTTAATGAGTGTCAACCAAAAACATGGGAAGACAATTCTGTATGGAAATCTGATTTGTGCAGTCAGGGAAGTGACTTTGCTTCTAAGTTAAATGTTTCTATTTCTCTCTCTGTTAAGTTTCAATGGAATGAAGTGGGGAAGAAGGTAATGTGTAAGGCTTTCCACATGTAGACATGATTTCTGGCTGACAAAGTTAGCAATCTCTTTGAATGCTGAGACTTCTACCACCAGGTAGTTGCCTGAAAACCTCTGAATGCTTAAGGGCATTTGCGTGCAATGGGGTTTAAATGGGCACGAAACTGCAGGCTTCCTGTTTCCTGTTCCTTGTCACTTCAGATTCCTTCCACAGAAAATGACAGTGCTGGTGGTTTGCACAGAGGCTATACAGACAGGAGCAGAATAGCACTGGAGTGAACTTTACACAAGCCTAGCTGTTTTCACGCTGTCCCTGCTAGACCTCAAGGAAGCACTTCAGCAATTTTCACTCTGCATAGATTCATGTCCTCACTACTCCTCCTCCAGAGGAAGCTGTGCACATACAAATGTTGGGGGGCGAAGGGAAGAGAGTTAACTTTAAAAAGGAGGTGAGAGGGGGACTTCTAAAAATGGAGACGGGGTGACAGAAAATGAATTTAGGCACTGAGCTGCGGTGTAGGTTTTATTTCTTCCATTATTCATCTAAATAAGGTCTTGTAGAAATCAATTTAAGATGTTTCCTCCTGCATTTTGACCTTGGCTTTTATTCCTTATACCTTTTCACCCCTTTCAGTAGCTAATGAGCAAGTTATTTAAAATCCCCTTCTGTTATCCTGGCTGCTTGTGAAACAGTAATTAATAGTTACAGTCACAGAAAATACAGGTAGGAGCTGTACTTCATGATGGTTTATGGTGTGTTAAATATGACTGTGTGTGTTAAATATGATTTGGTTTATAAGAAATTCCTCAAACTCAGTCTTGCCAGGAAAGTAGCTCTGGCCTTTGTCAAAATTACAGCAGAAAAATCTTGCTTTTAAAATTTTAAAATATAAGCTCTGTTTGCTTTTTGTGACTTTAAACATAATCTAGTGTCCAATATGTGTTAAGACTACAAGGTTTTGATTTAATTTCTGCCTGTGTTAATGCCACATACTTGACTGGCATACTTGTCTGAAGATCTGGGGAGTCTCTTATCTACCTAATCAACAGTGAAGGCTAGCTGTATTGATATCCAAAAGAGAACTCATCCCCACCAATTGAAGAGGAGGCAGGTTCCATGGTACACTTGACAGCACAAGACTGGGAGTCAGGAGCCCTGGGTTTTGTTCCCAGCTCTCTGTTGATTTTCTGTGTTACCTTAACCTCTCTGTTCCTCAGTTTACCAGTCTGTAAACTGAGGGTAATACATACTCACCACTCAAGTGCTTTGAGATCTGTTGATGAAAAGTCCTAAGTATTTTCCTCGTCCTCCATTGGCTGAAGAGCCAAGTGGAAGCAGAGCGGACATTTTATTTTTCTGTAGCTGCAGGGAGCTGAGGGTGAAGTGGAATCAGAAACCACTCCCACCCTCTGACCTTCTAGTGGATAAGCTCAACAAGTGCAGGTCCTTTCTCCCAGCAGCCATTGCAGTAGGACAGAGGGTGAATTCAGAAGCTGCATGCCTGACCCTGAACTGCAGCTGGCCAAAGAGCTGAGTGAGGAGCACAGCACAGACTGCAACCAGCCTATTCTCCCTGGGTGCAACTTCCTTACAGGGGAAGGGAAATAGCAAGGAGCATCCCAAAGCTGCGTGATCTGATGTGTGCTTTCAGTTTAGAATGGGGTTTGTAATGGTGTTGGCTGCTATTTATAATCTGCAACATTAGCTGCTTCATGTTACTCTGCAACTTACCACAGTTCCAGTGTGTCTTCCTTGTAACTGCTTATATGGGTGGTAAAGGGAGATCTTCGAACACTAGTCAGAGCCAGATGCAGCATAGGCAGGGACTGAGCTGTTTGGGGTAGTTAGCAGTATTCAGGCACTTGGGTCTTGGTTGGCTCATCTTTATTTTTTAACCTAGTCACAGGCCTTTGAACAGAAACTGCCACTTGTCCCAAATCATGTGATCACCAGCCAACCCACTCATTTGTGACCCATACCAAGTTAAATGTAGAGTGAGACCTGAATGACAAGTGCCTGAACCCACTCTGCAGCCAAACTCAGAACATAACTAATCTATCGAGAGAACCGATAATCCCTGCTGGCTTTAGCTCTGTAGCCTTAGTTCAGAGGGTTATAACCTCATCATTAAAATCTGCACCAACATTAAATTTGAAGCCCCTTTAAACAAAGACAAATTATTTTAGTTGTTTTGTCACGCTGTCCTCCAGCCTCCAAACACTGGTGTTTCCTGACTCATCCTTTCCCGAGCTACGGCTTATGCCAAGCAAGCCACACGCTTCTCTAGGTAGTAACTCAGGGATTTTATACTGTTTTAGGTTAGGGTCATGGGATTTTTCATCCACCTTCTCATTTTGGGAAGCCATACACGCACTACAGTTACATTGTGGCATCCTGTCTGGGACCAAAGTGGCTGATTAGCCTGGTCAGCCCCTCCCTTCTGCTGGCATGGTATATAACCCCACTACACTAGCCTCTCTCCTGTGACATGCCCAGCCGCTGTTGACACTTGCACAGCAACAAGTGGATCCTTAAACTTGGGCCCCATTTGGCCTTATGGAAGCTTTAAGAACAGTGGGTGACCTGGCATTCTGTGGGCGCTCTCCTGCAATGTGTTGAGTATTTTCCACTCCCCCGATTGTAAGTGGAATTGAAGGTATATGCAGGAGCACTCCATACTGTGCAGGACCAAACCCCATCTGAGCCACAGTTCCTAACCCTAGAGCTGATCCTTGCTTCAGAACACCTAGAGTTTGGAGGGTTTAAGACAGACCTCCCTTGTCATCTTAGCACTCATGTCTGAAAGTATAAATGAGCATAATTAGGCTGTTTTGAAATTTTCTCATTTCCAGGCTCACAATATGGAATAAACTTGTTCTCTTTAGGATCATTAAAATGACATTGAAATAATAGGGACAAAATTAATGAAAGGTTTGTACTAAAAACCCTCTCGCATAGAGACCCCATAGAGAAAACATCTCAGAACAGATGGACAAAAACTGGAACAACCCTGCATGCCCATTCTGAAATAGCAACAGATGGTGCATAATGAAACCTAATACTATCTTCCTTTGTAACCTCCTAGTCCACGCAGTCGCAGGAGGAATTTAAGCTGGAGGATCTGAAGAAGCTAGAACCAAGTAAGTAGTATCTGACATTTTAAGTGGGTGATTTTTATAATTACAGTGGAAAGTCTGATAGTCGCAGTAATGCTGACTGGCCTAAATGTGGGTAGACAGCAATGCTGTTAAGGTTATTCCTCCAAATGTTTGCTACCACATACATTCTTTAATAACCAGGCTTTAGTGTAGTGCTGGAAGATTTAAATATGGATGTCCTTACACTTCACTAGTCTAGGAATTTGTCCTCCCTTGAATGGATAGTGCTCTTTAGGGTCATTAATAGTATTATAGCACAGCAGAGTCCATCCAGTATAACAGTGGTTTTCAAACTTTTTTTTCTGGCGACCCAGTTGAAGAAAAATGTTGATGCCCGCGACCCAACGGAGCTGGAGATAAGGGGTTTAGGGTGTGGGAGGGGGCTCTGGGCTGGGGCAGGGGTGCGAGAGGGGGGTCAGGGCTCTGGGCTGGGGATGCAGGCTCTGGGATGAGGGATTTGGGGTGCAGGAGGGGGATCTGGGTTTTGGGGGGGCTAGGAGCTGGGCAGGGGATTGGGGCACGGGCATACCTTGGGCGGCTCCATGTCAGCGGCGTAGTGGGGGTACTAAGGCAGGCTTCCTGCCTGTCCTGGCACCGCGGACCACGCTGCGTCCCGGAAGCGGCCAGCAGCCTGTCTGGCTCTCGTCTGCAGGCACTGCCCTCCTCAGCTTCCCTGCCAATGGGAGTGCAGAGCCAGTGCTCAGGGCACGGCCTAGGAGTCGGACCTGTTGCTGGCCACTTCCGGGGCGCAGCACGGTGTCAGAACTGGTAGGAACTAGCCTGCCTTAGCTGGGCAGCACCGCCGATGGGACTTTTAATGGCCCGGTCAGTGGTGCTGACCACTGCCACCGCGACCCAGTTCCTTACATTCTGCGGCCCAGTACTGGGTCACGACCCGCAGTTTGAAAACCACTGCAGTATAGAATACAAGTATTTTAAAAATTCTACACTGCTTAGTTGAATCTTCAACCTGCATGTATTTGAATTGTAAGCTCAGTGGGGTAGGAAACATGTCTTTCTCTGTACTGTGCCAAGTACACCGGGCCTCAGCAAATGATTCAGAATATACCCTGATACCAAATCAACTATTACCCAATACTGATGGTATTGTTGTAATGATGTCAAATCCTGCTGAGGAAAATAGAAGGAAGATAAAGTCTGGCAAGTCAAGTGTAAAAGTATAGTTAGGTCTTCTGCTAGTTGCTCTTCAAATTCTAACAGCAAACTTTTTTTAAGCACATCAGAAGCAGGAAGCCTGGCAAACAATCAGTGGGGCCATTGGACGATTGAGGTGCTAAAGGAGCACTCAAGGAAAACAAGTCTGTTGTAGAGAAGCTAAATGAATTCTTTAGATTGGTCTTCTCTGTAGAGGATGTGAGGGAGATTCCCACACCTGAGACATTCTTTTTAGGTGGCAAATCTGAGGAACTGTCCTAGATTGAAGTGTCAGTTGAGGAGGTTTTGGAATTAATTTATCAATATAACAGTAATAAGACACCAGGACTTGATGATATTCAACCAAGGATTCTGAAGGACTTCAGATATGAAATTGCAGAACTATCGATTAAATCAGCCTCTTTACTAGTTGACTGGTGGTTAGCTAATGCTCCAGAGGTGATCCTGGTAAGTACAGGTCAGGAAATCTAACTTCTTTACTATAGTTACAGTTTACCTGGTAATAAACAGAATTATCAGACACCTAAATGAACACTATGTTGGGAAAGAGTCAACACAACTTTTGTAAAGGGAAAACATCTCACTAATCTATTAGAATTCTTTGAGGGGGTCGTCAAACATGCACAAGCATGATCTTGTTGATATAGTGTACTTGGACTTTCAGAAAGCCTTTGAGAAAGTCCCTCACCAAAGGCTCTTTAGCAAAGTGGGCCGTCATAGAGTAAGAGGGAAGGTCCTCTTATGGATCAGTACTTGGTTAAAATATAGGAAACAAAGGGTAGGAATAAATGGTCAGTTTTCAGAAGGAAGAGAGGTGGGATCCCTCAAAGATCTGTTCTGGTACCAGTGGTGTTCAATGTATTCATAAATATTCTGAAAAAAAGGGATAAACAGTGAGGAGACTAAGTTTGCAGATGATACAAAATTACTCAAAACAGTTAAGTCCAAAGCTGAATGTGAAGATTTACAGAGAGATCTCAAAAAATGGGCGATTGGTCAACAAAATGGAAGATGCAATGTTAATAAATGCAAAGTAATGCAGGTTGAAAAACATAGTTCCAACAATATATACATACCAAATGATGGGGTCTAAATTAGCTGTTACCACTCAAGAAAGAGATCTTGGAATCATCGTGGATAGTTCTCTGAAAACATCCACTCAACGTGCAATGACAGTCAAAAAAGCTAACAGAATTTTAGGAAACATTAGGAAAGGGGTAGATAATAAGACAGAAAATATCATAATGCCACCATATAAATCCATTGTACACCTACCCCTTGAATACTGCATGCAGTTCTGGTTGCCCCATCTCAAAAAAGATATGTAAAAATTGGAAAAAGTACAGAGAAGGGGTATGGAAAAGCTTCCATATGAGGAGAGATTAAAAAGAGTGAGACTGTTCAACTTAGATGACCAAGCAGGGATATGTAGAGGTCTATAAAATCATGAATAGTGTGGAGAAGGTGAATAAGGAAGTTTTATTTAGCTCGTCACATAACACAAGAACCAGAGGTCACCCAATGAAATTAAGTCAGCAGGCTTAAAACAAACATAAGGAAGGATTTCTTCACACAATGCACAGACCGCTCGTGGAAATCATTGCCAGGTGGCAGTGTGAAGGCCAAAAGTATAAATGAGTTCCAAAAAGAATTAGATAAGTTAATGGAGGATAGGTCCATCAGTGGTTGTTAGCCAAAATGGGATGTAACCACATGCTCTAGTGTCTTTAAATCTCTTCACCATCAGGCTTGGACTGGATGGTAGGATGTATCCACTCGATAAATTGCCCTGTTCTGTTCTTTCCCTCTGAAGCATCTGGCACGGGCCAAAGTCGGAAGACAGGATACTGTGCTAGATGGACCATTGGTCTGACCCAGTATAGCCATGCCTATGTTCTTATGATGTCAGGTAAATCTCAAACCCTTATGTCCTTAGTCTAATTCAGTAATGACCTGGACCAAATGTTGATATCTCTCAATTCAGAAGTCATTTTTCCATTTCAGAAATAAGCCAAATTTGTGTGCTCCATTCTCCCTCTGGTAATATTAGCTATTAACTTAACACCATATATGTCTTTGAAGTCACAGGATCTGCAGCCATGCAAAGTACCATGAATGTCTACAAGACTGTCAGCTTCTAACACTTCCTTCATAAACAAATACATTTTTCCTTTTCCCCAAAAGAGTGAAAACTAGCAAGACCAGGCCACTTACTCTAACATGCCTCTCAGTCATATCTCCTACTGGACCGTTCTGATAATTTCATTATCATGTGATGTCATTGGCATGAGACTAAGCAGAGGTGGTACATTGTCACGTGGCTGTCTGACGTTCTGCTCAGATGTCAGACTGCGCATCACTTGAATTATTGCTTTGGCCAGCCAAAGAACCTTTTCATACTTTCGCTGATGAAAATATGGAGTCTGGATATTTCAGGGTGTTTCCTTGGGACCAAGAAGGGTATAAAAGCATGTTTTCCCGCTGAGTAGAAACAGCAGTTTCTCTCTATTATATGACCCCCATTCCTGTAGTGTGTGAGCACCTCAGAATCTTTAATGTATTTGTCCTTGCAACACTACTGTGAGATAGGGAAAGATATTTGGGTGTTGCCCTGCTCAGCGTTAAGGTGCCAAAGTCTCATTTTGAAAAGTGACATAGGTGCCTACGTCTAAGTGACTTGCCCAAGGCCATGTATGAAGTCTGTGGTAGAGCAGGGAATTGAACCCAGGTCTCAAGTCCTGGACAAAAGCCCTAACCACTGGGCCATCCTGCCTCCATCTCTGTGGGCACAATTTGCAGCAGTCACAATGCATTTGAAGTCCCTGTGCTTCGGTGAAGATAGGTTATTAAGACCTTAATTGAGAAAAGCATCCTTACTGAGGAAAGTACTTAAGCATGTGCTTAAAGTTATGCTTTAAAGAGCTTTCCTGAATTGGGGCCTAAATGCCATTCTTAGAAATGGAAGGCCATATTTTGATCTCTGATACTCCACCTCCCCTGTCTGGCATCCACAACAGTAGATTTGGGATTAGACTGTGGTCTGAAATATATATTTCTCCCAGCTATTTACAAAAATAATAAATGTTTCATCAACTACTGATTATAACCTCCATTGTACTTTCAGTGTTTGAGTCTGTAGCAGGCTGTAGTCCTTCAGGCAGCTTCTCTGAGCTGGCCCCTTTAAATTGCCTTCAGCTGGTTCCAACCAGGCGGCCACAGAGTCTTTCAAAAAAACAAACTGAACACAAACAAACCTTCATAGCAAAAGTCCTTTCCTCCCAGGCATCTCTGTTGGGTGCAGTCTTCCAGCCTTGCTCTGCCACTTGGAGGCCAGGTCACACCACCTCAGTCCCTTCTCCCATGGGTGGGAAGGGTCAGCAGGCAGACAGTCCTTCCCTGAGAGTGTCCCTGTGTAAGGAAAGAGGCAGGTTATATGTTGACCTCTTTTGCAGAATTTATCCTGGGTGGCTGAGAGAGGGGAGCTTTGTCTGACCCTATGCTACAAGGCTCCCCATCCTGAGCCTGTAAAGAACAATAGCCTGGGTTTTCCCAGACATTATCACCCCAGGACCACATCCTCTCTTCTGTCACCTTCCTCTGCCATTTCCTAGGCCCTCCTCTGCTTCAGAATTCCTGGAACAGGGTAACCTGGCCTCTCAGACTTCCCCCTCTGGCCTTAAAGGAAAAGTGTTCTCCCTTCAAGTCTTTTGTTGTCAGTGTGATCATTTGTGAAGTTAGTGTATTAATATTTTGTTTAGCTTTCTGCTCAGCATATTCTATAAACCAGAAGTTCTCAAAGTGAGGGATGGGTCCTGGGGGGAGGGGAGCACGGAATGTATTTTGGGAAGAATACATGAGGAGCTTCAGGGGAGGGGAGGGGAACGTACTGCCCACATTTTACCTACAGCAATGAATAATGAGCAAAGCTGATTGCTCCAGACATATCAGGTCCTCAGATGGCGCTGTGCATTTGACTCTAGAAGGCACTATGCATTTTGATGGATTTCTGTTAAGCTTGCATAGCATTATACAAAGTTGTTGCCATCTGTACGTTAATCCATTTGCTATGATGCGATCTGCACATTTAATTGTAAGCATGGACCAATAGTGAGGTTTTCAAACGCATTCAGCATTGGCAAGTAGTTAGGCCAATGCTGAATGTCTCTGAAAATCCCCTCCTCAGCATTCTACGCTGGTCCAAAAGAATGCTGTGTAAAAGATTTATAGTGGAATTTTCAAAATTACCTGTTAAAGTTAGGAAAATTAATCCATTGACTTTCAATGGGCTTTCTGTTGGTATCTTCTTGGATGCTTTCAAAAATCCCACCATTAGTGGGTGTGACACACAGTTTTCAGCTGATGTAAATCAGTATAGCTCAAATCAATGGAGCAACATTAGGTAAGAATCTCACCTGAAATGTAGAACAGAAGTCACTTAGTAATTTAATGTAAAGACAGACAATATTGTGATATCTTGTTAAAAAGGCTCTGTCATGAGAAACATGTTTAAGATATTAAATTACACATTTTGCCTGTGAAGACATATGTTGTTTCTAACTTTAATTCAGTTATTTTACTTACATTTTACTCATATAGCATAGTACTTTACAATATCTGAAATTGTGATCCTGTCAGAGCTATAATTTTTTCTATTTACAACTGATAACTGTTGTCTGTCCTCCAGTGGCAGTAGAGGTGAATTACTGAATAATTCTTTCGGAGTGTTTTGTATTCATAGTAACAAGTCTTTTTTTTCTCTGAGAACAGAGAAAAATCTAATGCTGCTTATACATGGAAAAATGAAGTGTAAACATTTTTTTTTTCTCATACTGGGTTAATATAAAAGTCTGATCTAGTTTCTTTCTGTCTTTAGGCTGTGTTCCCTCTTGCAATTCACTAAGCTTGGATGGTTTCACTTTCAGTGTCTCATACACATTACTGCTTAACTATGTTTTCCAGCACTGTAGGGGAATTTTGAAATTCATAAAAACCTCTTCTGTTCCTCACCCAAACTGTTCGTAGTGTTTGTGTGCTATTAAAAACTGCTTTCCTCCCAAGAAGCAACAGCTATATCTCCCTTATTGACCTTTCAGGGATTAAGGCACTGGAGTGAGGCTCCAGAGATCTAGGTACACTTCTCAGCCTGCCATAGATTCCCTGTGGGACTGTGGGCAAATCTCTTAATCTCACTGTGCCTCAGTTCCTTATCTGAAAAATGGTGATACCCACTTTACTCACAAAGATGAGTGAGTTAGGATGAATTCATTAGTGTTTGAGGTACTCAGCTACTGTGATGATGAGGGGGTTATCCTAACCTAGGTATCACTGTAAAGTGATAAGAGTCTCAGATTAAATATACAAAATCCAAATTATTCTTTCCATTGAACATTTAAGAGTATTAAACAATTATCAGGTTTTGCAAAAATTTTATACTACAAAACTTAGTTCTGGGCCTAAGCTTAGGTGTACAATGTTTTTAAAGCACTCTATTCTGTTAGTATTGAAAGCAAAATGTTTGGGGTTTTTTAATAGTTCAGTACCAGACTGCCTAAAAAAGGCTGGAACTAATTTTCAAATGGGCAAGTCCTCAGCGATTGTAGAATATCCCTTTTAAAAATAATTCCAGGCAAATATGAATCATTACAGAAGAACCTCACTCACTTACATCAGTGACTGGGAAACTGGTTGTAAATGGTTGGTTGAATTTTCAAATTGGTGAATAAGTGAGCAGACTTCAAAAAGAGAGGCTAATGTGTCATAGAAGGTACTTTTGGTCACTTACAGTAACACTCATTGGATATTTTATAAAATACTTACTAATAAAGTGTTCTGTAGTACATTTGGTAAAAATAATTCTTTGTAATACAAGCCCTCCCTACAGTCCTCTGTTATGTAAATGTAAGATGGGAAGTGGAGAATGTCTCTCTTTCTATATTACAAGTCATATAGATTAGTGAGGTTTTTTTCTGTAGCAAAAATTGTAAGGGAAAGATTTCTATATGTTGTGCTCTGTAACATACATATATTTGAGAGGATATACCCTCACATGCTTTCAGGTGTCATATGGCAGAGTTAATGACTAAAAGATGTACTTGCAATGGACTGGGAGCCTGACGTCTCTATGCTAAACAGCCATCATCAGGCTTTTGTCTTTGAAAAGGAAGGATAACACATCCATTGCTAATTCAGATGCATTCTGGGTGATAGGGGAATTTTCCACACACTGCTTTGATGATGATCCTAGCCAACAAAAGTTAATGGATAATTATAGGTGATGCAGGTGGTGATGTCTATAGTTAAGGAAGCCTAATGGTTTTCCATCATTAGACTTTTTCTGTTGCTTTATAATTTTGTCAAACTTAAACCATTAGGGCTGAAATTCTCCATGCTACGTGTCTGCCACAGGTTGAATTTTTTTTTAGGAAATTTCAGCTAAAACAGTTAAGGTTCTCAGCAACATTGGCTACTGGGAGCACATCAAACTTGTTCTATCTTAAGGTTTTATACTGCCACTCATTACCATAGTATCTGAGACCCTCCCACGTAAAATCCATAGAAAGAATAAAGTCTCTAGTGGACATCATGGAGTCACTGGGGTAGAACTTTTTGGTGGGGGCAAAGGGGCAGTTGGGAAGTTTGTAGGGGTTTGAAAATAAAAGGGGTATTCAAAGTGAGTATCACGTATGGTCAGTGCTTAATTTGTAATGAAAGAGGTGCCGGGGCTCAAGCAATTTTTTTACATTATAACCGATGCAGCACTAGAGGTGCTGGGGCAATGAACTGCCAAGCCCAGAGGTGCTGGGGCCCAGCCCTAGCAAGCCCTGCCACAAATTAAGCACTGCATATGGTGGAAAGGCTTTCTCAAAGAAGAAGGCTTTGCACCACTTTCTAAGGAGGGTCAGACTTGGGATTCACTGGGTCTCCTCTGGAAGTTTGTCCCAGAGCTGGGTCCCCTTCATAGAGAATGCTTGTCTGAACTCTCATGATTCATCCTGGTCTTTGTGATCTGAACGGTCCCGGAGGAGCGCAGCTGTCATGGGGGTTCACAGATCAAAGTTCGGTCATTGATGTAGCTGGGGCTTGATCCATTCATTGCCTTGAAAATTAGGACCAAGGCCCTAAACTGACATTGGATGCCAACTGGGAGCCAGGGGAGGGAGCTTAGCCCCCAAGCATGATGTGCTTACGGAAGCCGGAGTCATGGAGAATGGGGGCAGCTACATTCTGTACCAGATGGATGCTGTGAGTCAGTTTCACATTCAGCTTCAGATAAAATGATTTACAGTAATCCAGCTTGAGCCATCTGCTCTTCAGCCAAGAGTTAATTTCCTGTAGGCAATCTGACATTTTAGAAGTGGCAGTGGCTGCATCAGTGAATGCCAGAGAATGTCAAATCAAGTTCAAGGTTTCAGTCCTTATCTTCAAGGCCTTAGTGGCCTGGGCCCAGGGTATCTAAAATATCACCTAAAAGATCCAGGATACAGACTCTGGTCATCAGCTCTGATCTTTGGGTACAGTGGAACTTCCTACCATAAGAATTAAGCTCGCTTCCAGGAGATGGAGCTTTCCTTGGGGATGGAGACTGTGGAGTGAACTCCAGGAGCTAAGGACCATGACACACCTCACTACCTTCCACTTAAGGTGAAAGGTGCACTTTGATCTAGTCTTCTCTAATAAATCCATAGCAATATGTGCATTTAAAAAAAATTCCCCAAATCAAAACACTCCCCTGCAGCCACACTTCTCTTCCTGGGGGGAGGATGAGAGAATGCATGAACAACACACACGACAGATGTTAATTATGTTGCTGAAGGCATTCAGATACTGTGGTGAATAGGTTCTTCTACTGGAATTATGTAGAATAGTGTAGGTTTGAAAAAAATGTTATGCCAGAGTAAAGTTCTTACAGCTGTTTAGTTGGGAAACTGTTACTTCCATTCTTTGGTTGGTGAAGGGATGTTACCCTGGTGTCAGAGATGTGCCCTCTTTGGTTCCCATGAAAATTTATCCAAATCTGGGCAAGTTATGAGCTTCTGAAATCTTGGAGTTAGCACATGCTCATTAGACTTATTGGAATTTGGCAGCTAAGTTCTCTGAAGATTTGGTCTGTACTCTGGGCCTTCTCCATCCTCTCGCCGTTCATATCTGTGACCAGACTCCACATGTGCCATCCACTCAGAAGGACCAAGCAGGACATTCCTGGCAATTTTCTCCCCACATCCACAGGCTGATGTGGTATCAGGCAAAGGAGCTGAGAGCAGGAGCATCCGGCCTGTGCTCCCTCCTACCAGTACCCAGGCAGCATGGAGGAGGAAGCTGCCTGACCCTGATCAAATGATATGTGGTGGATGATGGACACAGGAACTCAGCAGGGGCAGCAGCTGGGGAGTGGGTGTGGAGGAAGGGAACTGGGGATGTAGTGAGGGGTTTTCTGGGTATCTATCTTCAGATACCTGGGGTCTGATTTGCAGACATGCTGAGTAGTCACAGCTGCAACTGAGGTCAGTGGGAGCTGTCCTCTGGACATATAAAGTGTTAAAATGCCAAATGCTCTTAAAAATCAAGCCCTAGGCTTCTCAAATTGGTTTTAAGTTCTGTGCTTCAGTTGCCCAAGTGTAAAATTGGTATAATAAATACCACCTCACAGGGGTGTTGTGAAGATTAAATCATTGATATTTATGAAGAACAAAGATGTGACAAAAACATCATAGAAAACCCCATGAGTGAGTAATAGTTCTTTATTTACTGTAGGGTTTGGATGGTGTGCACAGTGACAGATAGGGATAAAAAATATTGACTAGCTACCCATTCCATGAGCACTATCCATTCTGTGCACAGAATGAGGCAGGGGTGCTGTGGAAGGAAATAGTATGTGGCCATGTAAGTAAAGACTGTATCATAATGTATACTGTCACAAGGCCGGGCTTCTTCCCAGCTTCCGAAGGATTCACTGCCACTCCCACAGTCCGAGTTTTTTCGTACTTAACCAGTCTACCAGAAAACAATTTCTCAGCTCATCCTTCACATCTCTGGTCTCACTGCCTTCTCTCCCAGGGGACTCTGGCAGTCCTGCTGCTCCTGCTTTGTAACTCTCAGCCAGTTCTGTTCTCACAGCCAGTCTTCTCTCACTGGAATTCCCTCTGTAGTCCCAGGTGCTGCCCCACCCTCTTAAGTGACCAAATGCTCCGACACCCGGGAGGTGGACCTACTTCAGTTACAGGGGCCGGTTACTCTGTGACCTATACAGTCAAGCAGGCCAAACTAAGGTTGCATATGCAACCGTAACTCTGGCACCTCCTAATTTTTGAGTGCTTGACTTTACAACCTTAACACAGTTTTTTGGCTGGAATGTAGATTTAGGGGGAGAATTTCAGAAGCACAAAGAGCAGTTAGGCACCCAAGACCCATGGGGAGTCATTAGCTGTTAGGCACCTAACTGCCATTTGTGCCTTTGAAACTGACTTGAACTGGACCCCCGCCATACAAACTGACAGATTTAAATTGGGGAGTTTCATCTGAGTTTTCTGTTGATAATATCAGAGGGTGGAGTTTTCAAAAGTGCTGAAGGGAGGTAGGTCCCCAGCTGAGGTGCTTCTGAAAATTCCACTTTCAGTTTTTGAATCCACTGGTTTAAAAAAAATGCATGTGAGAGCGAAAATAAGACTCCATAATTGAAATGGGTAAGTTTCCTGTACTAAGCGCAGAGCTGCAAATTTGCTGCTACTTTCCTGGGAGCAGCTACAGCCTTCAGTATCCACTGGTTTCCTAAGGATCTCATATTAATCTTTGTTCTGCTTTGAATTTTCCTGGCTCTTCATGTTAGCCTGCCTCGTATGCCTACGTGGGTTAGCAAGTCTCAACCATATTACACTTCAACGGCAGCACAGTAAGACTTTAATAGTACCTGTTCTAGATGTACTTACTCTGTATTTGCTATAAATGTACCCTAGGTGTTTGTTAAGGAATGTCAGTTCTGGGGAATTGTCAATCTGATCGAAGCTGATGCCTGTAATGCTAACATTCCTTTGGAGAGCTCCTGCCAAGTATTGCCAGTACCAAAGTTATTGTCCCTGGATAGCTGCCACTACACTAAGGCCCATTGTTTCTCTTCATACTCCTTTTGTTATGAACATGGCTTCGTTGACCATGTAAATGTGGCTAAACCCTCGCCTTTCTGGGTAGCTGTATCATTTTGAGCTAAGTTATTACGTGGAAGTGACCATTATTGTGGTGATGTAATTCTAGTTGTACTGTCACTGGCTCTTTGGTGCATTTTGATGTATCTGTCACGAGTGCACCATGATAATGGACACAGCACGATTAAGTTGTGCAGGGTGGTTTGGTTTTTTGGGGTTTTTTTGGGGGGTAAACTTGGTTTTCTTAGCAAATGAAGTCTGCTTTTTTTTAATTTTTTTATAGTCTTAAAGAATATCCTCACCTATAATAAAGAATTCCCCTTTGATGTTCAGCCTGTCCCACTCAGGTAAGGAAAATTGTGGATTTGTACATGTAAAAACTGAATTGGTATGAAAGGCAGCATGGTCTAGTAGTTAGAGCAAAAAAGTGGGCGACATGAACTCCTTGGATCACATACTTGCCATGTTGCCTTGCTAAGACAATTTCTTTAAAAGCAGCCTCTAATTTTGGGGTTCCTAAACTTTAGATGCCCATAGCCTTTTTTTGTGCCTCAGATTTGCTAAACATTCAATGTCACTTGAAATTAGTGGAAAAATCAGGCCCTTGGTATCCAAATTTAGAGTCCACTGAAATTTGGCCCATAATCCCTGTCTGTCTATAATTTGATTGCTAGCTTTGCAGGCTCAATTTGGTTAGTGTGTATAGCATTCAGAAGATCAAAAGTACTAAGTGTGTTTTGGGACAATGTGTTGCTTCTGCGCTAAACCTGGGGATGGTGACTTTTTTTCCATTGATAAACTTTATTTTAAGACAAGTCACTAGGTTTTGTGTGTTTGTCTTACAGGAAGATTTTAGCACCTGGAGAAGAGGAGAACTTGGAATTTGAGGAAGATGATGAGGAAGGTGGAGCTGGAGCAGGGTCTCCAGATTCTTTTCCTGCTAGAGTTCCAGGTAGGATGACCAGCTTCATCATCTGAAATATTTCATACACCAAGGAAGGGACATGAGACTTGTTTAGAAGCTGTTATAAGGGGAAGCCATTTCCAGTCACTCCTGGATCACCTTCAACAGTACTTCTCAAATGGTTAGACACCAAAGCAGTAAATATCTCATAGGAATCTTGGACTAGCGGCTGAACCAGATGGAGTTAATCAGTGAGAGCAATATTCCTCCCTTCAGTGAGGAGATGGAAATTATAGCTGGGTATTTTCTGTCTTGCTTTCATGGTGCATCATTTGTGTGAGAGACTAGTTTGAATTAAACCATTGTGGGGGTGTTGCTTTGGTTTTGCTATCCAAAGGATAAATCACTATCCATATGAAAGCATGTGGAGCAGTTGATACATCTACAAGTCCTAGTGAGGACACAGCTTGTTAATTACATTTTTGTCTGCTGAAGATTCATGGGGATAAGAGAGTGGAAAATTAGAATCAGAGGGATTTTGTTCTCCTTATTGTTTCTCATTGTTTCAGAGCAAATTACCAAATTTAAGTTCTGGGAAGGGGGAAAAAATTTGGTACTAGAATTGTAGGCAGCATAATTGGGGGAGGGACTCTCTTCATCTGTGCAGATACAGTGCTAAGCATGATAGGTCCCTGATATTGATTTATTTGGGCATCTGGATGCCACTATAATATAAATGATTCATATATGCAACTGCTGATTTTAGTATAAGTATGAAAGCTTAATGCCAGTGTGCAGACTACACACAACTAGCTTTGTGGTACAGTATATAACTGCAATTTCTGAATGCTGTTGTCTTGCTGTACATCTGTTATCATGAGAAACTGTAAATATGAGTTCTGTCAGTTTCAAACAAGCATCTCCCAGGGTATTGCTTTTGTCTTCCCCTCTGTGTGGCTGTATGTCTGTGTTGTCTTTATTGTTTGTCACCTCTGAAGTTCTATTAATGAGAAGTAACATGAAAAATTGTAGTTGAAGATATCCTTAGTGAATCTAAGGATTAAATCCTACACATAGTAAGGGGACTTCTTTTGTAGCCAAATGATCTTACCTTAGTAAGAAGCAAAATGGCCACAGTGGTTTGGGGTAGAGGGAGATGCTTAAATAAAAAGGGTGTCTAACATTTAACACACTGGCTACCCACCACCTCTTAAAGAAGCATTCAGTTCACATGAACAGAACACAGCTCTGTTCTGAAAAGTAATGAGGTACAAATGGTAACTTCTTACTTAGCAGATGTGCTCCTGGAGTATGGTCACATCTGCTGATTGTTGTTACAGAAATGTGTTTACTGCTTTTAGTCCTCCTTGTGCATCATAAACAGCACTGTTACTAAGCTGCAATCAAATACACCTTTGCAACCCCACTGAAGGCAATGGAGCTGTGCAGGTGCCACTAATTAGGAACCTGTAGAACCTTCAGTACAAGTGATGTGCAAGAAGGGAAGAACCTAGCTTGACATTGAAGCCAAATTGGGTTTGCAGGATTGACTGTTAGAAAAGACAAATGTTTATTGGTAAACCTAGCACACTAGATGTGAAATCAGAGTGAGATAATACACATTAGGCCCCACAGAGCCATTCGTACCGAATCACTTTTCAGGATAGGACCACACTTCAAGAGTAGGTAAGGGCACCCTATAAACTTAGTTTGTTGTCCAACTTGCAGCATGAATTGCACACCCTGCTTTCACTTAGTTTGAAGTTGCCTTCAAAAAGTAAGTTCGCCTTAATGCAAAAAATCTAACAGCCTTGAATTGTCTTGCCACTTGGAACAATCTGGGTTTCTTTTGCCTTTTGTACAGGAATATTTGTGTGGCATGGCATGATGTTTGACAATTTGGTGATTTGGTAATTACTTAACCTTGGATGTTGGCGTGTCACTTTTCTGTGGACAATAAGGCTCAAACTAAAATAAACTATTCACAGAACCTTCTGATCTGAGGCTTATAAATCTAAGCAACAGACTGTCCCAGTTGATTCAGTAGGTTACATTGTACTTTCCTCACTTATAGACTTTGCTTCTGTATGCTTTTAATTCACATTAGATTACTGTATTGTCTAATTGTCCATGGTCTTGTCTTCTACATGCATGGCTTCATCATGTTAACACATGCTAAACCATTCTAACATCTGCTAACTCAGGAGTCTTTGAAGGTATGATAACATTTTAACGTGTATAGTCATTGCTGTGGCATCTTTCATTTATATCTTAATTCCAAGTGTCAAAGTATAATTGTTTTCGTAATGAAAGAATTGGGGGCTTCTCTGTGTATAAGTAACCAGTGAGCTGACTTGCAGCTACAGAGAAAAGAAGGATCATGTTTTAGTGTAGCACCTTAGATGGCTCTCTAGAAACTTGCTTGTCTTGATTTCTCTTGCTCTCTGTCTTGCAGCATTGCTGGTTGCGTGTATAGCTGGGTTTCTTTCAATGGGGTGCATGCCTAGCTGACTTTGTATTGCTAACCGGAAATGCTTTGTGACAGAAGTTGGGCTACAGAGTGACCTAGCAAATACACTATTTCATTCTTGCATGTTACCCCAATCTGTTCTATGTCCTGCATGGAAATAAGTAGGGCTCCCCGTTGCTTAGGCTAAAGTGACTGAAGTTTATCTCCTGGGTAGTTTCACTCACTGTTAAAACTAACAGGCCCATGGAGGGAGGGACTGGCATTCTGATGTCTAGTCTTCTCCACTAGACCACAGGTTCGAATTCTTTTCAAAGGTTGCTACCAACTGATTGGTGCCTGTGTGACATGGATCCAGTAGTCTTAATCCAAATCCTGACTGCCATACATGGTGGCTTGTATGACACGGACATATATAACTGCCACATTCTTAAGCGGTTTTAGAGGTGCTAGGGATTAAAATGGTAAGGAGACCTGGGCTGCCTTAGAGATCCAGGAGGGGGAGAGGACCATTTGATGGAAGCTTGAATCGCTACTCCTTATCTACCCGATGGGCAAATAAGGGACTTCACACAGTCAATCCGGCACCCTCCAGGAGCAGTAAAACAAACCCAAGGAAAAGGCCCAAGTCTGCCCCCTTCCTAAAGTGCTTTTTTTTTACTTATTAAATATCCCACGGATAACAAAAACCCTCTGTCCTCCCAAGCAATAGGTGGCGAAGATTTGAAATCACAGGTTTTATATTATGCCCCTGGCCGGATTCCCTGCTCTTTGGAGATGGCTTTGGCATGCCTCCTTCATTTTTGTGTTTGATACAGGATAGGCAGGGCACATCTACAAACCCGTAGGGAGCACAGGAAAGGGCTGGTTGAGGTACAAGCCCTCATTTTAAGCACATGTCTAATAAACATGGCAGGAAAACCCATGGCAAACCACAGTGCCAGAGAAATGGCTCCATGTTGAAGCAGGATGTGTCAGCAATTTTCCCCAACATGAAAAGTGCCTGTTTTCATTGATATTGTGGACTATCCAATTCAATCTTTAGTTTTTATTCATCTGTTCCCAACTCTACAGTTAGCAGTCTTTGTCCCATTAAACATTAAATGCTGGGGGCCAAATCCTGTCTTTAGGTATCTGAGTGCAGCTATGACCCACTCTACTGTGAGATGTGGTTCCCTGTGGTGGCTGGTGCATAGAGGCCATGAGTCTATTACAACTGTCAGCTAAGGCCATAGAGACTCATGCTTCTGTTACTGAAAGTTCTGGGTTCCAACCTTGTTAACAACCCCAATGAGGTGTTGGGAATAGTCATACAACCCCTATAGAAGTCCTGGTTGCTGGGGGTGCAGTTCTATGGGCAGAATATTTGGTCCTTTATTTTGAAGCCTGTCTCTCTGTCATAATGTAGTAAAGAAAACTTAAACCTGTGGAGGGGATGACTGACTCCATTTGCCAAGGGAAATTATTTCTTTTCACTTCTGGAGTCATAAAACTTGCAATCCAAGACAAGGCTTTACATCAGACTTGCTCATGAGTTTACTTTCTCTTACACCGTTTGTGACTCTAGCACCACTAACACCAGATTCTGTCTTAAAACCTCCCAGCTTTCTCTAAAATCAGCCTGGAGGAAATATCCTATACGTAGTTGATTTCAAGGGTATTTGACTTATTGGACAACAGGGGATGGATCACTCGATAATTGCCCTGTTCTGTTCCTTCCCCCTGAAGCACCTGGCATTGGCCATTATCAGAAGACAGGATACTGGGCTAGATGGGCCATTGGTCTGACCCATATTGCCATTCGTATGTTTCTTACATGCTACTGATATCTCAAACTTCCTGCAAACTGCCAGCTGTGCTACAGTGTACCTCAATGTTCCAGGGATTCTCCTACATTAACATCAGTCTGTGTCTGAGCGTAAGAACATCTTCAATTTTCTTGATGTTTAGTTGGAAATGACTTGGCACCCCTCACATTCTCTCAGTTCTGGCAAATGCTTTTTTATTTTTTTATACTGCTGCCTTTTGATGTCTAATGCCAATAGATGCTAAACACTCTAGACCAGTGTTTCTCAATCTTTTTGATACCAGGAACTGGCTTGCTGCCTTCCTAAACTGTCAGGGAGATCTCAGGGACCAGCACTGGTCCACACACCGGTCGTTGAGAAACACTGCTCTAGAAGAACCTTGCTGATCTGGTATTTCTCTTACCTCACTAGGAGTGGGGTTCATACCAATGCAACATTCCCTTCTCTATTGCTCCCATCTCTTTTACTAGTTGTAAATGATCAGCATGAAGCTGGTGAATGGATGCCTGGACTCCCTGCAACCACAAGTTCTAATCCTAGCAGGATGATCTCAGCCCTTAAGAGCCATAGAAATGGAATTCTATTGCAATTTACAATGTGTGCATATCTGAGACCTGAAAACCAAAGGTCCCGTCTGCTCTGCTTGACGTTAAAGATCCCACAGCACTTCCTGTAAATAGATGATTACCCCTATGTCTCTCAATGTTGTTCAATATGTTATGCACTGACTTGCCACTCTTCACTCTAGAGTGGTGACTGCATTTCTTTGCACCTATAAATGTGTAAACCACTTTGAGATTCGTTGGTGTTAGATGACTATATGTGTCGTCAGGCTGCAAATCCTTGGCCTTAGGACTAATCCCGATCCCTTCTCATTATCCACTATAGTTTGTGGTGAACAAAGGCTTCCATGAGCAATGACAATGGGGGAAGGACTGAAGTAGGGCCCTAGCTGTAAGAGTCCCAAAGGGTTAATGTTTTGGTTTTCTCTCTGTTGCCAGGTACTTTATTACCCAGGTTGCCGTCAGAACCCGGGATGACATTACTCACTATCAAAATAGAGAAAATTGGTCTGAAAGATGCTGGGCAGTGCATTGATCCTTATATCACAGTTAGTGTAAAGGGTAAGTATTGCTGTTTCTGCTGTGTTCTGACTTCCTCTCTGTGAAGGGACGTGTGTGTTTTAGGGAAATAGGATCCCTCTTCCCCATACAGGGAAGCACTCCTGTTGGCACTCAGAGCCTCTCTCTCTGTACATCATTTTGTGGCTTTACAAGGTGCTATCTTAGTCAAGGATGAGAAGATTCTGATTGTGCTTCTGGGTAGGGTCCTGCATCTCCTCCACTATCTATCAGCCAAAACAAGTGGATATGAAGCTTCCTCCACTCTCGATTCCTGTGAATATATTCAACATTCAGACCCCTGCTTCTCTGGATATGTCTACTGTACAATTAGACACCCATGGCTGGCCCTTGCCAGCTGACTCTGCCTTGCGGGGCTGTTTAATTGCAATGTCGATGTTCAAACTCGGGCTGGGGTCCAGGCTCTAGGACCCTGCAAGGTAGGAGGGTCCCAGAGCTTGGGTTCCAGCCTGAGCTTGAATGACTACACCACAATTAAACAGCTCCTTAGCCTGAGCTCGAGTCAGCTGGCATGGCCAGCCGTTGGTTTTTAAGTGCGGTGTTTGATGTACCCTGTGTCTCTGAGCTTGTCTACATGAACATTTCGTTTGTGGCAAGCTGGGATGTGAATCTACCCTCACGAGCCTGCTGCACTCGCTGTGTGTGTCTGCGTAGACCCTGCTGACTTGTGTTAACAGTTCGTTAAGAGTGTGTTCAGCTAGTCTTGCCTCAAAGAGAGTATTAGACCAAAGTGCATTAACAAACTGCTAGTGCATGTCAGGGGGGCGCACATGGACACGAGGTCCACATCAGTCTAGTGCGGAGCAGATTCACACCCCAACTTGCAGCAAACTCATTGTTTGTATAGAGAAGCCCTCAATCTGAAGCCTCTTCCTTCTAATGGAAAACTGTGGAGCCTGAATCCTGCTCTCTCGTGACATACATATTCACCCTGCATTTCTCTCAGTGAGACACTGAAGATGCAAAAGGTTTATTTTTAATAATGTTGCTATGGTTCTTTAGCATTATTTTTAGACTCTTTAATTACACTTCATTCCTCGCATCCCTCCCAAGTATTCCTTGTCAGTAATTTGGGTTTTTTTGTTCTGTTCTTTTGCCCCCCAGCTGGCTTAGAGATCTAGATTTGTGGGACCAGGGGTTACAGTTATTCTTGGAGTCCAACATCCGATCTGGGTCAAGTCAAGCATGAAGGAATGCATTTCATTTTTGGCTATTAGTAAAGTACCAACACCATTCTAATATTGGGTACTGAAATTTCAGAGTTCAAAAGCAAATATCCTATAAACTGCTATGCGGTTCTGTTGTTTGAAATGTGTTAAATTTCCTCTTTGCTAGTTATATATTGTAAAAACACACATGCTAGTACACCTCTACCCCGATATAATGAGACCCGATATAACACGAATTTGGATATAACACGGTAAAGCAGTGCTCGGGGGGGGGGGGCTGCGCACTCCGGTGCATCAAAGCAAGTTCGATATAACGCGGTAAGATTTTTTTGGCTCCTGAGGACAGCGTTCTATCGAGGTAGAGGTGTAGCAGGAGGCAGGGTAGTGTGTGCAAGTGCTATGCAAGCTTTCCCCATACAACCCTGCCCCTCAGTCCTGACCTGCAGTACATGTGGTATTCTTCTGTATTTTTCCATAGACTTTTCTCAGAATAGACCTTTAAGCTCTATGTGAAAACTTTCCTCAAAAGGGAATTTGATACTTCACTGGCAAGCATAAAAATCACCCTTTTTTGAAAATAAAATTGACTAGTTCTGGCCTGTCGCTAATAGGAAGGTGACAGAACAGTGGCTCTGACATTTCAGGGGGTTCTCTTTGGAGCAGAAGAAAGAGGATGCAGATTTTAGATACAGTGCTGGTTTTGGAATTTGAACCCAATGAACTGATAATAGGATGTAATAAATATGGATTATGGATAAGATTTGTTAATACTAGGATGGAAAGTGCATGTATGCTAATGATAAAATGACAAGTTTTTTTAAAAGATGTTTGACCTTAAAAGGGGCTAATTTTTTATTTCCTCCAGATGTGAATGGGGTAGACCTGACCCCTGTGCAGGATACTCCGGTGGCTTCAAGGAAAGAGGACACCTATGTTCATTTTAATGTGGACATTGAGATCCAGAAACATGTTGAAAAACTAACAAAAGGTGGGTAATTTTAGACTTCTGAAATGGGGTCCATGAATCTTCAGGGCAGTAGTCTTGACACTGCTCCTACTCTGAGGAGGAGCCAGGCAGCTTGGGCCTGGCTGCTCCTCAGAGTAGGAGCAGTGTCAAGACTACTGCCATGAAAATTCTTGGGGCTCAAGACCCCAGGGTTGTCTTCATGGCAAGTTACTGCGTGGCAAGCCAGGGTGTGAATCTACAGTGCAGTAGCAACTTCTTTGCGGACACTGCTACAGCTCAGTGCAAGTCCTAGAGTAGTGGCTTGGCATATTTTTCTTTCAAGTAGTACACTCTCTGTTACACTGTCCTGCTGTGGTTCTGTCATTCATGAGTAATAGAGTGGGGGTACAAGCTTAGGGGAGTAATTCTAACATGTCAAGAAACATGATTTTTCTTATCGATTCAGGAGATGTAGAGAAATAATAGACGCCATTGTCTCTGATATATGTAGAACAGGTTACAATGACAGTCATATTTCCATGCCAAGGAATCTGTTTTAGGCAACATTTGACTAGTTTTTCTCTGATAACTTTTCCCCCCTTTAGGTGCAGCTATTTTCTTTGAATTCAAACACTATAAGCCCAAGAAGAGATTTACCAGCACCAAGTGCTTTGCTTTCATGGAGATGGATGAAATTAAACCTGGGACAATTGTTATAGAACTGTAAGTGACCTAGCATATAATCTGATATATAGATGATATATCAATATACACGGTAGATTCCAGTGACATGGTACAAAGGAACTAATCTAGAGCTTGGTATTGTCTGCTGATGCTTTGCTGTATTAGATATAGTCAGGGCTGGCTCCAGGGTTTTTGCTGCCCCAAGCGGCAGAAAAAAAAAAAAGCAGCTGCGATCGGTGGCACCGCGCTGCTTTCTTCTTCGGCAGCAATTCGGCGGCCGGTCCTTCCCTCCGAGAGGGACCAAGGGACCCGCCGCCGAAGAGCCCGACATGCCGCCCCTTCCCCTTGGCCACCCCAAGCACCTGCTTGCTGAGCTGGTGCCTGGAGCTGGCACTGTGGATATAGGCTCACTACTTGTACTGTCTTCTGATTGGAAAATGAAAGTAAATTGGCTGGTTTGTCTTTCTTTAATCGGTATGGATTTCTGACTCGGTGCCACTACTGTAGTGCTGTAATTTGAGTTGCAAACATTGAGGGGCATGACAATTTGTCTCATCTCCTTAACTTTATTTTCTTTCTTATTGCTATTTATCAGCTGGAAGAGAAGGGCTGGGAGTTGTGAACTGTCAGTTGCAAAATGGCCATTTTAGGGCTGCAGCTATTTGACTCTCCCAAATTTAAAGGGCCAGTCCCAGAAAGGCATGCAGGTCAAAATAGTTCTGTTAAGAGTAGTTATGCAGTCAGGGGAGAGGTGGGATGGAGAAGGTCCTGCTTTGATAGTCCCAACTACTGTGTCACATGGGGACACGTTTTAATCCAAAGTAACTTTAGTGGGAAACATTTAATGAAAAAGGCTCCTGATAATAGTAACAATTTTGTAAGATGTTTGTTTGTTTTTTTACAAATCTAAATGTTGTCAGAATTACCAGATAGTTTTTCTAATAGAATTAAACCTGCAGTAACAGGTTGCAAGTGTGTGTGAGGCAAAGCAAGATAACCCGAATGTCTTGCAACCGAATTCTCTTCTTCTACTCAGGCTGGTATGCATTTGAAAGTTTAACTTGCCATGCCTTGAAAATAATATTCCAAAGAAAAGAAAATGAAGAAACTCAGTTGTTTTTCCTGTGTAACCTACTTTTCATTATTGTTCCTTTGTACGAATCCTAAATTCATACCTGAATCACTTTCACAGATAGTGTCAATGGGGTCTGGGTACTTTCGGAACACAAGCATTTGAGCCTGGGTTTATTCAGATGCATTTAGTCATCATTAGCATTTGCCTTCAATTTTATTTCTTGTGGTTACAGATACAAAAAACCCACTGACTTTAAAAGGAAGAAACTGCAATTGTTGACCAAGAAACCACTTTATCTTCACCTCCATCAAACGTTGCACAAGGAATGACCCTTTTGTGAGACTTCTGTGAACTAAACCACTTGTCACAAATCATGGTAGCTGCGTGTGTAGCACCCCCATCCTTCAACAGGCAGGAAAATGGCTGCACTCATGCCAGTAGGTCAGATGAGACCATCACACACTGCACAGCAATACCAGAGTGTCAGAGGTTAAGCCTACCATTCAGGTGCAAGTTTCTTCCAGTACCTTTTGGATACCAGTTTTATCACAGGCGTGCTGAAGTATTTTGTGACAATTTCTCTTCATAATTGAGCTGTTTGTAAAATTTCAATTTTGTAACTTACCTCTTGTTTTTACCCTTGCTTCAAAAACCTTGCTAGAGGGTGGGAAGTGCCCCATTCGCCAAGCCTGATGCAGCAAAATGTCATGGCAGGTTTGCTAGCTTGTTTACTCTTGCTATGCTTGCTATTGCAGTCCCTCAGGTTTTAGAGTCCTTCACTCTGTCTTGTTGGGAGGGTGGGGGAAGGTGATAGAAAAGGGATTTTACAGAAAGGAAGTGTCTGCGAGTGGTTTAAGAAGCAGTAGGAGGATGGTGGTTAGAGAGAGAGCTTCAATCCAAAGTTGAAATGCTGCTCTAGAACATCTTGTCAGCCTGCTCTTTTGTCTTATCTGGCTAAGTGGCAGAGGAAAGGAGGGAAGAGTGTTGAGGGTAAAAGGGAAGGTGCTGATGAGACAACCAAATTGTCAATTGTTTCTCAATCCCATTCAGATAGTTCCCAGACTTGCAGCATCCCGTGTATCATGTGATTTCAGGTAGAACTTGTCTATTATTACAAGTGTTGGAATCCCTTAAAAATCATGAATACTTACTTAAGGGAACAACCTTCTTACATTCTTTTTTCTATACTTTGTATTTCCTACCCACTTTCCCAGACAGTGGTGTACAAAGGGGCATGTGGGGGAGAGCTTCGGGGGCCCAGCCTACTCCCTTTGCTGTCAGTGGGAGTTTTACCATTGATTTCACAGGTGGTAGGATGGGGCCCTTACTACTCAATGTTTTTGGTGGGGGCTTTATGCTAACAGCTCGGAAGTGCTCTGGCTATCTCAGGCTGTCGACTGAAGACAGACACACCTTCCCATGAGAAACTGTTTTCATAAAACCTGATTGTGGATCTTTGCATACCTCTATTTGTATGCAAGTCTGGAAACTTAGTCTAAAATAACCTGGTTTTTATGTAGGTAGATAGGATTATCATTTATTTTCTATATTATTGAGATGCATAGTGTGTAATAAGCTGCAGGGCATTGGCTTATTATAACAAATATTTGCATCCACCTTTTGACTTAATAAAGGGACCGAAGTAGAACCCATTCAAACTTTTCATATATTCAATGAGTGGAATATTTAATACAGTTCTTCAAGGTCTGATGTGCTTCATGTGTATCTTAAATAGTGCCTACATCCACACTGCTCTGCTAACAAGGACCAGCTCCAGGAGAATGCAGTGGCAAGTGTTAGCTTTTCTAATAGCTTGGATGTAAATGTACCATTAACGCCTTTCTTTCTGCACCATGTAATACTAACTCACTCCAGAACATTGTTTAAAAAAGTGAGGGAAAAAGATTTTTTCACACTTCACGGCCGTCTGTTTATGGAGTGTGTCAGGGGTGTTCCTTTCTGCCTCTAGTACAGTGATTTGGAGGGAACTGTAGTGGGGATAAAACGAGGCCTTTTGGAAGTTGGAAGCTGAATTTAATCTTGTCTTCTCCCCTTCTTTCCTCTCCTCTGGCTTAATTGTGGATGAGTTCACCTCAGTGAGCAATTATTTGGCTGAAGAACTGTGTATTTTCCTGTTAACAGTTCTTAAAGGGACCCAATTACATTATAACCTTTTACAATGTCATGCCTGAAACAAACACTAAATATCTTGATTAGTTTTGTTACAATAAATGTAAATATAATCTGACAGTGTTCCCCCATTGTCTGCTGGTGTTGTACAAAGGAAGGAAACATTCATTAAATAAACTGACAATATCTTATAGGTGCAAAACCACAATCTTTCACCACTGCAAAAGGTGTAGTGTATGACCTTGATCATCTAAAGCACTTGCTTAATTGCAAATATTCGCATGCTTAAAGTCAAGGTCAATGGGTCTCTCTGCATGTCCCAGTCCTTTGCTGAATAAGGTTCTAGGCCTCATGTAGCCTTTTTAAAGTCCATTCTAAGAGGCTTCCATCTTTTCTGATGTGTACATTTGTCCTACTAAACAAATAAATATTTTGTGGCTATGTACTTGTCTACACATGAAGTACTCAAATACATCTCCATATAAACTGTCCTGTTAGGCGATCATCAGTCAGTAATGGGGAAAAGTTAAAACGTACTCACACCCTCTGTATGTTATACTGACTGCTGGGGATAATCCTTTCAAAGTTAAGAACTATTTAAGATGTTAATTTAGGGGAGTTAAATGGAATAAACTTGCTTGGGGGAGGGGGGGGGGAATATAATAGGTTAAACTTTGAAAATCAGATCCCACAAGTTAAAGATGGGTGTCCTTAAAATGCATATGTAATAGATGTATACTATTAACCAGTTACATGTCTACTGGTGAATGGTTAATGAGCCAATGTGTACACTAGTGCCTACAAATTAAACATGTTTTCATGTGAAACAGTTTAAAACAACTGGATCTAAGTCCCTATTAACTGCAATTGTATGGAATGTCAAGTGCAGTACAGTTTGAAAACTTGTTTGTTTCAATATATAAGTAGAGCTCTGTATTTAACTAATTGTAGATAAATGTTTGTAGAATGTTTTTTAAAGTCCATTCTCTCTACATTTTTTCATCCTTCATGATGTAGCGATCCCTGAAAGACTTTCCCAAAAGTGAAACATAGGGTGCTGCTTGTATAGCTATGCACAGNTTCCATTCTCTCTACATTTTTTCATCCTTCATGATGTAATGATCCCTGAAAGACTTTCCCAAAAGTGAAACATAGGGTGCTGCTTGTATAGCTATGCACAGTGGTGATCTACAATTCTGCTATATCAGTCAGAGCTTGAGTTTAGCTAAAAGGTCATTTCTTGTTATGGTATTTGAATAACCTACCTACAGTTACAAGTCAAATAAATGGCTGCTTGTATGTGGAAGTAAAGATGTAGTTTCTGAAATTGGCCCTGCACTAGATTTTTTGCTATCCCTCTCCCCAAAAGAAACTATTCAAAGCTTTGTATGGCAGAAGGTTCAACTTTGCTCCCTGGAATGGAGGTTATTTGTAACTCTGAACAAAGTTCACAACTGAACATTGACTTAATACAGCTTTGAACCTTTACTATACAGAAGAAAAATGCTGCTTTATTTTTTACTAGTTTAAGGCAATATAGTACTTTTGTCGCTAGTGCTGCCTTATTGTTTACTTCTGGTTCCAAATGAGGTGTGGGGTTGACTAGTCAGTTTGTAACGCTGAGGTTCTACTATTCATCCCTCTATTTTAAGAGTATGAGGATTTCACTTGAGCTCTTCCCTTGTAGCTGTTTAACCACCTCACCTAAAGCCCCGTAGAGGCTACTGATGCTTGCAGACTAGCACCACTTCAGCCTACAGGAAACTTACTTTTTCCCTCCCAAACCATTTGCCAGGGGGACATCCTGTAAGCTTAAAAAATAAATCTACCTTCCCTGACGTTTGACTTTGTAGAGTATAGTTCCATTTGTTTAAACAATTTTCTAAACTCCATGATTACACAAGATAGATGTAGGTGCTTTGTAAAGGGCACTTTACTTACTATTCATAATCTGAATTCAGCCCACTAATTGAAATTCTAGCCTTTATTATAATTTTTGAAACTCCCAGGTAGACTTATGATGCAACATTGAAGAGCTCAAACTACACACAAAACTTTGAGATACAGAGTTGTGCTTTTGGGAGATTAAAAAAAAACAAACTGCATTGGACCTAAACTTTTCTGTACTGCAGTAAGCAAATGGGTCATAGGCTAGCCTGGCTTTCACTGCAATGTATGTCAGTTCAAGGCTGCCTACATGGGCAGAAGTGATGTAAAATCAGATTACAGTTCCATAAAACCCAAGTGACTTAAATCTCTTAATCCGGGGTTTGCTAGCGCCTCACCTTAAAAGGGTTGTACAACTGCTTGTATGAGTAGCTGAAGTTTTACACAAGGAGTGTAGAGCATTTAAGGTTATTGTTAACTTCTCACAAGTGGTTTATATTAACCCTAATCACATTGACTAAGTATCTTTCTAAAGAACCAACTGGCTCAAGTTGCTTCCATGACAGATTCACTTGCATGCTCAAACAAGATCTAGCAAATTTATTTTGCTCTTTATTAGTAGAATTTTCCTTCGAGTACAGGGTAGCTTGTGTTCCATCTTTTTGACCAGACATCTTAAAAAGGTAAATATTTTTACAGTCTTTCTGTAGACCCTTGGTCTACAATAACTGCAGGTCAATGTGAGGGAGAAGACAAGTTGGGGAGCATTTTACTTACAAAAATATTTCCACAGGAAATGTTTTGATTACATTTTTCATGAAACTTTAAGTCATTCAACAACTGGTTACATAGGCTACATTAATTAAAACCAACCACATGGGTACTTTTGTATTGCACATTTAAAGAGCTGCAGGTGGCCCACAGCTGTAAGAAGCAGGCTTCAAGTCCATCATAGCATATGATTTTTGCATCCCCAGAGGGTGTGTGTTCTTTAAGGTGATCTCAAATGGACACGACTAGGGAAATTTGAGGGGAAAGTAATTCTGCAAAAACTAATATACTGAAACCAAATCTAAGAATAAAATTAAAAGATGGTTGTCTTTTGAAGCCATTTAAAGTCCTAACTGCATGAAATGTGCTAGAGTCCATGCCACAGTGCTGCCATCCAACAGTTGAAGTTAGGGTTTTTGTTCTGGAGGATGTGTGTAGTCCCTGGGGCCTGCTGGTGATGGTGGACAAGGAGGGGCTGGTGGGTAGTCTCTAGATCCTGGTGGAGGCAAGTCTCTACTTGGAGGAGGGGGATAGTCCCTTAAACCTTGTGGGGGTAGCCGTGGGCCAGGAGGATAATCTCGTGGGCCCAGAGGGCCTCCAGGTCGAAAAGGAGGAGGGAAACGTACATATCCTCTTGGATCAGGAGGCGGTAAAGGGCCAGGAGGCAGGTCTCTCATTCCTAATGGTGGGCCAGTTAAATAGTCTCTTGCAGCTGGAGGTGGTGGTGGAGGACCACGAACTGAAAGGAAAGAGGGGAAAGACTGAGTGATGATGGAAGTGCCACCTACATTGAAGTAGTGACTACACCCATTTAAGGAAAATGATACAGAAGTTTCCCAATGTCAGCCTGTTCACAGCCTGGCCCAAAGCATTTTAGCTAAAGAAAGATATGCACCAGTCAGAAAGAGGTGCCCACAGAAACTGCAACCACCAACACTGAAACGTTCAAGGACACAAATGCCTGCTGGGGAGATTTTTGGCAGCCAGAGTTTCTTTTTTCACACTATTACTACTGTACAACAAACAAAGGAGCCACATTCAATGATGCTCGGCAAAGTGATATCCTGTGAGTTCCTGTATGTCTACACAGCAAAAACACCCAGGACAGGCTTGGGCTGCAAAATTCAAGTGTAGACATTGAGGGCTGGGCTCTGGGAGGCTCCCCCCTTATGTTTAATTGCAGTATAGACATGCCCACAAGGTGTTTAAAGGAGAGGCTCTCACTGCTTCAATAGGATATGGAGGAGCTACTGGAAGTGAAAAAAGTTAAGTTAAACTCAAGCATAAGGTAATCATACCTAAGGGTAGAGGAAGGGGCCGAGACCCATAGTGCCCACGCAGTGGAGGTGGCAGTGCTCCAAATCGAACTGGAGGTGGTGGAGGTCCGGTCACTGGAGAGGTCATTATGGGTGTCCCAGGAAAAGATGGGGGACCTTTAGGACCTAGGTTCACCTATTCAAGACATTGGTTTGAAACTTTATTAAATAATATGATTTGTGACAATAGGCAAATATACTGATGCTAAAACACCACAACTAACCCGACTGCCAAGAGGTAAGACAACACAAGTAAGGGCAAACAGCCAAAGAGCAGCAAGTTGTCAAACCTTCCCCAGCCCTTTGCAGAGCATGGAGTGTGCTGCCTTTTGAAGAATCCGGTTTAGGCCACTCAGATGCATACAAATTAAACATACCTTTGTGATGACCGCGCCTATGGTACAGCACAGTCATGACTAACCCCAGCTCCCAGATGCTTACCCCTTTAAAATGCCAGTAGGCCCATACAACATTGCTGGATGTTAAATGCTAAAAAACAACTCCTTTCTTCCTGTAGTATGAGTTGAGAGATAATCTAAATCCTTCTGTACTACACATATTTAGATACAACAAATATCACAGTTCATTGGATTACTCTTACAAGTTCTCCTCAAAGATAAATGTTTGCATGCAGTCCTTGACAAAAACAATAGTGTTTTCATCATATTGCAATAAAAATCAGACAGAGTTACGCTAACTGAGCCATCAACAGGAGTAAAGAAACCTTTAAAAACAGAGCACCCATGGTTAGTTTTGCAGAGCATTTAGCTATTCAGCAATTTAAAACACCATGCCCTTGATTACTCGCCATCAAAGCAAGGACTGCACCAGCACCATATCCAGCTGCCAAATACTCACTGCTGATGCTTCAGAAGATGAAGGCGGAACAGTAGATACACAGGGGGCCTCAGAGTCTTTGGGAGGGTTTTGCTTTTGGCAGTAAATGACGGACAGAGGATACAGACAAGATAGAACATGATACACAATTAAGAAGAGAAGCGGCAGGTACAGTGGGTCACAAGAAATGCTGCCTAAAGTGTTCTTGTGGCAGAAGAAAAGTTTTCAGCTTACCACTCCGTCCATGGATGTGGAAGGTGAGGAGGTTCTTGGCCCACTATTGACCAGGGCTGCTACAGCAGGGCCGAGATCTGTAAGAAAAGCAGAAGTTTCATATGACTTTACTCTGCTTTGGAAGAGGAACCCGGGCCTTCAATTACACGTTTCCAGTAAATAAATAGCTAACTGAAGGGGTTGGAGGCTGCAGCTCACATAACTCACCTGGGACAGATGATCTTCCAGACAGCTCAGGTGGCCTCCTTGGAGCTGAAGGGCCATCCACTACTGTACATTAAAAGAAATATAAAAAACAGAGCTCAGACACAGACTTGTTAATTCAGCTAGCTACTTCTATAACAAATCCATATCTTCTGTACACTGGCTCTTACACATCACTAATTGCATACAGGTTCAGTGGCACCACTAGGGGTAGAGAGAGAAAACTAAAGTTTGGGAACAGTTTCCTTTTGAACCCTTTGATAGAGACAATTTCCCAGCACTATCCCCCTATGAACCAGCAGTGGAAGTGCAGGAAATCCTTCCTTAGGCAAGGGGTTGACACTTCAGCACCTCTGGAAATAAAACAGCATAGATTTCTAAGAATTTTCACAAGGTGCAGCATTTTGGATTACTTGAGTAAGAAATGGATTTATTTTTTTAAACAAGTGAACTCTTACAGTGAAGGTAAGCTCATTACTTAATCTAATGTAGACAGATGCAGTCTCTCCAACCACTCTTTTGCATGTGAAAAACTCAGAAGTGTAAATGCATCTATGTACAAGTATAACTGATGGAATCCCTAGCTGAAACCAAGCTGATTAAAAACAAAAACAAAGAAGTCAAATGCTGCTACCAGGCCCCCCTTGATCTCAGTAGTACTGAGACTTTCACACTGCAGTTTCTTTTCAACAAAATTTGCATTTGGACTAACCCATACGTTAAACGATAAGCTTCAAAGCTAAAATGAAAATTAACATGAACCCGTAAACTTGTGCTGAATGAGTTCTCCGGCCCTTTCTGGTTTGCCAGGGACATCCCAGAATGCATTGTTCTGCAACAACACAGATACGATTAACCCTATCCAGAGACTTTCACGTTCTTGAAATTATTTTTTTCGTCTTGTGAGTCACACAATGCCTTTTTGTGCTGACTGCCCCTCTCAACGTGGTTAAAGTGAGGGCATTCAGTGTATATGCCAGCTTTACTCAAGTTCTCTCTTGCAGTTCACTGGTAACGCTGTCTAGGGACAATAAGCAGTAGTAAAAGGCAATATTTAGCATTTGAGTATTTCTCCAAGAGCTCCACCAACAATAATACATTCTCAACACCTCTCTCAAATAAGGACAGACCGGCACAGAAGTCAATTGACTTGTTCAAGGCCACAAGTGGGAACTGAGATTAGACCTTGGAATTCTTGTGTTCATGGCTTCCTCCCATAAAATGTCTATGGCTGCAGGAGAAGTTTCACTCCTTACCAAATTCACTTCTTGAACCTTCCCTTCGTGTGGCAGAGAGGGGCTGACCAGGAGCTTCCATCATCAATGGCGGGGAAGGACCTCCTCCACTCACAGGTGATGGCCCAAAAGAGCCATCACGGCTCAGTGGACCTGTGTAAAGGGTGCAACAATACTTCATTAATCCAGCACAGTTATTTCACTCTATAAATATTTAAAGCAAATACACCCAGGACTTCACAATCTTTAGAAGAAGGGTGCAGGCGAAGGAGGGAAGAGCAGTATTTACCTCTCCGTGCTGGGACTTGACGGTCAGGTCTGCCTGCAGTCGGTTTTACAATTAATGGTCTTTGAAGCATTGCAATTTTTTGGTTCACTTCTATTAATCTAAAAAAATAAGCACAAGTTAAAAAATAATTACTTTGAGTATGCTTTGTCTGTTATTCAGGCCACCTGCATTGTAAAAGCTTACTAATGTCTTTCAGCATGAAGATATATTTAATAGTCAAGTGAATTTTAAAAAGGTGCATCACTGACTCAAATAAATGGTATGGCTGACCTGCTTGTTTAATCTAGAAAGTGTAAGCTACTTGGGACAGGACTGCGACTTCCTTTCATTTGTGCCCAAATAGTGCTGAGCACACTTGACTGAGCTCCACGAATAGCTTGTCACATGCTTACTTTTGCCTCAGGTTGGCAGCTTCTCTCTTTTCTTCAGCCAAAGCTCTCTCTGCAGAGCGGGCAATGAGCTGTTCAGGGAAAGAGCAAAACAGGTACTGTGGAAACTGAATGCACTTGGGACCAAAAAATAAGCCACCAAAGTTACAATCTGTTTTGCCAACTGCATGAACTGCTCCACTCAGGAAGCTAAATGCAAATTAAATAAATCTAACATTGCAGACTATTTAGGAACTGTAGTACAAGGGTCAGAAAAAGGAACACGCTCTTACCCAATTGTCATGGGCCTTCTTCTCATGACCAGCAATCTTAGATTTAAGAAAAAGAAAAAAAGTGGTTTTAGCTTGGTTTATCCAATATTTACTCTATCCCACACTCATCACCATATATCAGAATATATCATAATAATAATTAATAATAAAAAGATGTAATAATACAATATAAAAAAAGCCAACTATGACTAATGAGCAGGAATATCTTTTACCTGGTTTTTATAAGACCTCTCTGTTTTTTTCAGTTCTTCCTCCATTTCCAGAATTCTTTGCCTGTAAAATATGAAAGATTAAAAAAAAAATTCTCCCCAATATCCAAAGTTAAAACACTGTGAACCTCCAGTAACTGAAATTACTTGTAAACTTTCACTTCCTCAACAGCCAACACTGCTTTTTCATCTGCAGCAGACAATTTCTGCTCCTTCTCTTGACGCTCGTACTCCTCCTGGGTCAGCTTCCTGGACGGGAGAGAGAGAAAGTTACTTCACTATACTACACATCTAAGATCTTACAGATGAAAACTAGAAACCCAGCTGGCTGTATCTCATGCCTTCTACCTACAAGAAGAAAGGAGACACTAGAGCAGTGGTGGGCAACCTGCGGCCCATCCGGGTAATCTGCTGGTGGGCCACGAGACAGTTTGTTTACATTTGCACAGCTGCCTGCAGCTCCCATTGACCAGGAACAGCAAACCACGGCCACTGGGAGCTGCGGGCGGCCGTGCAAATTTAAACAAACTGCCTGGCGGCCCGCCAGCGGATTACCCTGACAGTTGCCCACCACTGCACTAGAGAAATGTGTACAAAAGAGGAGAAAAATGTTCAGGACCCAGAATATTCACAGCCTTCTGAGCCAGACAAGCAAACCAAATCTATATCCCGAGAACCCAAAATCTCAGGTGCAGAGCTGACCAGGAGTGAGAGAGCCTCAGAGGTCTGTTACTAGTAGGCAGCTCAGCTCTACAACTCCCAATTTCTCTGTTTGTGGGAGAGTTTTCCCTATCTAGAGCTGTGCAGATGACAGATGTTAATTCAACTCTATAGACAGACACTGATAAGGAGATGGACAGATTCTACACTTGACATCCAAATGGCTCAAGAAGTACAATAGTGTGTGTAAGTACAAGTAAACGGGGATTTTGGGGGTCTGGGAACAGAGCAGAGAGAAAACATCCTCTCTCTGCAACAGTTATTTAAGGGAACTGAAGCCTCTGGTAAACAGTCTCCCTGCCAATTACTATTATTATGTGACCAGTTACCAGCGCCCCTTGTTCACCTTGTGTTTAGTTCCCACTCGCCTTCTTTCTGACTCCTTTGCAATCAGTCTGAAGTATCCAAGTTACAGTAACTCTCTCAAAAAAGAAGCATTAGCATTTAAACTGGTAGTAACTCTAAACCTAATTACTACTAGCAGCTGCTTTCAGGGGGGTGATTTCCTTATTAGTAAAGCTAAGATGTTATCACAGAGGTCATGGAAATCACAGAATCAGTGACTTCCAGAGACCTCTGTGACATTTTCGCTTCAGCCCCGGGGCAGCGGGACTGGAGCTGTCAGCCAGCAGGGCCCCCCCTGCAACTCCCAGCTGCTGCAGGCAGCGGGCCCCTGCCGCATTCCCTGGGGGGGGGTGCCTCACCCAGCGGCAGCAGGAGGCCCCCACAGCTCCCAGCCAGCGTGGGCAACTTCCTGCTGCTCCTAGCCATCACAGGCAGATCCCACAGCTCCAAGCTGCTGCTGGTGGGGGGGGGACCCTATGCTCTGAGCCACCGTAGGTGGGGGGAACCTTGGAGCCCCCAGCAGCAGTGGGTGCTGGACCCTCCTCCCTCCCCGTTTTGTCATAGTTATTTCTAATAAGGGACTGGTCTCAGGCTTCCGTTAATTTTTGGTTATTGCCCGTGACCTGTCGTGACTTTTACTAAAAATAACCATGATAAAATCTTTGCCTTACTTATTAGCTATATTTGGAAAGACTTCCCAGAGGATGAGCGTTGTCCACTGGAAGTGTTTCATTCAAATCAGTTTTACAAAGAGAGTATTAGATGGATGAGAGGATTATCCCGGTTTAACAGTAAATTCATTTTAAAAAATCAGTTTTGGAAAGGATCTGAATCCTCATGCTTCAGGGCACGAGCCAACCTTGAACTACTGGGGGCTAGAAGGAAACGTTCCCTGAGGGCAAGTTGTCCCATAACTGCCTCCTGCAGGGTTTCCTACACCCCCCTCTGAAAGAACTGATGTTGACCATTATCAGTTACAGGACTCCGGACCAGGGTCCATCTACTCCAATCAGGTAAGGCAATTTCTTTGGTACTATGTCCTGTTTGTGATGGCCTTATAGTACCTTAAGCTTCCATCCCTTACTGATTTTCTTCCACATAAACAACAGAGTTTTAAACATTTGTCTCTTCCAGAACCGTGTTATTCTTAGTCACATTTGCCCTTTAGCTGAATGTGTGACTCAGAGTCCAGCTCATGTCCCCCTACCAAAGAAGCAGGTTTGTACTTTTAACAACATTTCTGCAACTTTAAAAAAATCCAAACATTAACAAATGGAGAATGAACAGTTAAGGGATCTAACTAACTTCCCAGTGCTGCTTAAGGGCATATCTACACTGTAGCACTTCAGCGAAGACGCTACTACACTGACAGGAGAGCTTCTCCTTTTGGAGTAGTTAATCCATCTCTGCAAGAAGTGGAAGCTATGTCAATGGGAGAAGCCCTCCCATTGACAAAGCGCTGTCTACACCAGGGGGCTAGGTTGGAATAATTGCGTTGCTCAGGAGTGTGGATTTTTCACATCCCTCGGTGACGTAGTAATACCAATGTACGTTTATAGTGTAGACCTGGCCTAATCCTTCACCACTCACTCTACCAGACATTGCCTACCCATCTTAACTTTCCCCCTAGAAATGCAAAAATAGATGCAAGAGGCAAAATGCAATGCTGAAAAGTTATTGGAAAAACCGATCCCCTGATTACTGAACAGAAATTTATTTACTATTCTCTCTGCAAGATACTAAAAAAGGAACTTCTCAGTAAGAACACCATCACAAATAAGGAGTTTGTAAGAGAAACTGTTTAGAGATAAGGTAAATCAAAAGTTTTCAGCAAAACTTCCCCCCAAAAGCTTCTACTCTAGGAGCAGATATGTGAAAATTTCAAGTCAAGTTAAGTTTCTGGGGAAGCTGTGGTCATATACTGGGCTTACAACCAGAAGCTAGTTTCAACCTTATCTAAGCAGTGTCTATCACCACTCCATGAGAGTTTTGTATATAAAAATTTAACCAAGCAACTCAAAGGGAGGATAGAACAGAGAAGAAACAGTTAGATGGTGCATCTTATATAGGCAGATGGGAAAGAGTAACTACTCCACCTTTAGGAAAGGTAACAAAGCTTACTTTTGAAGCGCCATCTCCTTCTGCTGATAGAGCTCATTGAGAATTTCCACCTTCTGTTGCAGAGTTTTACATTCATTTTCAAATCGAGCTTTGGCTGTCTGTAGTGAACAGGAATCATGTTCCAGCTTTTTTATTTGCTCTGCAGGAGACAAAGAAGCACATAAGGCAGTGACAGGAACTGCTATCAAGCAAATTTATAAATCACACAGAGTATTTCACACTAAGTGGCTCTTTTGCAGAGCTCACCTTCTAGCTCATGTCTTGCTGCTATTTCATCACTCAGTTTGGATTGCAAAAGATCTCTATCTTCTTCAACTATAGATAATGTTGTTTTTACCTGTAAAGAGGGAAACGAGTATTTTATAAACTTAGATAGAATTAAAAGTGTGGTAACTATTTGTTACTATTTGTTAAACAACATAATGGGGTATACCCTTGAGACATCCATCATCTGCTTAATCGGATTCTTCATCTTCTCACTCCGGTTATCTAGAAGAGAAAAGTAATTGTTTTCCTTGCTTTGTATTCTCTTCTCTCTAATATTGTTTAGAAAATACAGAGAGTTTTAAAAAAAATATCTGACAAATATTTTAATACTGAAACAAGAACAGAATCAAGACTTTAAATCTCTCATATCACTGTTCCAGGACCATCATTTGGGACAAGTTTATTAGTCCTTAAAGACATTTTACTGATCCAAAGAGTGAGTTCGGATTACAATTCCCCTCACCCCCAACACCCTTTAGTTCTAACATGAATTTGGTAGCTGTTCTTGTGGACAGTCTTTTTTCTAGCACCTGAAAACCTGTTATTTCAGCCTCCAAATTGCATAAGATGCCAAAGTTAAGATTTCAATGGCACACTGGGGATTTGGAAACCAGTGGGGCATCCAAATCCCCAATGCTGCTTTGAACAATATCAGTCTAAATCTCTAAATTGAAGTTGCAAGATCTCAGCTGCTAAACAGTTGGAAGTGAACAGATTAAAATAACTCATTTCGATTAACATCTTGGTTTTTTTTTTTTTTTAAAAGGTCTACTATCTTGAAGCATTCACATTAGAAATGAATGCAGCATACTATTGCAAAGATGAGATCTTAGTTTTCTGAAAGTTATTAATTGCTAGTCTTGCTACACTAGCCTTTAAACACGCCCCTCACTCAGGCAACTCCTCTTAGTGATTATAACAAATCCTATACTTTGACCAGTGACCATTTTAGTCCTGAAATTAGGAGACAGATTTAATCCTTAAAGCAGAACATAAAACAGATGCTCATAACTCATTATCTATTACCTAAACATATTCTGTATCTGTCCCGTTATGATTTGAGAGCACTACCTCATCATCTATATATGTTTAATTACTGCATGCACAAGCCAGCCATTATTTAAGATCTCTATACCTGGCAGTTCTCCATTGGCCAGATCGTCTCCTGTGTCCCATCCATTTCCTTCTCCATCCTTCTTGCCCTCAGAATCTGTATCAAATTGCTTTAGCTGCATAATGCAGTTAGTCAAAACCTAATGAAGAAATCAAACGAACAATAAATAGAAGCCACTCTACTTTTGCAGACTAGTTCAGCCATTTAACATATGGAATATTTAAGATGGTTGCTCTTTAGCAAGTACATACTTCGATTTCATTTTCCTTGTAGGCGAGTGCTTCTTCTAAGTCCTTCTGAGACTTCTGATACAGTTTAATCTGTTCACTGAGCTCAGTGTGTCTCTCACTCCAGCCTTCTGCTTCTTGTAGCAGCTAAAAAAGCAACAAGTCAACATGATTTTTGGCTTTATTTTTTAGTACTATGTATGTAGAGTGTATTGCCAACTTTGAAATGGTAACTCATCACCAGTGACTATGGAGAGTGTGTGCTTAAATTAACTTGACATTTAACTTGAGAGGCTAGATCATCCTCGGACTACTTGAAAAACTGGGTGCTAGAAAATTTTCTGCAACGTGTATTGTTACATAGTTCTACGAATTTTAGTTTTCTGCGCACACCTAATATTCAACACTAGAGTCAAAGTGCTCATTTGCTTCTAAATAGTAGAAATTAACTGAAGGTTACCAGCATCCCAGCCACACCCATAACATAGTAATCAATCTAAAGAGGGGCAGAAGAAAGACACACAACACAAGAGGTAGCTTTTGCTACAAAGATGGGTCACTGTACAAGATGGGTCATGTTTCAGGACCAAGGAAAAGACATGCTTCAGAATGGCCTCTTGCATTCCAATATCTAGCAAGAGTAGCAATTCTTCACAACGGCTTCACTCGGCCCTGTCCATAAGTGGTAACATTAGCGTCTGAAATATTGCTTCTGATCAGACACCGGCCATCACATCAACATAGCAACAATTTCATAGAAGGGTTAGCAGCTGGCTCACTGGAACTGGTGAAGCTTTCACAACATACAAATGGGAATCAACCTGCCTGCAAAGCTTTGTAAGACATCTGTCAATCAGGGCTAACTCTGAAATAGTGGACTTGAGTTTTATCATACCTCTGACTCATACCAGGATGATCCAAATCAACATAAGATACTAGTATTAGCACATTCCTTCCTATCATCCTAAGACCACAAAGTGTGGAAAGGCTTGGTGTATCAGTGTATAAATACTTGAAAAGCAACAGTTTAAGATCTGCATGTGCTGTGGAAACCTCCTTAAAAATCCCATAGGTTTATTTATTCTAGTATTTGACAAGAATTAATTGCAGGAGAAATAGTTGTGGGACAATATTTTTTTTTAAACAAAACACTCAGTTTTCCAACAGACCTAGTGCACAGTGTAAAATATTTCAGAATTCAAGGAAGAAACACAGGTAACGTCAAAAGACTAGTGAGCCTGAAATGCTTACTTGCTCCTTTCTCTTTTTGAGTCTAGCATTCTCTTCCTGTACATGACGAAGCTCAGACTTCACCTTTTCTTCACTTAGTTTAGCTTCATTGAGGACTATTTGAACCTAAAAAATTTCAACATGTCATTTAAGAATTGTATGTTACGGATTATAGTATATAAAAAAAAATACGTTAAAAGCAACCCGCCCTCCCCTCCAAAAAATCTGGTAGGTTAAGATTTGCTATCAGATATTTGTGATGGTCTGGGGGTGCAATCGAGACTGGTGAGGGGTCGTGTCACTGCTTGCCCTGCAACCCTGGGTGCCTCACAATGCTTTGCTGTTGTAGTTCCCAACCTGGGATGCTTACAACCAAACTACAAGCATTCAGTTTGAAGTGTCCGTGTGGTAGACAGCCCTGGTTCAGCAGCTCTGACCCCAGGAGCCTGTCTACGGTCCCACTCTGGCTTCCACCCGCCTTTTTTTTTTTTTTTTTAAATAACCAGCAAGGTGACACCAACACACTCAATATCCTGAATTTTCCCAAAACCATTTGCTCTGTAATGTCCAGTCACTTCCTGGATAGTTCAGAGAAATAATAAAGGTTTGTTTGTTCCTCTAAAGACACAAAGCACACCACACTTAACTGGGATAAATACACCCTTCCAGTTAAACACAGCACTGAATTGGTTTATAGTAAGAATAAAACACATTTATTAGCATTAGAACATAGTTTAAGTGATGCCATGTAAAAGAATAAACTTAGAAAGGGTTACAAGTAAAACAAAAGTGAACACATGCATCTAAAAGTCTAAAGCTTAATCTAGCAAGGTACAATCTTTGCCTAAGTAAGTTTCTCACCTATATTCAGTTCCCAGAGATGTCAAACACCCGCTCCCTTGAAGGACTCCTTTTTTCTCAGCTTGCAAGAGCTGTGTTCCCTTATGTCTGTCTAGTGATAGATGCTAAAGATGGCTTCTCTCCTTACTTATATCTTCCAAAGTTCAACTACTTTGTTTGAAGAGGAATGGTAACCTCATGCAGTTCTTCCCTTCCTGTGGGCTTCCCATCCCCCTGCATGTAAATGGGGCATCTACTGTTTTGTTTCCACTATGCTTAATTTACACAGAAGACAGGTAAATAGCTGCCTTCTCTCTGGTCTAGTAGGGGACCTGTTTCTCCCTCTTTTGCCACAGTCTTTAAAACATCAAGTATCCATATTTCCTCATATAGTGTTAATATATATATTTCACAATTCTATCACCCACCAGTGTGTCATTAGCATCTAGAAAAGACCTCACTCTATGCACTTTGTATACAATATTACTGTATTATAAATCAGTTGATTTAATTGTTTATCACTTGCGGTTCAACCCCCCACCTTTATACCCCAGAAAAACTTTGAAATGAATTCTTCTGAGGGTTACTCTTCAAAGTAAAGTTTATTCAAGCTGTGAGAAAGGTGACATGGAGTCTGGTGGTAAGTGGGGAAGAAAGAGCATGGAGCTTCCTTTGTTAGCTTAATAGCTATGTTTACTTAATATGTAAAAATGGACCTTCATTGTCTTTACCTGAAGACTGGGCTGGTCAGAAAATCAAATACACATTTCTTTGTCTGAGGTTGACTTGTTTACTATCTCTCCCTGACTGGCCTGGTTTAAACACACTAATCATAATTCAGGTATATATCCATAACTCGTAATAACCACTGTGTACATATATCACAGCAGGACATTAACCATCAGTGAGTTACTAGATTTGAAAATGATAATTCAGACAGCATATTTTGTACAAAGATTATTAAAACAATGTGTAAGGTGCAGTGTTCCCTCTAATCTTTCCCACCCATGTGGTGAATGAATTTTGATATGTGCACCAATATGGAGGTGATGTGTGACACATCATCTCCACATTGGTGGACGTAACAAAATTATTGTGGCGGGGTGGGGCAGAGGGGTTCAGATTGTGGGAGGGGGCTCAGGGCTGGGGCAGAGGGTTAGGGTGAAGGGGGGTGAGGGCTCCAGCTGGGGGTGCTTGCTTTGGGGTGGGTCTGGGGCAGAGGGCTCCAGCTGGGGGTGAGGGCTCCGGGATGAGGGGCTCAGGCAGAGGATTGGGGTGTTGGGGGGAGGGGGGGGGGGGGAGAGGTGACGGTCGCGGCAGGTCCAGGCTGGACTGGGTCGGGGCACCTGTTTAAAGGCCGCGGCAGGGCCGGGGTGCCGGGGTGCCCCGGCCACAGCAGGTCCAGGCCTTGGGAGGGGCATCTCTCCCCACCACAGCCCTGAGCACCTGTGCGGTGCTTATTAGGCAGCTGCGCAGCTTAGAGGGAACTTAGGTAAGGTGTGAATACAGGAGTGCTTAAGGTCACAATATTAATACATGAAGATAGCTGGTACAAAACCCAGCTTCTGTGAATGACTCTGAAGGAAGATCTAGAAAGTGCTTTACCTCCGAAAGCTCTACAGAATGCAGCATGATAACTTCTTGGAGTTTCTCCAGAGACTTCTGCATTTCAAATATCTGCATAAGAAAGAATTAAAGGCGACTCCATTTTAGCTTCACAATTGAAATTTAATTTCAGTTACCATTAAAGAATATAGTTTCGAGGTATCTGAACATACCTGAAACTCCAACCAAACTAGATTTTCAGAGCCAGCCCTCAGACTAATTGGAGCACAACACGTTGTCACACCAGGGGCAGGGGAATTAAAAAAAAGTATAAGTTTGGGACCAAGCTACGCCCCTTGCTTTCTAGGCTAATAGTGTTTCAGGATCAATTTCTCCAGCCTGAAGTGAAAGGTGCAGTTTGCTGCTGCCACCTAGCAACAACTTTTGACCAAATGAAAAAGTAACACTGGAACTCAATGGAATCTGAGTTTAGTCATCTTTGGGTATGTCTACATTGCAGCTGGGAGCATGCCTCCCAGGACACACTAGCTCTGCTCAAGCTAGCACGCTAAAAATAGCGATGCGGATATTGAGAAACAGGCTAGCTGCTGAGTACATGCCCACTCTGCTCCTAGGGTCCGTACTCAGGTGGGTAGCTCATGCTGACGCCCATGCTGCAACATCCAGGCTGCTGCTTTGAATATGCTAGTTCAGGGATTCTCAAACTTCACTGCACTGCAACCCCCTTTGGACAACAAAAATTACTACACAACCCCAGAGGGGGGTGACTGAAGCCTGAGCCTGACTGAGCCCGACCGCCCCCCCTGCCCCCCACCAGAGGGGACGGGGGGAGAAGCTGGGTGGAGGGCAAAGCCAAGCCTGAGGCCCCGGGTGGTAGGGCTCGGGCTTTGGCCCTAGCAAGTCTAATGCCAGCCCTGGCAACCCCATTAAAATGGAGTCGCAACCCACTTTGGGTTCCCGACCCACAGTTTGAGAACCAAAGTTTGACCAGAGCTAGGGCACGTCTGTCTCCTCAGGCATGGAGACATATCCTTTGTGTTAGGAGGATCAACATGAAAAGACTTGGATAAGGGCAAGGGAGACCTTAGAAAACTTCATCCTCGTAACAAAATTGAGGTTCCTAGGGAGGTGGTGAAATTTCAGAAGATCAGTTAGGATAACTATTGGAACATAGCCTGAAACCAGTATTGCCAGGAAATCCCAGAAAGCAATCTTTCTCCATGGATTTCAGTGTTTCTGCTTTTGGTTGAGACAAGGAAGTGCAGAATCATGTGAATAAAAAGTCAGCCAAAACTCTACTTTGAATTTTGGGAGAAGGTTTACCTCAGTTCTTTTTCTGAACTAGTTCACTCAGCCCTCCTCACCGTGACAATTCAAGCACAGAGACCCCAAACTAAACCCCTTTAGGGCACCACCGGCCATTATTGGTATCTTACTTTGTCCTCTTTCTTCACATTCTGCTGTCTCTCTGTTTCTAGCATTGTGTGCAGGTTTCTCAATCTGTCATCTAGGAGATGGTTTGTTTCTTCAAGCCCCTTGATAACGTCCTGCAATAGAAACAATTCCCAACCAACTAAAGAACGGTATTTGTATATTTTCATGCACATCATAGAAAGCATGAGCTGCTCCTTACCTTAAGTCCTGCAGCTTCATCTGAGAGACTAGTGTTCTGTTTCTGGGCCACCTTCACAGATTCCTTGGCTTCCTTAATCTAGGTGCACAGAAAGAATAAGATTATAACACAGGAGGTACAAACAACAAATAGTAATACAATACAAGTTTTCTGCATGTTATTTACAAACTGTGTCCCAAATGCCAAACAGAGAAACATGACAGAAGACAATATGCCATGTAGGTTACAGAAATAATGCTAAGACATTAGCTGTTTATTCACTGTACAGTAAACCAATAACAGAAAATTAAGAGGCATGAAGTAGGCAAATAGTGCAATACCTTTTGGTCATATTCTGACATCTTCTCTAAGATTTCTGTTTTTTCTTGTAGGAGATTTTTAATCTTTTCAGCAAGTTGCTTTTCAGTCACTAAGGGAAAAAGAATAAATCTAATAATTGTACTCCACATCCGGAGAGAAAACTCAAAGCAGCTATCACCACTTTGTAGACTGTTTTCAAGTGAGGACTATATCACAAAGCAGGGTCTTGTGCATGCCACCCACTCCTTCCTGCACAACTGTGCTATAGAACTTAAGCTTTCATTTACATAAAAGGGTTGGAAAGCAACTGGACACAGAGTTAAGAATTCCCCTGCCATGGGGAAACTTCAGTTGGTGCAGAGCTGGTGTACCTGGCTCCTGTGCATCCTTCCTCACAAAGCACAGGAAGCCTGGTCAGAGCAGGACACATTCTGCTTATGCCCAGACAGCGCATGTTTCCTTGGGAACCACTGCAACCTCAGACAGCTATAGCTTATGTGGGGGTTGATGTGGGGGCACAGATCTGCCCTGAGACTCAGGGAATTGTAAATGGCTCCCTGATAGCTGGCTCTCTCTACTGCACCAAAACTAAAATCTGTGCAGCAGAGAATCTAGGCCAAGGTTTCTACCTCTCATGGCTGTGAAGGAAACACTGAGAACATGAGCAGATCCTAAACTGGTGAGCGGTGCTGATGAGCTTGATGGAGCTGTGTTTAGTCCTCATAGGGAGTATTTCTCTGATGAAGAAATAGCCTGGAGAGGTGTGAACTTACTCCTCCATCTAAATAATTTGCTAAAATTATCATCTTTAGGTTTCAGTGTCAATATTATTTTGATGTTAATCTTTTTTGCAGAAACATCCAGCTAGTATGCTTATCCAAGTCCCAGATTGCCTCCCACATCTCCCTAGGGGTACGTCTACACTACCCGCTGGATAGGTGGGTAGCAATCGATCTATCGGGGATCGATTTATCGTGTGTAGTATAGACACGATAAATCGATCCCTGATCGCTCTCCCGTCGACTGCTGAACTCCAGCTTGAGAGGCGGAAGCAAAGTCGACAGGGGAGCGGCGGCCGTCGATCCCGTGCCGCGAGGACGCGAAGTAAGTGATTCTAAGTCGATCTAAGACACGTCGACTTCAGCTACGCTATTCTCATAGCTGAAGTTGCGTATCTTAGATCGATCCCCCCCTTTAGTGTAGACCAGGCCTAAGTGTCATAAGTGCCAATTCTCCTGTTTCCAGTTTTCAAAACCTCCAGCTTCCTCCGTGACAATTTCTGCAAGGAAGTTATGCATCTTACCCCTCCATGGCATGGGGCACCAGTTATTGCTCCAGTAACCCATAAACTGCAGTGCAACTGCTGCCCCTCTCCTCCCCACTACACATGGGGTTTTGACACCCAACCTCCGCCCTACTGAGGGTGGCATTTGAAGTGTTGCTTGTGGCTGCCGCCTTTATCCTTAACTTGGAGGTGTGAGCTGTAGCGATCAGAAGCTCTGGTATCCAATGTTTCATCTTAATCCAGGCAGCCAATCCGTGCGGCACCTTAATATTAAAAGATAAGCACTGCCACAGCACACATGGCTCATGCTGGCTTCCTCTAGCATATACAATAATCTTAGCTATGTGTTCTCTTGAAAAGGAAAAGAAGACTAATACTTAGCCCCCATAACATGTGTTCAAAGTGTTTAAATGACAGTAAGAACACTGAAAAGCATAAAGCATCTTACCTTGATACATTCTACTCTTTACCTACAGGAGAAAACAAGAACAAAAGAAATTGGTCACAAAAAGAGTTATTCAAAGGCTTCTATGAATCCCTCCCCAAAGGGGGGAAAACAATTGTGAGAGGGAGATAGTTAGCCTTAAGCGTATGTGGCCTGAATTAGCGTATTGAAAGACCTACATATATATCTCTGTCAATTAAAGTGTCAAGTAACATTGAATAAACAAGCTTAGCTAATAAAAGCTTCTAGGCTAATGCCCTATTTCAGAGCCTGGGTAAAGGACTGTTTATTCAACCATTAGGAGGGCACAAATAACCCAAATTAGAATAAATTAATAAAAAATTAACCAACTGTACATCAAATGATCATCCAGAATTTGCAGATGTTAGAGGCGGGGCACACAAACCTAGCTGCAATCAACTAGTTAAAATGAACTACATTTGTACAGAAATTACTATTTTCCAAACAAATACCGTACTACTAAAAAAACCAGACACAAAACTCTCCTTCTTATGCCCTTATAAATTAACAAGACTTTGCGTGAGATCCGGAATCAGTGTATTAAGCAACAAAGCTAGAGTGATGAAAAATCAATGCTGTTCCAAAACATGTTTGTTTTCTATATTATTCTACTTTACACAGTAAGAGCCGTTGCCAAATGTATAGAATTTTTAAGTGCTTATTCTCATTTAATTTAAAGGTTGCAAAATAAATTGTCACTTTAGCAATCTAACTTTAAATACTAATTCCCAAGTGGATGACACTGGAAAAGAAAGTACATTTGAAGGCTGGTCAGGGATAAATACATTGCCCAGGGATTTGTTTGTGGAAAAGGGAAATGTGAAACATTCTGTGTGGAGTGGCAAGAAGTGGGTTATGAAGGGGCTCTGCAGCTGCAATGAAGACTAGATCTCCTATCAGGGAACTGGAAATGGTCAGCTGAGTGGTCAAATGCTTGTTATGTAGTTGGTTGGGGATTGGATCAGGCACTTAGGAGGCACAATTTGCATAGACAATTTTACTCTTCCTCAGCATTCTAAGGTTTCCATAACAACTCCCTGCAATCTTGGAACTATACATTGACTGTTACTGAAATTTTCACTGTGATAGTTTGATAGACTCACTCCACAAATTAAAGAATATTGGTTTCAGTTTTAAAATAAACTGTTAAACACTAAATTAATGTTAATGATCAGATGGGAAAGGAAAGAAAAATATTGCTTTGATACTTGTAGCATTACAAGCCATAAGGGCTCAACATCACAAAGTACTAAACATCAGTATGCTCGTAAACTTAAAGTGTACTCACTGAAAGGCAGGTTCTCCAGAACAGTATACCTAGAGTAGCAATTCCCACCAAGGCAGTGATAATGATGGGCTCCCATGGAAGTCCATGGAAGTCAGGCCCAGGCCGAATGTCCTCAGGCAGTGTGGCAACCAACTAAAACAACAGGGTTGACAACCATGAACAATTTTTTTTTTTTTTAAAGAGCTTTTAATAAAATACACAGGAAGAGCAAAAGAAGGAAAACTCAATCTTCTACTCATAAAACCAGAGAGGACTATCCAAAACCTTCTAGGGTAGTCATAACTGTCTCAAATGGCCTGCAAAGAGCTCAGTGCTAGAACATGCCAAGGAAATGTAATTAGCCTAAAGAAGCATCTGTGGAGCCATGAAGAAGCTTGATGGTTGGGTTTGGCAACACAGATGCAAGCAATCCAATCACATTTCTATTTGAAAAAAATGTTTGACTATCTGAAGAACCTGGAAGTAAGGGGCTTCGATACAAGTGGATCACATTTGTAGTTATAGATAACTAATCAATTAGCTCTTTGGCAAATGAAGTCATTCCTTTTTACATTTCCTGTCATTAGCACTATACTGAACCCGTAAGAAAATATAATGAAGCTTGATAGTCCCAATGTTTTCTCACTCCCCTAGCTTCATCCTTGCCAAATGGTCTCTTCCCATCCCTGATATAAAAGTTAGGTTGGATAAGTCAATTTTATTTTAACACATTTAGCCATTGAGTCCTCTTTTTAGCCACACAACTAAAACATGCAATCTTCCATAACCTTTGAAAAATTAAATGTTAAAGGCCAAAGATCCAGCTCATCCAGAGATCTGTCTTGTTTCAACAGTCTTTTTGAATATACAATGCACTTATGTGCAAAAAAATCATACCACCAACCCACAAGCCCAAACGAAAGACAACACACCCCAAAATAGTCCATCTAATGTTACAGCGACAAAAACCTCTACCAATATTCCTACTTTGTTTCTCATACCTGCAAGCTTTAGGTAAAAGTAATTTGTGAAATACTGGGAGAATGGGAGTGACCTAACAGAAAGCCAAGATCCATGACAGCATTATAATGGGATATATGTAGCCAACGGTGATAACACAAACCGCAATAAAATGGAAAGAACGAGTAATCGCAAGATAATTTATTCCCTGGCTGGGAAGTTATTGAACATTGAGGAAACGAAGATTCTCTTGCTCCCCCAACACACCCAAGGCCTAGCTCTCAATAACCAGCCATCTTCTCCTTCCCACCCCCACCCCCACGTGACAGCGGACCCACCACCTCCACGCGAGGAGGGGCCAGCCCCACTCCGTGCCCCGCTCCAGGCCAGGCTTCCGTGCTGGCTCGCCGCCCCGCCGCCCGACGGGTCAGTGGGTTATGACGGGGAGGGGGAGGGGAACAGGCCGGCGGGTGTTGCGGTGACTACGGTCCAAGCTCACAGCGCTCGCTACCCCGGCGGCCCCGCAGCGCGGGACAGGCCCCCGCACCCGCTGCCACACGCGGCTGGGAGGCGCCGCGCAAGAGGGGGGCAGGGGGGGTTTGGGCCCCGGCTCGGGATCCCGGGGCGCGTTCAGGGGAATCCACGCGAGCCGCCCGGGAGGGGGGGGGTGCTGGGAGGCCGGGGGCTCCCATCCCGGCGCCCCCCTCCCCGGCTGCCCGCAAGCCCGTGCCCCGCTCCCACCTGCAGCAGCCGGCCCATCAGGGCGGCGTATCCGCGGGACAGGGGCCCCAGCAGGAGCGCGGCGGGGCCCGCGGCGGTGGCAGCTACCCCGGGGGGGCTGGAGGGGGCCGTGGGCTCCATGGGGAGGGGGGGCCGCGGTCGGCGGCGCTGAGCGAACTTCGCCTCCTTCGCTCGCCTACAATAACACGTCACCTCACGGTGACCCCGGCGCCGGCCTCTCGCGTCATCGCCCGGCGCCGGCAGGGGAGGCGCGGGAACCCGGAAGCGGCTCCGAATCTCCTGCCTGAGCCACAGGGGGACGCCGCCGCCTCCTCCCCCGCCGGGCGGAGCGGGGCAGTGCGCGAGCCGCGATCCCTTGTGCTCCGCGTGCAGCCGGGCCCGGGCCCGCAATTCCCCAGCCGGCGCCCGGGCCCGTCAGAGGCTGCGCCGGAGGAGAGACGGCTCCGTGTCCTGCAATCACAGTCCGCTCCCCCTGCCTAGCCTACGCAGGTGCGAGAGAGCCGCAGCCAGCTCTTCGACCGGGCTGACCTGTCCCGCTATCCCCGGCTACCCCCAGCGGGCACCGAGCACTAAGGGGGATGATTTGGTATCATTTTAATTACCCGGTACAACTTGCGTATGGGCACATGCCAAGTTTAGCTTGTGCCTGTAGATATACAAATACAAGCTAAATAGAGACAGTTTTCAAGCGATGTGAGCCCATACCCAAAAGTAGTTGGCATAACTAAACCCGTTCAAGCTAAAGTGGTGCAACTTCTCTGTTTATACGAGCCCTCAGAACTCTCACACCGAATTTAATTTCATGTATTCCTACAATACAATCATCTTTATAAACAATTTTCCATTTGGATTGGGTCATTGTAATGCCGCAGGTATCTGTTTTTCTGAAGTCAGTCTATAGTCCCCTGCTCCCTAAACAGCTTCCTTTGCAAACAACCCAATTTTTATTTTATACATTTTTCATACAATGTTTCACAACATTGTTTTGGAGATGCCTCAGTAGGCAAACTATGAATGCTCAATTTTAAAAAAAATCAACATAAAATTAAATAATTTTAAAAAGTACATGCCATACTGTACTTACAATATCTCTGAATGGTCGCATGTTTTCTTTAGCTAAAACAGCCATATCATTGAGAGTTATATGCGGTACAGCAGGATCTGCTTCTAAGTGAGGACTTTCAATCTTCACAGTATCATCCGCAGTAGTAACTATACCTTAGTTAAAAGGAGGGAAATGTTAATTTCAGAAATATTTTCAGTAAACCTACAGTACTGCCTACAGTACCCCTTAGTATTTATTCCTAGGCCCTGTCTACAATATGGAAGTTTTCTAAAATTAGTGTTCATGTGGTTGTGAGACCAAGGATTGGACCTCAGAAGTACCTGGCTCATAGACTTCTGATCTAACAATGCTTCACCATGGAATTGTTGCTGTGGCAAGAGATGCATGTGCAAATTCTTTCTCCACCATTACCAGGAATTCCTACTAATAGCACTTGAAAGTGAGGTTTGACCACTCCTGATCTAAAATTAGGCTATCATGCATGTATACTCACATTCAGCTTTATGTCAGCCAAAAACTCAGGCTGATTTTTTGGGAGTGGTTGTCTTACATCAAAGTCAGATTGGAAAGAGCGGATGATAGAAATTAACTCTGCAGAAGCTGAGTGGCAGAGGTACAGAATCCATAAACTCCACATGCTCCCTAGTGGCTCATCTCTTGCCTCAAAGGCTATGTCTACACTTCCATGGTAAGTCGACCTAAGCTACGCAACTCCAGCTATGTGAATAATGTAGTTGGAGTGGATGTATCTTAGGTCAACTTACTGCGGGGTCCACACTACGCTGGGTTGACAGGAGACATTCTCCTGTCTACTTACCTTACTCTTCTCGTTCGGGGTAGAGTACCGGGTCAACTGGATAGTGATCTGCGGTTGATTTGGTGGGTCTTCACTAAACCCGCTAAATCGAGCTGAGTGCATCGATCCCCGGAGGGCGGGGCGGGGGGGAGGGAGGGTAGTGTAAACAGAGGCTCAGGGTTGGTGATCTCAGGCAGGACTTGCTGCCAGCCCTACTACTGTATATACTCATTTCTAAGCTTACTTTGCTTACAAGCAAATAAATGATTTTTAATTTAATTTTACATGGAAGTGAGTTGAGGAGGAATCTCTGCTAAGTTCTTTCAGAAAATGGTGATACTTCTGTTCTGTAGGTGAAAAAGCAGGATTCCGAGGGATTTAGTGTTCTTAGAAGGCAATGTTAATACCGGTATACTAAATTTAGATGAGTCTGGCCTGAATCCGCTTTAGTTTTAGGACCTTTCACTCTGGATCCAAACTTAACAATTCTGACCCATCTCATAGAAATATAGGAATTTTAAGACTAGCAATCTGGTCGATCTAGTCCAGTACCAGAGGCTTCAGAGGAAGGTGCAAGAAACCCATATAGCAGACAACTATGGAATCAGCAGGCCATTAGCACAGTTTTTTCCTAACCCCTTTAAATTAGAGGTTGGTTTATGCCCTAAAGGATGAGCATTTATATTTTTACATTTTTCTCTCCAACATACCTCTGGCTGATCTATAACTAAAATACCTAACATGATTTTTTACTCTTACTGTCATTACATCATATATATATCATTAAGCCCTAAGCAAAATAAGCAGTCATGATATAAGAGGAAAGGTCCTCTCATGGATCAGTAACTGGTTAAAAGATAAGAAACAAAGGGTAGGAATAAATGGTCAGATTTCACAATGGAGAGAGGTAAATAGTGGGGTTCCCCAGAAATCTGCACTAGGACTGTGCTGTTCAACAAATTCAGAAATGATCTGGAAAAGGGAGTGAACACGAGGTAGCAAAATTTGCAGACGATACAAAAATCACTGAACATAGTTAAGACCAAAGCCGAATGCAAAGAGTTACAAAGAGATCTCACAGAACGGGGTGACTGGGCAACAAAAAAATGGCAGATGAAATTCAATACTGATAAGTGCAAAGTAAGGCACACTGGAAAACATATAATCCCAACAATACATACAAAATGATGGGGTCTAAATTAGCCATTACCACTCAAGAAACAGATCTCTTGAGTCATTGTGGATAGTTCTCTGAAATTTCTGGCCCAGCAGACTGAAGTCCTCTGTCTAGCACAAATAAGATAAAGGCACAAATGGTACCATTGCAATTTACTCTACAGTGCTCAGCCATTGTGACTCAGTTCTAACCTGGACTCACTTGTAGGAGTAAAAGGACAGCTCCAGGCCTATTCAAGCATTAGCCTCTCCAATGAGACTGCAAACAACAGGCTTGGGAATGTGGACATTTTGTTCACTGGGAATTGAATAGTTGCCGCCACATTTCACATATGCCAAACAGTCATCGGACGGTCCTGTGAGCCTGGGCTGAATTCAGAAAAGGACAGGCTCCATTCCCTAAAGTGAAAATCTTATTGTATGCAGCACTGGGTAGATTTTTACAGTGCTGTATACATTTTTTTAAAACAACCAGCTACCAACCCTCTGAGTCATATCGTTCCCATTGCCTCTTTTTTGTTAGCTTGTGACTATTTTAAATTTGAAATTCGTATAGTGTGTTGATATATCATAGAAGTTTTATACTGGGTAACTGGAAATTAATGTGAATCACTTTCTCTCAATCATGTGTACAGGTCTGTCTCATCTTACGCTGGGGTTACGTCAGCGCGTAAAGCGAAAACCGCGTATAGTCAAAATTACATTGAGTGTGATGGCGGGCAGAATCACCCGCACTACAGAAACACTATTTAAATTGTTATTTTTCTCTTTTTTTGTCTTTTTCTTGTTTTTGCCGACCGCGTAAAGCTGAAATTGCACATGTTAAATGAGCCTAAGATGCGACAGACCTGTAATAGTAAAGTGAGAAGAAAGGATGGTCTAGTGCAGGGGTGGGAAAACTATGGCCCAGAGGTCACCTCCGGCCCTCCAGATGTTTTAATATGGCTCTCGAGCTCCCGCCGGTGTTGTGAGGATAAATACATTAAAGATTGGGAGGTACTCTCAAATACATGGTAATGGGAGCCATATAGGTACCTAAGATAGAAAGTTAGATTGTCCATCAAGTTCGGCACACTAGTCTGAGTATTAATATTAGAAACTGCATTTGTGCTATTTTTGTAGTGCACAAACACAGCAGAAGACTCTTTCCATTGACTTCAACAGGAGCTGAATTGTGCAATTATCAGAATCATTGAAAGATTTAGGCAGGATTTGCCAGGCATAGCATATTAATGTCACTTCAACCATACTCCTCTTTAAAAAAATTTAAAACATCAAGAAAATTACCTGCAGCCAAATCTTCTCTGTTACTTTGAATTGGCCCAAGGGACGTATCCGCCAGTGGCAATCCCTTCTCAGTATCAAGGATTTCCTGGGTTTCCTTTTTATCCAAGAGCCCCACCTCTTCCAAAATATTCATCTCAGGCTCCCTCAGTTTAAGAGCCTCCTCCTCTTCAGTATGCTGTACTGGCCTCTCATCTTCAACTTGTGGGAACTTCTGACCAATTTCTTCAGCTGAACTTGGGCTTCCCACAAGATGGCTGTCATATTCAGTTTCTTTTACAGTATCTGTAGTAGAGAGAAATGCATAGATGTGGCATAGTTGGCTTGTCTTTCTCACTGGCAGCTGTATTGAGTGAAAGTTATTCAAATTTCAGTCACACCCAATTAAATATTTGCATGGAAATTATGCAAGGTAAAAACACTGACCAGATGGAAGTTTTACTGAATCTCATCAGTAACAAGAATGTATCAGAAAATAAATGGCTAACTATTTGCTTCTGTTAAAAGGGCCCTATTTATACTAGGGTTTTGTACTGCCCTTCATCTTTGTCCCCATCACTATCATCTGACTAATCAGGCAGGCATCAGCAAGTCTCCAGTGGACTTCATGAAGCCTATGGCTCATCTTCCTTGCCAAGGTTGGCATGCTCAGTATTTCCTCCACTCATTCACTGTGTTGTGATGATATTGTGGTGATGGGATTCTTATCTAGATATTTTTTCAGTGCCTAAGTTTAATATAAAATCATTGCACATATCAGATAAAGGCACACTAGTTATAGGCAGCTGCTGTGGAAGTTCAGCACCTACTACATATTTCTAAAAATTCACTGCATGCCTGTAATTTTTTTTTTTTTAAATAAGGCCCTGTGTGGATGGGTCTTTCCTGACACATCCAATCACTTCAGTCTCGTATGCAGGAGGCCTGTTCATCAAAATGAAGCAGATGGTGGAGGCTCAATAGCCGTCATCTCTCTCTCTCAGGATTTATACGGCCGACCATCAGCACAGTATCTGAGCCCTTCCACATAAAAATTGATTAGCAATAGTGAAGTCCCAAATGGAGTCTGGGTTTCTCCCCCCCAATTATGCTATAAAAACTCTACTCAGAGTAGGGTTATGTTTGTTTAAGGGTTTTTTTCCTCCATAGGCAAGCAAAAAAAAAACCCTCAACTTCCCCTGAGCAATTGTCAAACATAAGATCCTACCTGTACCATGCATGCTATAATCCTTCTCATGTTCTGGAACGGACACAAGAGGTTCACTCTCACTAACAGATGAGTATTTGTGCCTTAACGAATATATTAATTCCTGAACATCATCCATCAGTGCAGCTTCTTCATCCCACAAATCTATTTCTTTCACCACCTCTTCTTTATTTTCTGCTTGCCTTGCATCTAAAACATGTTCCACAATATCCATTATCCTAGATTCTGAAAATGTAAGGATCTGGTCCAAAGCTTGTTCAATATCCTCATAATCATGATTACCCATTTGAGCAAGATCCAGCTTCAACTTCATGTTGTGAAACATGGCTTCTACCCTGACAATGTGCTGGGGCCCAAGATACTTTTGTAAACGTGCCACTCGCTTTTCATCAAGAAATTCTTTTATTATAGTGAGCTGCTTCACAGCCTCTCTGTATTCTGGCTCCACAGCTTCATTTGTGGTTACAGAAGTATCAGCAGGCCCTGTCTGCTCTATTACGTTCTGAATATCTTTCAGGTCTTTCTGCACAAGATCCTCTAGGAGAGGATCTTCTGTTTGATTAAAGTCATTTTTGCTGTCCACTGTTTCAAGAGACTTGTCATTTGGCAAAGTCCTTTCATCCTCTTCTTCCACTTCAGGTGCTACTAATGTTTCTTCTGTTTCTGGAGACTCCTCGTCTTCTTCCATCTCATTCAGTTTAGCTCCAGTGAATTGTATATCCTCCTCTTCATTCTTGGTCTCACTCAAATCTTGTATGCTGTTCTTTCTGGCATGCGTAAATGTTGTGTTTGCTTCCTCTCCTGTTTCATCGATCTCATAACCAGGATTAGCAGCTCCTGAAATAGCTCCATCTGCTATTTCCAATTCTGGGTTTGTACTTTCTCCATCTAATTTATTACCCTGTCTATTTGCAAGCCTCTCTTTTGACAATTTTGCACTCGCAGCATTGTCATCTTCTAATAGTTCTTCCTCTGCTTGACTTAGGAGGTCATCATCTTCTTCAGCTTCCAACTCTTCAGACTGAAATTCTGGTTTTACTGTTTTTTCTCCAACTATATCAGTTCCAAGAGCTTTGTCTTTATTTTCATCCCCACTATGAGCAGTGTCTTGTTGGGTCAGCCTCTCTGTGTCAACATCCTGTGTAGTGTCTATGGATATTTCTTCAGCTGCTATTTCACCAATACTTGTTTCTAGTGTCTTCTTGCCTGTGTTTCTGGAAAGCTCTTGTTCTGCATCTTCCTCCAAATACCTGGTCTTGTTTTCTTGTTGCTTAGATTGCTCAACATCTGCTTTACTTGTATGTTGATTGTTCAGGTCTTCTTCCTTTTTTTCCCTTAGTATTTCAGTTTCTTCCTTAATAGCAACATTTGTTTGATTCTCATTCTCAGGCACCCTTGTTTGTTCAAAATCCTCTCCATCTTGTTGAATATCTTGTTTCTCTGTAGCAGATGTTTCATGCTCTCTTTTCCCTTCTAAGAGGTCAATATCCCCCAGGTCACTTTGGGATCCACTTTTTTGCTCCTCCAGTGGATCTGGTAGAAAATTCATGGATTGCTGGTCCCCAGCTGCTTTTTTCCCCTTTATTTTCTTCCATAATGTTTTGGGTTTTGTATCATTTTCCAAACTGTCCTCCAAAATCTCCTCCTCTGCCTTTTCTTTATCTTTCAATATTTTATGAAGAGTAATTCCTTCTGGATCATCTTTGATGTTGCCTACAGGTGGTTTTAAAGCTTCTTGCTTTTCTTCAATGGATCGTTTAGACTCCAGGCTAGGAATAGCGCTAGGATCATGCACAGATGTGCTGTGCAGTTCTTCAGTATATGATTCTGTCTTATCATCCATGAACTCTTCCTCATACTGTTTAGTTTTGTTTGTTTTTTCCTTTGGATCTTGGCCATCTACAACATGTTTTTCCTTTTTGTGAAGGTCTTCTTCTGTTAGATCTTCAAGCTGAACTGTTGCTGCTGTTTTATCCTCCTTACTAACTGGGATCACCTCATCCTCTTCCAATGAATCAGACTTGTCCACATCTGTATCATCATTTGTTCTTGCACCCCCTCTGCGAGTTGGAAAGATGGTGTCCTCTACAGTTGTTAATAAACCCGAATCTTCTTTTTTCTCATTATTTCTTTGGGTAATTAACTCTGCAGCATCCTCAATGGTTTCATAGGGTTTATTCTTTTCTGACTCATGGTCGGCATATTTATCATTTTTGGCTTCTGAGTCCACTGGAGTTTCTTCTTTTGTAAATGACAGCAAAGGAATTTCTTCAGATTGTTCCTTAAGATCTTCCAGCAACTCTGTGTCATGAGAATCAGTATTCAAAACTTCATTAAAATCATCCTCCAGTGATGTCACAAGGCTAGTCATCTCATCATCGGACACAAGAGCATCTGAAGTTGAGCCAAATTTTGTTTTCAAGTCCAAAGATAGTTCTCTGTTTAAAAGTGTATAGGCATCAATCTCTTCACTCTCCTTATCTGATTCTTTGGCTGTACCCTGAGGATTATTAGAATTTTTGGCATTTTCACTTTCTAGCACTTTTAATTTTTCTTGTAGCATTCCTTCTGAGTGAGGATGTGCAATTTGGTCTCCCTGAGACTTTTTTTCATGGCTATATATGTTGAGGTCATCCCTCTCAGATTTGAAGAGTCCCTGTACATTCTCAGTATTTTCAGAAAGAAAACTGCCTTTTTCTTCTGTTTTGGTGAGGACTTTCTTGTTTTCTTCTGGACCTGGCTCAAGAACATCAGTCTCAGAAACATCAAGGGGCTTTACAGTATCGGACCATTCTGTCTCCTCCTCCTTTTTGGTTTCTTCAACAACTTCTGTCCCTGGAGCATTCAATTTAGCTTTGCCCCTGTTTACCACAGTTTCTTCTGAAGATTTTAAAAGCTCATCCACATTATAGTTATCAAAATCATCTTTTCCTCCATCAAAACAAACAAAATCAGTTTCCTGGAACAAAGGGGGAAAAAGCATTGTCAGTTGTCAGAGAGTTTTTTTTTCTTTACCATTACACGTGTTTACACTTTTCTATTAACTGGGGACTAAATTTTGAAGTCCGTAATCAAAACTTCCATTGACTCAATGGGAGTTTTCTTGAGTAAGGACTGAGTAGAAAAACCAAGTAAGGACCTTAGGATTCCAAGCAGTGGGCTAAATCCTAAGAAGTCATGAGCAGATAGGGAGTCAATGGCAGAGTTGGTTATATTTTAAATAATCTATCATGTGCATCTTTGAAATTGGAACTATTGTCAGTAAAATGGCAAGGACAAGTTCTTCTTTATCAAGTGGTTAGCATATAGCGGGTGCCACCATAAATAAATAGTGATACAAACTAAAGGTTTGTACTTACATGATACATATGGGCCAAAATTCAGTCTGATCCTGCAACCTTACTCACATATGTATTTCCAGTATTCCTTACTCAAGTATTCCTTACTCACATATGTATTTCCAGTAATGACAATGGCGTTACCCATGTGAATAAGAGTTGCCGAATCAGACTGATAATCTATATGCTAATAGAGTTAAGCAAACAAAGAGGCTTACACAGTTCCAAAGTTTTTCTCTAAGTTCCAGAAGTTCTGGGAAACAAACCTATTCATTCAGAGTTTGTATGAAACAGCCTCCATACAACCCAGCCAGTAACATTTCTTCGGGGATTCTGAAACCATTCTATGTATAGTTATTTAGTCACTTTTTGTCAGAAGAAAGAATGCTTCATTTAAGACAAGTCCAGTGTTCAAATTATGGTGGATATAGACATATATACACACAATATTAGTTCACTGACTGAAAAGTAATTACAGTTTTTTCCTCCTAGGGTAATTGAGGTCCCAGTTCTCTCTCTCACTGATTTCACTCACAGTTCAGGAATGAGTCCTAAGTGTAATAAAGCCAGTCAAAAAAGTCACAATCAAAACTTACATCTGTTGGTAGTTCTAGCTCATCACTGTTATTATAAATATAATTTATTTCAAGTAAATCCTTTGGAAAATATCCAAATTCACTGCCAACCTGCCAGAAAAAAACAACAAAACAAAAAGAAAAGTTTCAATGTAAAGAAGCTTGTAAAGCCACATTAGGAAAAAAGTGACTTTAAAAATTACAATTAGTAGTTAAGAATACATCAAGTTAGATATCAAACCTAAATATTTCTAGACATACAGGTTGTTACCACAATAAATTGGAGAAACAGAACAGTAATACATTACACTTGAATGGTTGAATTTGAGATTCTAAACCAGGGATCGGCAACCTTTGGCACGCGGCTTGCCAGGGTAAGCCCCCTGGCAGCCCGGGCCGGTTTGTTTACCTGCTGCGTCCGGAGGTTCGGCCGATCGCAGCTCAATGGGGGTGGCGGGAAGCGGCGGCCAGCACATCTCTTGGCCTGCGCCGCTTCGCGCAGCCCCCGTTGGCCTGGAGCGGCGAACCGCGGCCAGTGGGAGCCGTGATCGGCCGAACCTGCGGACGCGGCAGGTAAACAAACCGGCCCGGCCCGCCAGGGGGCTTACCCTGGCAAGCCGTGTGCCAAAGGTTGCTGATCCCTGTTCTAAACATTAATTAAGCCTCACAACACCTTTGTGAAGTAGGGAAGTATTTCTACTCCCCTTTCAAAGACAGGGCCAACTAAGGCATAGGGCCACATAGCAAGTTATGGGAAGAGTTTGGAATGAAACCCAGGAGTCAGGGCTCATAGCACACTCTCACTGACTTCACAAATGCTCCGACCACTTTCTTGTGCACAATTAGCAAAAATATCTTTTCGTGATAAGGCCTACCTGTCTGCAAAAATGTCACATTTTTAAAGCAGACAACCAACCTCCTCCATAACTTTATACTTCTCCCCTCACATTTTGAAAAGATTTCTTAAAGCCAGCTTTTAGAAAACACAAAATTGCACCTGAGCTATTGTAAATTGCTGAACAGTAGCCTTTTATCACACTAGTATTATCTACCTTAGTATCAGTGTGTAAAATGTGACCCTCTTTGCAAACACACTTGTTCTTCAGTAGCTACTGTTTCCAGGTGAGCAATAGCTGCAGGTGGTCAGTAAAGAGTAAGGTGATGTGGTGATCAAATGCAAACAGTAGGAGACAAAAGCTCTCTTATCACTCACTAGTTAAAGATCCACAGAATAATGCTCTCGCTTGGGAGCTCTGATAGCTGCTGTCAGGAAGCCAATATGAATAGCACAGTATTGCTTCAAAGATTAGATAGCCAAAGCAATGAGAAACTGGCAGACACTCTATTAAGAGTAGAGTCCCTAGAAAGCCAAAATATGCTCAAGAATAAAATACTGCTCATTTCTTTGATATCTTGATGTTTTTATTGTAGGAGCAAGAAGGCAATTGCCAATATTCTTGGAGAGTATGAATGAAGATCGTTCAATTAAGGATCAAAATAAAAAAAGAACATAGTTCACTCTATCAAAATAATTAGATGGGACACATTCTGATATCAGCAGCAAAGAATCCTGTGGCACCTTATAGACTAACAGACATTTTGCAGCATGAGCTTTCGTGCAAAACGTCTGTTAGTCTATAAGGTGCCACAGGATTCTTTGCTGCTTTTACAGATCCAGACTAACACGGCTACCCCTCTGATATCAATTAAACTGGTTTATAAATCCAGAGTAGTTTCAAACAGTTCAGTGAAACTCTCTGGATTTGCCACAGTGCAAATAATAATTAGAACTTGGTCTAGGTGTGTAATACATAGATATAGTAATACACACGTAAGTGAATAAAATACTGAAGGGATATGGAGTTTCCTTTGTTAAATATTTACCATTAAAATCCTAAATTAAATAGCTGTGGAAACTAGTTACATAACAGTAATGTTTACAGAATTGATATCAATTTTTTGTATACGCTACAGGGAGAAGTAACTGCTACTGTATTAAAAAAAATCCTATGTATTATAGTTGAGATAGGAGCAAGCCAAGGAGTGTGCAATTAGCCTAGAAAGGCTAGTTCTAAATCCCTTCCCCTTTATTCCCATAGAATAATACTATCTTTTTCTTCACCAGCTAATATTCCATTTTTCAAAGACTCTTTCAAGTGCAAAAGCCAAAGCCTCAAAGTAGCTTCCTTATAGACTAATCTTAATGACGACAATTAGGCATCACAATTTCACACTACTTTACTATAATCCAAGCTTCCAAGCATACAAGTCCCTTGCCATGACCCAGTTTGCAACTTAACATGGCCTATGACAGAAAAACTTACTCCTATATATTGCTATGCATACAAAGAAAAATATTCTTTATTCTATTCAGCAGTGATTGAGGCTTGAAAGGAAAATAGAATGTCACGGCAGAGAATGGAGGGGAAAAAATGCATCCTGCAGCCTGTCTGGGAGATGCTCCCAATTAATTGGCAGCAGAACTGATCTGCAAATGAGACATGGGTTTAAACACACTTGCATCTAGAATTAAAGAACTGGCAGTCTCTGAAGTCTATATGTGTCTGAGGTAATTGTGCTTGTAGTGTTTCCCTCTGACAGCAACCTCCAGTAGCTGATTCACAAAATGATACTGACATCTTGATACCACAGAAAGCAATCACTTCACACCACCTGCTGAATACCACAACAGAAGCCAGAAAAAGGAAATATTCTCCTGCTATGTCTGAGTTACAAGGTTCAGCTATTATTTAAAAAAAAAAAATCCACAAAAGCACAAACATCATCAGGAATATTCTCACTTACAAGGATCCAGTACAGCAGGAGAGTTGGTGCAAAGAGAGAGTTTGCTCTACCTTTTTGTGTAGCCTTTGTATATCATTCAGAAAGAGTAGAACCAAATGTTAAGAGCAATTCCTGAACTCCATGTGGATCTTCCAGAAATCAATTCTCTCTCACACACTTTGTTTTTAAAGTAACTCCATCCAGAACCATGATTCCAGAGAAAGGTGGCCACAAGCCAAGTCCTTTTTTTGGGTGTGAGGCAAGGAAACAGAAGGAAACATTTATCTGGTGCAGGACTGAATAATGTTCCATCCTGCACCACAGAGTACTGTATATACTCGATCATAAGCTGGTTCGTTTATAAGCTGACCCCCCCCCAAGATGGATAAGTAAAAATGGAAAATTTTTATAACCTGTTCATAAGCCGACCCTATAATTCAGGGGTCAGCAAACTTTGGCTCCCGGGCCATCAGGATAAGCCGCTGGTGGGCTGAGATGGTTTGTTTACCTCGAGCGTCCGCAGGCATGGAGGTAAACCAAGTGTTCCGGCGTGCCAGCTGCTTACCTGACAGGCCGGGACAGCAACTGGTGGGGAAATTTTTGGGAGGGGAGAAGCTGGGAGTCAGGGGAGTAACCCCTGTGACCACCCCCCACATGACCCCACCCCTAGCCCGGGATCCCCACACTCTCCCCATCCCATCACTTCCCACCATATCTGGGGAGGAAGTCTCTGGCCTGGCTGGAGCTGCTCCAGCAGGCTGGGCAGTGCGGCCGCAGTCTGCTCCGGTGGGCCAGACCGGGTGGCGCGGCCGCAGCATGGTCCAGTGGGCTGGGCCGGGTGGCACGGCTGCAGCATGCTCCAGCGGGCGGCGCAGCCGCGGCCACAGCCTGCTCTGGGGGGCAGGGCCAAGCGGCACGGCTGCAGCCTGCCATCCCCGGAGCTGCAGCTGCTTCAGAGGCTGGGGGGAAAGCAGCGTGGCCAGAAGTGGAGAGACTCTGGCCCCGCCTCTTCTCTTCTGGCTTTGCTGGCTGTGCTGCCTCTCCTTGCTCCCTCTGTTCGGGGGAGGGGCTGTGTCCCACCTCTCCCTCTCTATACCCATTCATAAGCCAACCCCCTTCTCTGGTTCTTCCCTTTTTTACTAAAAAAATTTGGCTTATGAACTAGTATATATGGTAATATATATATTTGTGGGGTAGAAATAGGAAGTCTAACACTGAAAAACTGTTACTTTAAAAAGTGGCAGCTGTTTGAAGCTGCTCAGAGATTTGGGATATTAGAGATTCTGATAAAAATGTGGGCATGATTATAAATGTGGGGTGTTTTTTATTTTGGTGATATGGACTGTTCATGGGGGAGGGGGAGTGGAGGAGGATACCTTACAGAGACAGTAATATAGAGAGTTAAAAAAGTATGACGTATGAAGTATGACATGGCCATCAACTCTTCGTGCTTTGAGGAAAACCTGGCAGCAATATTTTCTCTGACTGATGTTTCAATGGAATTAAAAACAGAATTATTCTTTAACACTGAGCATCTTCCATTGTACTAACAACAGAGTAGATCCTGCAAACCCTCCGCATGCAGAATTCCCCTTGACTTCAATGAGAAATCTGCGTACAGAGGGCATCCAAGAATGAACTCAAGACTAAGATTCTATTCTTGCAACAGCTTGAAGGATTTTTGCAATCATCAACAACAGCTTTAATAGAGGGATGAATTAATAGGCAAGTAAAGGAGCATGTAAAGCAGTGAACAACTGCTTTAGATTTTCCAACCTGCATTAATCCTTGCTCATCTGATCATGGTCCTTCAAGTCACCCATATTTATTATGGCCCTGATCTTACAAATGACTCCACTTGGGCACAGTCACTTGCAGGATGGGGACTATATGTATAAATTTTGTTTTGGAATGAGCCCAGTTCTTTAGTAATTCAGATCCTTAAATACAGTTTAATCTGGTGGCCCAAAGCAAGGACAGAATAACTATAAGTGGGTTAGAAATAGCTATAAATTCTTCAATCAAATCAAATTCCCCATATTTAAGAGCCAATAAAATTAAAGTTTATGGTGGAAATGTGTAGAAATACATTTCAGATGATAAACTGTTTATGCAGGTTGCAATATAATCAGCTTAACTCCTTGTATGATAAATAAGTACAGTATCCCTGTAGTTACTTCTTGGTTTTATAACTCCCTCTTATCCCTACATAAAAGGTTACTGAAATCAAATTTGTCCCAAAATCTAGTAGTTGTTTTTAAAGGCACATTTACAAAGCCCTAATATGAACAGAAAAGGTTCTATTTACATACATTAATTGACATTTTTAAAACATATATAAATAAGTATCCCTCTGAAGAGCTTGCAACCTAGTTATTGCAGCATTGTGTTATCAGGAGAAGCTGAAAGTGAAACTGACTAAAAACTAAAAATACAAAAATTAAACTGATTAGTCTGTTTTCATTGTTGGCTAGACATACAGAAAGCTGCCTAAATAGTGAAAAATAAATTGGATTTTTTAAATTCTTTCAAATCTAATAATGTAAGGTGTTATTTTTTAACACAAATTAGGACTTTTGATTTGGGTTTTTTTAAGTATATTACCTTAAGCTTGACAATGTGCCTTTAAGCTACTGGTGCTAGCTCTGTTAATGAATATGGTTAAAATGTTGATTCTGCAATTTCTTGTCTGTTGAATAATCTGTGAGCCTGATCTTGCAGCCCTTGCTAGCTTGTGGGTAGGAGCTGCAGGATTGGGCCCATGTGTTAGCTTTTTGTGTTTGTGGAGAGCTGGCAGCCCTGGAAACTGGTGCCATCTAATTATCCAGGTTATTTATGGCACAGTACGTGTCAGAAGGGAATTGCCAGCATGATATAATTATAAATTCTGCTTCTTTCACCACATGGCACAGCTTTCCACTTTCTTCTATGCTATTTTAATTGGATCCTACTATTACTATGCGGCTGCCTGTCCCCACCCTAAGCAACACCTCCAGCCAGTGCATGAAGCCAGTAATCACACAATAACAGCAGGCATGGCTTTGTGAAGGTCCAGTCCAGCTCACTGAGGCACAAGGACTTAGTTGTCAACAGCAGCATTCATCCTTGGGAGCAAAACAGTAAAGACATGGAGAAGAGCAGGGGAAAGACAGGAATAAAGAATTTAAGGGCATGGCCCCGCAAGATGCTGAGCATCATTAACTGCCAGAGATACTAGTGAAATCTGAGGCTGATGAGCACCTTGCAAGGTTAGACTTTTTGTATTTTTTAATAATCTTCTTTCCTCTTCCCTATGAGTGCCCCCATTCCGCAGATCTCATGTAAGCAAAACTTCTTCCCACTGACGTCAACAGGAGTTTGCCATGTAATGACTTCAGGATCAGGGTCTGAGAGGGTTTGCTGAAGGGGTCTTATTTTCCTACTCAAGTGACCTATCATCTTTAAACAGAATAAAACAAGACGACAGCCTTGTCTAAAGGTCTGTTCCGGTTTGATTATGAAAAAATTACTATCGTGAGTAGTCCCACAGAGGACCCTAAGTTTTACAAACACTTCCTTATTAAAACTGAAATAATTTTCAAAGTCCAATTTACTTTTCACTCTTTATGCTTTTTTCCCCCCTTTACTTAATTTGGGCAATAACAACACCTAGTCAATTGAACAATAGGATGATGAGTACATAAAAAGCCATAGGCCACTGTCCTGCAAAGATTTATTCACCTGCTTAAGTTTATGCAGTGTATGTTGTGTCACTGAAGCCAATAAGACCACACACAGCGTGCAAAGTTAAACAGATGCTTTGCAGGACTGGGACCTTAGTTTCTAGTCACTTTCAGGTTCTCGTGTACTAGCACAATGTTCGGTCCGCAAACACTGCAGGGGAATTTTTAAAAAATGGAAAAATATTTCTCTTGCTTTATTTAATATATGAAAAGTTAATTCTTACAAAACCTAATGTATGATCCAAATATGACCCAATAGCATCCCTTAAAAATAAAAGTGTGTGTTAAAATCTTGTCTCAAGTGAAAATTACATCTGTTACACTATCTCTTCTATGTAAAAAAGTGAAGTGTTTTCAGATTTTTGAAAAGGAGCAAAAGAAATAAAGATGATTGAAATGTACAGTGCTAAAATGGCCAATACAACTGAAATAAAATAAGTGTTTTGCAGTACTTACACTTCCAGCCCAAAGCTCAGTTGATTTTCCTATTAATTTGTAATACACATACACTGCTTCTCCTTCTTTCAAATTTATAAAGCGACAGTCTGGACCTTTAAAATCCTGCTTTGCTTTCCCTCGATACATCAACACTGTACAAAAAAAACAAAATATAGCATTCTAAATAAAACACAGTTCCCTGAACAGTATCTGTATTAATTAGCAGGAAAGAAGGCCTTGTTGTATGCAGAATATGGCTAATATATTTATGGGCATCTGGTCAAGGGATAAAAATATATGACTGATATAAGAGACAAAAACTTATATGGTAATATTAAGATTGTTTCATGATGTGATGTTAAAAGTTACAACCTTTATAAAGAACTTTTGAAAATGTTAAAAGCACAATAAGAAAGAGGTATTATTATTATTATTAATTTTAAATTAGATGGATCCAAAGATGCTACATGCTTCATGACTAATCAGCTTTCATGTTATTCAGTGCAGAAATTATACCTGTAGAGGGTGGAGGTTTGTTTTGTTTTTGAAGAGGGTTTTTGCAGGAGGAAGAGAGCTGGGGAAGCTAAAAAAACTGGTCAAGATCATCAATTTATGAAATGCAAGTTCATCAAGGCAAGTCTTTAGGAAGTCTATGCAGCAAGGCAAAGACTTTTTGTGATACAATTATTTAAAATCATATGATTATTTTTTGTATAAAAGTAAAAAAAAAACCAGATTCTTGCAGCTTATGCCACAACAATTAATCTTCTAAGTATTTTGGAATGCTTATTCTTGCAAATCTGTGTCAAAGATGATGGAAAATTATTTCTGCTGGACTGTCAATATGCCAAGTGTCAGGTACCTTTTCATACTCAACTCTGGAGCATAGCATTCCCTGTCAGACAAAAGAAATACAGTAGTCCCCTAGGGAGACAGGAAATGTCTGAATATTTGTATATTTCCAAGAACTCAGGTTGCTCCGGGTTTACTTGATGTAGGGAAAGAAATAACACACACACACACATAAAGAGGATGAGTTCAAGTGTTGCTTGTTCGTGTGAAATCCATTTTCTTTGCTCTTTGTTTAAAAAAAATATTTAAAAAAAAGAATGGATCCTCTCTGTCTGGAAGACACGGTTTTGTTTACATGGAAGGGGAATTCAAACATTTGATGTTTACTAAAAATCTAAAACACAAACAATGTAATACACCAGGAAACTGGGAGGGGGACTTGGCCACCCTCAGACCAACAAGGTTAGCAAGCCACTAGAAAGGGTAATAACCCGAACGCAGGAGCTCTCTACCAGCACCGAGCTCCGCTTTGACACCGGGCCTCCAAAAACCGGAGTAGTTTTTAAACACATTTCTTCCCGTAAGAGGCAAAAGCTTAGACAGAAAGCAAGAGAATGTCTCCCTCCCTAGCCAGATCCCCCAATAACCAGCCCGGGTCCTTGTCCCTCTCCCTTCACACGACACACCAGGGGGGAAAGCAGGCGGCGTACTTGCAAACAACTATTTGTAATAAACTAAGCAACAAGTTTCCAAGCAATCTTTAGCAAGCCGTGGGCAGAGGGAAGGGCACCAGGCATCCCTCCCTCCCCCGACAAGAGAGAGGCAGCGCTGGGAGAGGGGCAACCTCAGCATCTCCCTCGCCACAAGAGGGCGCTTGGGGTGGAGCAGTGGTGTGGAGGCGCAGGGTGGTAAACCCAGCATCTCCCCCTCTCCGCAGCAGGGGTGACCCCAGCGGGCCCCCAAGCACTGCCCCGTACTGGGAGGGGCCCCTGGAGATGCCAACAGGTCCTGGCCGCCGCCGAGCAGAGTCACCGGGACCGGACCCCCCCGGGGACCCCAGCGCCCCGCACCCACTTACTGCTGCACTCCGGGTCGGCGCAGCGCTTGCGCTCGGCGAAGCGCCGGTCCAGGTGCTTGGCGGCCAAGCAGAGGGGCCGCTGCGCGGGCAGGAGCAGGGCGACTAAGGCGAGGAGAAGGAGGGAGAAGCGCGGCCGCGCTGCAGCCATGTTAGCAGGGCTGGCGGCGGGGGGAGGAGGGAGCGGGGCCGACACGTCAGCAGAGCCGGGATGGAGGAGGATGTGGAGGGAGGAGGGACCCGGGTGGGAGGGGGAAGAGGAAGAAATCCACCGCCTGTCCCAGAGTAGAGGCGAGAAACCCCTCTCCTGCCATCCCAGCCCCAGAGGACAAGGACCCCTAGCCCCAGAGGAATTTAGGGACCCCCCTGGTGCCCCATCCAAGAGACTGGCTGCTTTCACGAGACTCCTACCACGTCCATCTAACCTCAGCCACGTCCCACCCCATTTCCCCTCCCTCCTTCCTTCCTTCGAACACTTACCAGGATCCAGAGAGCCTCCTGGCATGACGCCCGATCCCTACATAGCTCCTACATGCAGATTTTAATAAGAAGGGAGCAGAGATATCATGGATATTGCATGACAGAGGAGCTCCTTGCAGAACTTTTTTCACTTTTGAAAGAGGTGGCAAGTCGTTGCTTTTGTTCAGAGGCTGGGAGTTGGGGTGTAGTGATTATTTTTTCACTTTAAGGGCTGAATCTTTTCCACTTATGGAAAAAGTGAAGTCTTGGGGGTGGAGAACTTGTATACAGAAGTACAGAGTCCTGCTCGATTCCAAAGGGAAATTTGGTTGAAAGTACATGTAGTCTAATGCATTCCAAAAGCAAAATATTTTCTGTTCAGAAGTAGTATTGAGCCAAAGTCACTGTCTGGAGCAAGGCTGGGTTAACAGGATAAGAGGCCTGGAAGTGGGGAATGAACTCTATCAGAAGTAGAGAGGTGTCCTTTAACCTTTCCCCTCCTTTTCAGTTCACTGTAAGGAGTAATCCTGCCTCCCTTGGCCAGGGGGACTAGATAACTTAACAGGTACTTTCCCTCTTTGAATGTAAAGGTGAAATAGGTTCTATCCGTTGTACACATTTCTGGTGGGTAGTGATGCTCAAAATGAGGCAAGAAGTCAAGCAAAAATAATGGTAACTCTTCATATTATCTTTAAGTACATTGTATCTATATGCGAGATGGGTGTACCTATATAACTGTAACAAGAACACATCAACATTGTGAATATGGTACAGTAATGAAATGTAATTCTGAAAGGTTAACAGTAGCAACGGGGCTGAACCAAACACTGGATCTTAATACTCTCCCCATCAATCCTTGCGGAAGTTCAGATCTAGATCTGAGCTTCATGACTCCATCATTGGAAAAAAGCAGTATCATGCATTATGTCCTCACCCAGCTCCGGCTTAGGCTCCAATCTCACAAATGCTTAAGCACATAAATGTATGAGTAGTCCCATTGAACTAAATGCAACTACTACTCATGGTAGAAGTTACTCAGGTAAGTGCTGGTAGGATTGGGCCCTGAAGGTGCTTATTATGACTGTTCTGTAAATTCTATTTGCATTTGCTGCTACATATTAACGTGAATTACATTAGGGCTGTTTTGTAAATAAAATACATGCTCCTTACATTTGTACCTGTACCTTGTATGCATTCTTACATTACATTATAGTTATTTAACAGTCTAGGGCAAGAGGGCTGCAAAGAAAGCCACAGGGAATTGTCTGAAGGGTAAAGGTGGCTACATGGAATGTCTTTTCCTCCCTCCATATACTTAGCTTATCTGTAAACATTCAACCTGGCTCCTAGGCTGTAAGCAGACAAAAGGATATAGTTCAGGGGGAATAGGTGATGGACAGTAGATGCTTGTTGCTGATTCTATTGAAGTAAATGGCAAAACTCCCCTTAGCTTCAGTGGGAACAAATGGGGGGCAGGAGGATTTAAAATCAGGGAGGGCAAATTCTGAACTGGATCCTGAAATGAGGAGGGCTACTGACCAAGTGGGGGGAAGTATTAGATGTGATATTGCTTCATTTTAGTAAAGCTTCTGACAGTTTCACATGACATTTTCATAAGCAAACTAGGGAAATGGGGTCTAGCTGAAATTACTATAAGGTGAGTTCACAACTGAAAGACTTCACGTAGAGTAGTTATGGTTTGCTGTCAAACTGGGAGGGCATATCTAGTGGTGTACTGCAGGGGTCAGTCCTGAGTCCAATATTTTCATTAATGACTTGGATAATGGAATGGAGAGTATGCTTATAAAATTTACCAATGACAACAAGCTGGGAGGGATTGCAAATACTGTGGAGGACATGATCAGAATTTAAAATGACCTTGACAAATTGGAGAATTGGTCTGAATACAAAAAGATGAAATTCAGTAAAGACAAGTCCAAAGCAACTTATTCAGGAAGAAAAAAATCAAATGCACAACTACAAATTGGAAAATAAGTGGCTAGGTAATAGTGCTGAAAAGGATATGGGGGTTATAGTGGAACACAAATTGAATAAGTCAACCATGTGATGCAGCTGTGAAAAAGGCTAATATAATTCTGGTGTGTATTAAGTAGAGTGTCATATGTGAGACATGGGAGGTAATTGTCCTACTGTACTTGGCACCGGTTAGCCCTTAGCTGCAGTACCGTGTCCTGTTCTGGGCACCACACTTTAGGAAAGATGGGGACAAACTGGAGAGAGTTCAGAGGAGAGCAACAAAAATGATAAAAACTTTAAAAAACCTGACCTATGAGGAAAGGTTAAAAAAATGGGTATGTTTAGTCTTGAGAAAAGACGACTGAGGGGGGACTTGATAACAGTCTTTAAATATATTAAGGGCTGCTATAAAGAGGATGGTGATCAATTGTTCTCTATGGCTACCACAATTAGGACAAGAAGTAATGGGCTTAATCTGTAGTAAGGGATATTTATATTTAGGTTAGATATTATGAAAAACTATAAGGGTAGTTAAGCTCTGGAATTGGCTCCCAAGGAAGGTTATGAAATCCCCATAATTGGAAATCTTTAAAAACAGGTTAGCCAAATACTTGTCAGGGATGGTCAAGTTTTACCTGGTCCTGCCACAACACAGGTGTCTAGACTTGAGGACTTTTTGAGGTCCCCTCCAGCCCTACATTTCTATTATTCTATGAATGGGGATGCCTAGTGTCTGATGATCAAGGTGAAAGAGTTTTGTTTCTTTGTACATGTGGGAAAATGGAGTTGGCAAGTTGTGATTTAGAGTCCTTTTAAACTAATTAACATTTGCAAAACACTTTGAGATCATCGCTGAAGCACAAAGGATTATTAATAATTAAATGCTCGGGGGGTTACTCTGTGACCACAGAAAGTGCAGTCCTTCATGCTCTTCCATTTATTATCAGCTCTTATCTCAAACTATTAGCAATCATCACCAGTACTAATCACATTAGAATTACTGTTCGTGTTCTTATCATATGCTCATGGTTATTGATTTTTGCTTTATATACCCATTTCTACATTCTCTTAGGAGGAGAACTGAGAGCCCAAAGGATGTAGCAAAGTTAATACTACATATTCTTGGAAAAATATCAATTCTATATTTTGCCACACCCAAAAAAAGATCAGTTTGTTGTCATACCCCCAGACAACAGCAAGGTAAGAGAATTTAAAATAATAGTTTATATTTTATATAAACTAACAATGCTAAGAAAAAATCTCTGATGACAAGTTTGGGTACAGGTATCTTTGAGCATCCTGTTAGTTCTCTGTACTTGGCTGGGAGATGATCAAAAAACACTCAGCTGCTGCAGGATGTATCAGTAGCTGGGGCCCTTCTCTCTAAGCCAGTACTTCCCTAGCATAGTGCCTGGACTGTACAACACAGTGCTGCTGATGGTGCCATGCAGTGTAAGTATCTCTGGAAATCCGTTCATTAACCTCTCTACTTCAGGTCCCTCATCTGTAGACTGCGGATACTGATACTCACCATCGTAAAGTGCTCAGAGTTCTATGGATGAAAAGCCCTAATAGGTTCTAAGTAGTATGAAGTTTACAAATGGATTTAGCCACACAACAGTTCTGATATCCAACCTGAATTTAAATTGTTATAGTCTGAAATTCTCTTTTGAAATATATCAGGGGGTAGCTGTGTTAGTCTGTATCCACAAAAACAACAAGGAGTCCGATGGCACCTTAAAGACTAACAGATTTATTTGGGCATAAGCTTTCGTGGGTAAAAAACCTCACACTTCTTCAGATGCATGGAGTGAAAGTTTGAAATATAGCTTTCCAATATTTCTGTTTAAGTGACTGAAGACCCTGCCAAGAGTGAGTTAGCCATAAAATTAGATTTTATGGAAGAGCAAACAATATACATGTGAACACTCTAAAATTAGAAGACATATACATATGTATAAAATATTTAAATATTAATGTGCTGCAATGTACATGGAGCTCACAAGTTCTATAATGTCAAAACAAAAGAATTAAGTTTAGCTGACTTTAGTTTGATGTCAGAATTTCTTGTAGCGTAATTCCCATTCTGATTTTTAGGTGCTCGTTTCTGAAGACATAGCTCTTTGATAATGACCTCTCACTACTGGCTTCTGAAACAGAAAAAACAAAACAGGTAATGGTGACAGTTTAATGGACAGAAGCAAGGGGGAAATGAAACATGCCACTTTGACAAGTCTTTGCCATGGACAAAGAGAAGCAAGATCCCTTTTTTTCTCTAGTAATCACCATCTCTCTCAAAGCCTCATGGCTTTTTGTTGGTTTACAAACATGGATTTACCACAAGTTCTCTCTATCCATTACAGTTTAAAGTATTTATGGATACCTGTGTAACTTTTTTTCTCCTCTAAAGAAAGTTTTGCCCAAGTTACCCTGTAAGTTCAGTTATCCATCCAGAGCATAGAAATGTTCTAGGTCATGGGTGGCCAACCTAAGCCTGAGAAGGAGCCAGAATTTACCAATGTACATTGCCAAAGAGCCACAGTAATACGTCAGCAGCCCCCCATCAGGTCTCCCCCCCTCCCCCATTCCCAGCACCTCCCAACCACCGGCAGCCCCGCAGATCAGTGCCTCCCCCTCCCTCCTGATCAGCTGGTTCGTGGCATGCAGGAGGCTCTGGGGGGGAGAGGGAGGAGTGAGGGCACGGCAAGCTCAGGGGAGGGCATGGGAAGGGGTGGAGTGGGGGCAGGGCCTGTGTCAGAGCCAGGGGTTGAACAGTAAGCACCCCCTGGCACACTGGAAAGTTGGCACCTGTAGCTCCAGCCCCGGAGTTGGTGCCTGTACAAGGAGCCGCATATTAACTTCTGAAAAGCCACATTTGGCTCTGGAGCCACAGGTTGGCCACCCCTGTTCTAGGTAATTGAACTTACTGGATGGCTTGGGCAAAAGTTCCTTGAGAGAAAATATCTCTGGCCCTGTGCTTAATTTTATATACATGAGTAGCCCCATGAAGTTAATGGGACTTTTTGCATACTAAAATTAGATACATGAGTAAATCTTTGCAAGATTAGGGACTGTATTCTAATAACCTGCTGTTTGTTTCTGTCCTCCTGAGCAGGGGACTATACCAGATCAAATACCTACCAGTGTGATTACTAAGATATATTTTCATATTTATATTATTTGAGTGTATGAATACACTAGAAAATCTGCAAACTATTCTTCAGGAAACCCCCCCCACAAAAAGTTATGCAAACATTGCAAGCAACACTGGATCAAGCCCAACGCTTTTGAAAGTGGTTTAGTGAAACAAGTTCCTTGATAGTTTATATCAGGGGTGGGCAAACTACGGCCTGGGGGCTGCATCCGGCCCTCGAGCTTCCACAAGGGGAGCGGGATCCAGGGCTTGCCTTGCTCCGGTGCTCCAGCCAGGGAGCAGTGTCAAGGGCTTGCCCCGCTCCGCGCGGCTTCCACAAGCAGCATGTCCCCCCTCCAGCTCCTACGCGTAGGGGCAGCCAAGGGACTCCGCACGCTGCTCCTGCCCCAAGAGCCGCCCCTGCAGCTCCCATTGGCCAGGAACCGCAGCCAATGGGAGCTGCAGGGGTGGTGCCTGCAGATGGGGCAGCGCGCAGAGCTGCCTGGCTGCGGCTCCGTGTAGAAGCTGGAAGGGGGACATGCTGCTGCTTCCGGGAGCTGCTTGAGGTAAGCACCGCCTGGAGCCTGCACCCCTGACTCCCCCTACGCCCCTGCCCCAGCCCTGATCCCCCTTCTGCCCTCCGAACCCCTCAGTCACAGCCTGGAGCACCCTCCTGCATCCCCAACCCCTCATGCCCAGTCCCACCCCAGAGCCCACACCCCCAGCCCTCACCCCCTGCCACACCCCAACACCAAATTTCGTGAGCATTCATGGCCCGCAGCGGCGGCTCCAGGCACCAGCGCTCCAAGCGTGTGCCTGGGGCGGCAAGCCGTGGGGGGCACCCTGCCGGTCCCCCCTGCTGTGGGGGGCGCCTTGCCTGCGGGAGGTCCGCCGGATTCGGCAGCAATTCGACAGCAGGTACACCGAAGCCGTGGGACCGGCGGACCTCCCGCAGGCATGCCGCCGAGTCCGCGGGACCAGAGACCTCCCACAGGCATGCCGCCAAAGGCAGCCTGCCTGCCTGCTGTGCTTGGGGCGGCAAAAAAGCTAGAGCCGCCCCGATGGCCCACCATACAATTTCCATACCCTGATGTGGCCCTCGGGCCAAAAAGTTTGCCCACCCCTGGTTTATATACTCCTCATTGTTGCTTGTTGTGTTCGGACCTCAAGAAACTGGCTATTGTTGCTATGGAATACTGTAGCGTGCCAGCTCAGATAAATTGAGATTTTATTTCAATCCAGGCTACTGGTTCAAATATCTCATTCTCAACTGGAACCCACAGGGTGTGTTCCTAGTTCTGATGTAGTTTTCTATTCTCTGGTCAGCAAAAAGTTGCTGCTTCAGAAGTTCTTTACTGAAATCTACAAGATCAACTGTGCCTCTAACCCAGAAGTCTTTTTCCATCTCTGTGCCTCTCTTTTTTCATGGCTTTAGGTTTACCATAAAGCATATATAACTGAGATCCAAGTATTTAAACTTGTGTGTGTTATGGATATGAATATCCGGAGTCACACTACTAAAAAAAAAAAAAAAAAAGTCAGAAAGAATATATAACCACATTTCAGGTTTTAAGACAATCTCTAACTATTATGAGGTTAGGGAGATACTCTTTTGGGAGGTAGATTATTTTACATCTGCTTATTGTGGCATTTCTTACACCTTCCTCTGAAGCATGTAGTGCTGGCCATTGTCAGAGATGGGATTCTGGATTAGATGAACCAGATGTCTGATCCAGTATGGCATTTGCTATGCATCCAGATCTTCAAATTTTTCATCAGTGATGTTTTGTATTTTATCTGATTTTGCTGTTAGTTCCTCCAACATGTTTGGGCTTCTCTGGAAGTAGTCTTTGGTATTGGAAAAGCCATTATGACTTATTCCTCCAGCTTCTTCACCATGGTGGCATGCATACAGAAGTCTGATTTTGCCAGCCTCTTCCCTTTTGGCATTTTGTACACAAGCACATTGTCCAGTGTCAAATATTTCTGGGATAAAAAATGTTTTAGCACTTGGACAAACACACAGCCCAGCAGAGCTGTTTAGCAAATGGGTTATAGTAGCTTTCCAGCACTGCTTTCTGTTTCAATTCTCAGACCTCCTCCAATATTTCAAGTAAACTCAAATCAACAAGTATCAAAACAAGACTTAGTAACCAGACTAAGTACGTCATCCATTTTATGAGATCTTGTAGTCAACTTTTCTTTTACTTGGAAAAAACATCTACAAAAAATACAACAGTAGTCATCTTCACATGGCCACAAGAAACACATATGTAATTATCAATCAATTGGTTAAGTTAATCAGGCAATAAACCAAACATACAGATAGCAGCGAGAAAGTCCAGCTCTAAGAGCTCAAGTTCATTGTGGTATATCATTTTATGAGCTGATCAAATTGTACTATAATCTCACAATAAAAGATCAGCACCATTTCAAAATAAAAAAATATTAGTTTTTCAAAAGGTGGGGATTAACACCTGACTGTATCCTCCACAGAGTGTGTGACTGTTCACAGGGTGCCCAGGACTGCGAGTCACCTTGTTACCCTCCTGTCTCCAGTGAGAGGGAGACTTGCTTGTGCTTAACTGGGTGTCGTGTCAGCACCCTGACACTACCAGCCTATTATACCACCACCCAAACAATCTATGGGCTTTGCCAGCCCTTACGTTGCCTTGCAGGTTAACAACAGGTGCACCCCAGTCCCCGAGCCCTTTGAAGCATTCCCCTGCAGCCTTCAGCTCCTCATACACTGAACACTCAGAGTAATACCAGGTATGCTGCCCCAAGGGAATAGTATACACATTAGCTTGAATAATTCAGTTCCGGTTTAGCTTCTTGTATTATACCACAGCAGTTAGGTATATTTTTAGTGAAAACAAGAATAGGTGTATTAACGAAGAACAGAGATTCAAAGATTCAAGTGAGCAGTGATTAAGGATAATGGAAACAGAAGGGTTACATATACAACAAAATCAATACATGCTTTCTAGGGACCACACCTTAATAGGCTAACCTCCTGTCTAGCAGTCTTATCTCACACGTAGCCTTTTTTGGAATGCTTCCAACCAAGACTGCCTGGAGTCCTGTTTTTGTAAAGGTAAACATACTGTCCATTTACTTCCTAGGTGCAGGATTACAGGGTGCTTTCCTTGTCCCCCAGGTATAGTCCAGTAAATCTTTGACGTGCACCCTCCGATTATGCTCTTTTCTTTCTGCTGTTCTTTCTGTTAAATTTCACAATTCTTCATCTGCATTTAGCTCAAACTGCTGATCGTGAATGAGACATTACTCAATTTTCATTTCATCAGCTAGATAAACATCTCTGGTCTGGCAGGAAGCCAGTTTTTCACCTCTGCTGGGGATTAACACCTTGATACAAACTGTAGGAACATTTTCAGTACATATACATCACTCCTTACATAGTAGCAATACATATTTTACAACAAAATTTATAACCAGGGTGACATTGGTTTTCCTTTGATTCCTTACACAATATTCTTTGGTGAACCAGAATGTACATACCAGAATCACGATATTCTTGTAACCCCTTTTACCGGTTGCCATTCAGGTCTTAGGGTCACAATCCCTTACCTCCAAACTCTGCTTCCCTGCCTGTCCCCATATACAAACACCTGTTCCTACAACCAAAGTCCCTCTGTTTCCAACCCTCAGCTGCATTACTAATCCCTACAAATCCATGGACTCACTTCACCCAACCCTCTTTCCTTGAACTGTGCACAGACCTATTCCTAACTTCAACATCCTCTGCTGCATCCCTGCACTGCTCTGCACAGACTATCTTCCTCTCTGCCTCTTCCCTATCGATCCATACTTCAGAGAGCTCCCCCATTTCCAGTCTGCTGCACTCCTGTTATACTCCCTACATATATCCAGAAACTGTTCTCTTTCCCCTACCTGCATCCCCCTATGCACTACCCCACCCCATTCCAACCATACACGGACCTTCCCCCCAATCATTTCAGTCCTCCACAGCATTCATACAAAAGCCCACCAAACCTTTCACTCTCATTCTTATACACTTCTGCTTCCTTGTCTGTCCCCCACACTGCCTCTTCCCCATCTTCACCTCCAAACAAGGACAAACACATTTAATCTGCAGCAGCAGGCACTAACAAAACTCTCTGTCTAGCAAACAGCCCCACTCACTTCCTGTGGGACGGACAATGAAGTTCTGAAAGTTTTTAGTGTTGTACTCTGTAGTAATAGAACAAACCTTTAAACCCACTCACCCCCACTTTTTTTTAACTACCATTCCTGTCTTAAAAAAGGACTATTGGACTCCTCAAGGTAAAATGTTACATTTGTAGAATTTGCTTTTTACTGAAATATGATAGTCACTTTTAAAAGGAAGCCCATTCCATCTACACACTTGTATCATCCCACTAAAATCCTGACCTGTCCCCCCAATTCAGCCCTGTCCAATGCTCTCAAATAAAGCTTAATTTTGTTAAAATCTTTAACTAATCTAATCTTCTCTCAAGAGTTTGTAATCCCAATTTTGTCAACCATTCTGTTTATCATATAATACACTTGCAGAAACTTATCCATATGTAATACTAGATCAGGGGTGGGCAAACTACAGCCAGGGGGCCGCATCCGGTGCTCCAGACATTTTAATCTGGCCCTCGAGCTCCCGCCGGGGAGCAGGGTCCGGGGCTTGCCCTGCTTCGGTGCTCCAGCCAGGGAATGGGGTCGGGGGTTTGCCCCACTCCGCGCAGCTCCTGGAAGCAGCAGCATGTCCCCCCTCCGGCTCCTACACGTAGGGGCAGCCAGGGGGCTCCATATGCTGCCCCCACCCTAAGCGCCACCCCCACAGTTCCCATTGGCCAGAAACCGTGGCCAATGGGAGCTGCAGGGGTGGCGCCTGCGGACGGGGCAACGCGCAGAGCTGCCTGACCACGCCTCCGCGTAGGAGCTGAATGGGGGACATGCCGTTGCTTCTGGGAGCTGCTTGAGGTAAGCGCCGCCTGGAGCCTGCACCCATGACCCCCTCCCAGACCCCAACCCCCTGCCCCAGCCCTGATCTCCCTCCTGCCCTCGAACCCCTCGGTCCCAGCCCAGAGCACCCTCCTGCACCCCCAACCCCTCATCTCCAGCCCTGTCCCAGAGACCACACCCCCAGCTGGAGCTCTCACCCCCTCCCACACCCCAACCCCCAATTTTGTGAGCATTCATGGCCCGCTATACAATTTCCACACCCAGATGTGGCCCTTGGGCCAAAAAGTTTGCCCACCCCTCTACTAGATACTCTATATCAAGCTATTCCAACGCAGTGGAAAGGTAAGAAGAGTCACAGGAGGCCAAAGTGGTTGCACGAGGAGCTTTTTAGCGATCTAAAAAACAAAACCAACACATACAGGAAATGGAAGGAGGGGCACATCAACAAGGAAGTATATATGGGGATAGTGCGAGTGTGTAGGGACAAAAAAATCAGGAAAGTCAAGGTAAAGAATGAGTTGCAGCTGACAAGAAACATTAGAGACAACAGGAAGGGGTTCTTCAAATATGCCAGACAAAAATGAAAGATCAGGGACAGTGTGGGTCTGTTCCTCAATGGAGAAGGTGAGCTGATAACAGAAGATGATAGGAAGGCAGAGCTGCTCAATGCCTACTTTGCTTCAGTCTTCTCACAAAAAATAAAATGACCGGATGACTAGTGAAGATATCAGAGACAACGAAGGGGAAGGGATGCAGATCGGGATAAGTAAAGAACACATCAGAGATCTTTAGACCAAGTTGAAAGAATTCAAATCAGCAGGGCCTGATGCTATTCACCCGAGTGTACTAACGGAATTGGCTGAATAAATCTTGGAGTCACTGGCAATAATATTTACAAACTCATGGATGACAGGAGAGGTCCCAGAAGACTGGAGAAGGGCTAATGTAGTGCCCATCTTTAAAAAGAGGAGCTGGGGAACTATAGTCAGTCTGACTTCAATACCTGGGAAGCTACTAGAGCAATGTATAAAATATTAAATTGGCAAATACCTGGAGAGTGAAGGGGTAATCACTAGCAGCCAGCATGGATTTACAAAGTACAAATCATGCCAAACCATTTTGATTTCCTTCTTGACAGGGTAACTGGTTTGGTGGATGAGGGAATACAGTGGACATAATATACCTGGACTTTGTCAAGGTTTTTGACACAGTCCTACATCACATTCTCATAAGTAAGCTGAAGAAATGTGGGCTTGGCAGAACTACCATTAAGCAGATACATCATTGGTTAAATAACCGCGAACAAAGAGTAACTATTAATGGAATTATGTCAGATTGGAAGGAGGTGTTCCACAAGGATCTGTTCTGTGTCCGGTGTTGTTTAACATCTTTATTAATTACCTGATGTAGGAAGACAGCACATACTGATTAAATTTGCAGATGACACAAAGCAGGGGGGGAGGGGCTGCCAACACTTTGGAGGATACAGCTAAAATTCAGAGGGATCTTGATAAATTGAAGAACAAAATGAAATTCAACAAAGACAAATATAAGTTGCTACAGTTAGGCAAAAAACCAACGCACAAATACAGCATGGCGGATAACTGGTATGGCAGCAGCACTGCTGAGAAGGATCTGGGAGTTGTGGTATATTACAACCTCAACATGAATCAGCAATGCGATGCTGTTGCAAAAAAAGCAAATGCAATTTTAGGTTGCATTAACAGAGGCATAGCATACAAGTCAGGGGAGGGAATAGTACCACTCTGCTTGGCGCTGATTAGACCTCAGCTGGAGTACTGCGACCAATTTTGGTCACCAACGTATAGAAAGGATATGAAGAAACTGGGAAGAATCCAGAGGCGAGCAACAAAGATGGGCAAAGGGATAGAATGCAAGCCATAGGAGCAAAGGCTGAAGGAACTGGGTATATTTAGTTTGGAAAAGAGGAGATTAAGGGTCAGGGGACATGATAACAGTGTTCAGTACATGAAAGGCTGCCATAAAAAAGATGGAGAAAAGTTGTTCTCTCTTGCCACAGAGGGCAGGACAAGAAGCAATAGGTCCAAACTACAGCATATAGCAGATTTAGATTAACTCTCAGAAAAAACTTCCTAACTGTAAGGGCAGTAGAACAATGGAACAGACTGCCTAGGGAGATTGTAGAGGCTCCTTATACGGAGGTTTTCAAAAGGTGGCCGGACAGCCATCTGTCTTGGATGGTTTAGACGAGGGGTTCTCAAACGTCTTTGCACGACAACCCCCTTCTGACAACAAAAATTACTACACGACCCCAGGAGGGGTAAACTGAAGCCTGAGCCTGCCCGAGCCCTGCCGCCCCAAGCAGGGGGGCCAGGGCCAAAGCCCCACTGCTCTTGGCGGTGGGAAAGCCAAATCCCAAGGGCTTCAGCCCCAGGCGGGGAGCCTGTAAGCTGAGTCTCCCCACCCCCTACACTCAGGGCTGAAGTCCTTGAGCTTTGGCCCCAGGCAGTGGGGCTCGGGCTTCGGCCTTGGACCCCAGCAAGGCTAATGCCAGCCCTTGGCAATCCCATTAAAATGGAGTCCTGACCCAGAGTTTGAGAACTGCTGGTTTATTACACAACAAATCCTGCATCTTGGAAGGGGGTTAAACTAGATCAGTGGTTCTCAAACTTTTGTACTGGTGACCCCTTTCAGATAGCAAGCTTCTGAGTGTGACACCCCCCTCCCCCTTATAAATTAAAAACACTTTTTTATATATTTAACACCATTATAAATGCTGGAAGCAAAGCAGGATTTGGGGTAGAGGCTGACAGCTCACAACCCCCCATGTAATAAGCTCGCAACCCCCTGAGAGGTCCTGACCCCCAGTTTGAGAACCCCTGGATTATATGACCCTTGCAGTCCCTTTTAACTCTATGATTCTATACTGAATGCATCTGACTATTTCCACAGTTAATGAAATTATTCACATGTGTAAAGTTAAGTGCATGTACATTTTCAGTATTGGGGCCTCACTTAGGCCATGTCTACACTAGCACTTACGTCAGCAAAACTTTTGTCGCTCAGGGGTGTGACAAAAACACCCCCTCCGCCCCCAAGCAACACAAGTTTTGCCAGCATAAGCACTCAACTCCACAGCACTATGTCGCTGGGAGATGCTCTCCCACCAACAAAGCTACTGCCGCTCATTGAGCTGTTTTTATTATGTCCATGGGCGAGATCTCTCCCATCGACATGGTCTACACTTCAGACTTGTCCACACTTAAAATGCCACAGCAGCATAGCTGCAGTGCTTCAGTATAGACACTACCTACAACACCAACAGGAGAATCCATGTAGGTAATCCACCTCCCTGAGAGGCAGTAGCTAGGTTGAGGGACGAATTCTTCAGTTGACCTAGTACTCAAGGTTAAGTCAGCTTAGCTATATCTCACAGGGGTAAGGGACCTCTGATAGACAATATAAGTTCTCAATGTAGACCAGCCCTTACCCTGTACTGTACACACTCCAGTTTAACTACATGCTGCTACTGTATTTTGGCTTTTTACCATTTAATTTGGTTTTATATTACTTATTATCATACTTATAGGACAATCACTTATCTAAGTGATCTGAGTAATCCTACTTTGAAAATCCAAGCCACTAGGTTCCTGAATAGCTCCCTGCTAATAAATAAAGGATGTTTATATCTGTTCTTAAAGAAATTACAGAGTTATATCATAGCACATGAAAACAGCAGCCTAACCTGAAGAAGAGCTCTGTGTAGCTCGAAAGCTTGTCTCTCTCACCAATAGCAGTGGGTCCAATAAAAGCTATAACCTCACCCACCTTGCCTCTCTCATATCCTGGGACGGACATGGCTACAAACAACACCACACATAACCTTGCGGTAATCCTTGTTCCCTCTCTCCCCCAGTGTCAGCACTGGCATTAGCTACCCTTTCTCCTAGACCAGGGGTAAGCAACCTATGGCACGCGTGCCGAAGGCGGCACACGAGCTGATTTTCAGTGGCACTCACACTGCCTGGGTCCTGGCCACCGGTCCGGGGGTCTCTGCATTTTAATTTAATTTTAAATGAAGCTTCTTAAACATTTTAAAAACCTTATTTACTTTACATACAACAATAGTTTAATTATATATTATAGACTTATAGAAAGAGACCTTCTAAAAACGTTAAAATGTATTACTGGCACGCGAAACCTTAAATCAGAGTGAATAAATGAAGACTCGGCACACCGCTTCTGAAAGGTTGCCGACCCCTGTCCTAGACTCTCCATAACGCGAAGTGGGGCTTTTCCCTTCTCTCGCAAACCAGACCCGGGCCCTAGCTCTGTACGAGGCAATAGAGCCAGGCTCAGGTAGGAGTCCAGGGCTGGCTCTGTGTTACCCACTGCGAGCGTCTGCGGTAACAGCAGGCTCCGCAACACACCGCCCCGCAGCGCGGAGCCGCAGGGGTGGGGTTGTCCGGCGCCAGCCACACAGGAGCCCAGTTCCGGCAGCGCTCAGCAGGGATGCGCTTGACACACGGCAGCTAGGACCGGCCACGCCCCGCGCGCCCGGAGGGCTGAGCCCAGCTTCACCCTGCCCGGGCAGCCGGCGTCTCCCCTGCTGGAGCGACCGCGCAGCCTGGCTCTCGTGGCGGGGGCTCCTTGGGCCCCACGCACGGCGCCGAGGTCGGACTGGCCCCTCCCCCATTCACGGAGGGAGCGGAGCCCCGCCACAAGGGAGGTAGCAGGAGGGGCCCTCACGCACCGCACCGGCCGCTCCTCTCAGCGCATGCGCCGAACCGTCCGTCAATCACGGGCAGATTCACCACTCCTGACTCAACCGTCGGACCCAACAATGCGCATGCGCATCAACTCGGCTGCTCCGCCCTGTGGGTCAAAGGTCACGCCTGAGCAAGTGTTCAGACCATCTTCTCGGAACCCAATTTTAAACCGCGATTCAGCCGAAACAGCGCACGGTTATGCGAGTAACCCCCGGATAGACTCGGTTGCCCAAACAACATATGGCCGCGTCCCTGGAGCAGTGCGGAAACGTCCATTGGGAGCGTACCAACTTCCGGCACGTGCCGCGTGTGTAGGAGCTGGGTTTGTCCACCCCCGGCGGAGCCTGGGCTTGGTCTGGCCCACGTGATAGGTGGGCGGGGGAGCTCCAGGACCGGCTCATGCAGGTGAGGAGGGCTCGGGTCGGTTAGGGAGCGGGGACGCCTAGTGTCTGGGCCAGGCTGGGTGCAGCCCGGGCCGGGCTAGCTCCGCAGCGCTCCTGGGGGGCGCTGCCCCGGGAGGGCGATGGGGCGCTTCGTGCCCTTTGCCCTGCGGGGCCAGGGGTGAAAGGGCCGGGCTTGGGCGGATCCCTGCCTCCGGTTTGGTGGGCTCAGCGGCAGTGGCTCTGCACAGCCCCAGGCTGAAAGCGGGGAATCCCGTGACTCCCGGAGCTGGGGAGTTAAGACCAGTGACAAAACCATGAGTTGGCAACACTGGGGTGGCCTTGGGCATTAGGCACTGGCCTGGGACTCAGGAGATCTGGATTCAGCTACTGGTTCTGACATGGACCCCCAGTATGATTGGGGTAAGGCAGTCTCTGTGCCTCCATTTCCTATCTGTAAAATGGTGCCACTGTAATAAAACTACTCTGCCTCCCCATCCTACAGCCTTCCCATCCCCTCTCCTATGGGACTTTAAAGAAACAGTACACATCTTCATTTCATGTGTGTTAATTTTTTTTCAGGTGTAAAAGTTTTCCTCTCACTTTAAAGACATGGACAGTTTTGTTGAACAACTGAAAAGGGGGACACAGGAAGAGTTTACAGAAGAGTCTGCGTGGGATGGGTCTGCAGTAAACACCACAAGCAGTTCACTTCCAGCTGTCTATTTACCTTTACTCCCACGGTACCTTCGGCATCCAAGTAATTGTAATTCTCTGTTGACTGCTTATCCTTACTAGCACATGCTGGTAACTAACATAGTAGCATTAGAGATGTCACTGCCACTGAACTCACTGGGAATTGAGGACTCTCCCACAGTACAGGATGGGGGAGGAGTGCCATAAAAATGCTATCACTGCTTTCTGTGTCTTGACACAGACCTGACTGTACCCAATTTAAAAAAAAAAGCCACATTGCACACTTCTAACATCTCTAATGCTACTATGTTAATGTATATCTGTATATACAGTACCTGGCTCCATTGGGCCCCAATCTTGGTTGAGGCCTCTGTTAGCTTCTAATACAAATGCTTAGTAAAAATAGAGAATGGGTCAAAACCAAAACTTTAGTACAGAAATCCTCTATATTGTGAGAGAGTCTGGATCTGAATTTTGCAGCATGGACCCATCTCAAGGGCAGTAGTGTACATTGAATGACCCTTGTATAATTCCCAAATTTCCTTAACTCTAATTGCCCCACAGGTGATAGTGCCATTTAACTTTGCATTTGTAGCCCTTGCTGTGGTCTTTTGCTCCTCTGCTATTTTTCAGACAATATGTTTCTCTGGGTAACTTCAGATCCACACAGGTGAAGATCACTTTCCATAGCTTCCAAGGCAGGTATAGTTTGTTAAGAACAAAACATAAGGGTGGCCATACTGGGTCAGACCAATGGTTCATTCAACCCAGTAGCCTGTCTTCTGACAGTGGCTGGTGCCAGATACTTCAGAGGGAGTGAACAGAACAGATGAATCCTGTTAAATTGAGTGATCCATCCCCTGTCATCCAGTCAAAGGTATTGGGACACCCAGATCATGGGGTCCAGTCTCTGATCATCTTGGCTAATAGCCATTGATGGACCTATCCTCCATGAACTTCTTTTTTTGAACCCAGTTATGCTTCTGGCCTTCACAGTGCTCCCCGGCAACAAGTTCCACAGGTTGATTGTGCATTGTGGGAAGAAGTACTTCCTTATTTTTGTTTTAAACCTGCTGCGTATTGATGTCAGTGGGTGGCTGCTGGTTCTTGTATTATGGGCAGGGGTAAATAACACTTCCCTATTCACTTTCTCCACTCCATTCATGATTTTACAGACCTCTACTGTATCCCCCTTTAGTCATTTCTTTTCTAAAATGAATAGTGCTAGTCTTTTTAATCTCTCTTGACATGGAAGCTATTCCATACCCCTAGTCATTTTTTATTGCCCTTCTCTGCACTTTTTCCAATTCTAATATATCTTTTTTGAGATAGGGCAACCAGAACTGAATGCAGTATTCCAGGTGTGGATGACTGACAGATTTTTGTAGTTGCATTATAATATTTTCTGCCTTATCTATCCCTTTCCTAATGATTCTGTTTGCTTTTTTAACTGCTGCTGCATATTGAGCAGATGTTTTCAGAGAACTATCTACGATGCCTCCAAGATCTCTTTCTTGAGTGGTAACAGCTAATTTAGACCCCTTCATTTTGTGTGTGTAGTTGGGATTATATTTTCCAATGTGTATTACTTTGCACTTAAAATTCAATGTTGATATCTGCCATTTTGTTGCCCGGTCACCCAGCTTTGTGAGATCCCTTTTGTAACACTTCACAGTCAGCTTTGGACTTTAACTATCTTTAGTAATTTTGAATCATTGGAAAATTTGCCACCTCACTGTTTACCCCCCTTTCCAAATAATTTGAGTATGTTGAACAGCACTGGTCACAGTACAAATCTTTGGGAACCCTGTTGTTTACCTCTCTCCATTGTTAAAACTGACAATTTATTCCTACCCTTTGTTTCCTGTCTTTTAACTAGTTACTGGTCCATGAGAGGATCTTTCATCTTATCCCATGCCTGCTTACTTTGCTTATGAGCCTTCGGTGTGGGACCTTGTCAAAGGTTTTCTGAAAGTCCAAGTACACTAGTTTAACATGTTTGTTCACCCACTGAAATAATTCTAATAGATTGGTGAGGCATGATTTCCCTTACAAAAGCTGTATTGACTCTTCCCCAGCATACTGAGTTCATCTATGTGTCTGATAATTCTGTTCTTTACCATAATTTTAACAAATTTGCATGGTACTAAAGCTAGGCTTGCTGACTGTAATTTCCAGGATTGCCTCTGGAGCCTTTTTTAAAAATCAGCATTACATTAGCTCACCACCAGGCAGCAGGTACAGTAGCTTATTTAAGCCATATGTTACATACTACAGTTAGTAGTTCTTAAATTTCATATTTGAGTTCCTTCAGAACTCTTGGGTGAATACCATCTGGTCCTGGTGACTTATTACAGTTTAATTTTATCAATTTGTTCCAAAACCTCCTCTACTGATGCCTCAATCTGGATCAATTCCTCAGATTCGTCACCTAAAAAGAATGGCTCAGGTATGGGAATCTCCCTCGCATCCTCTGCAGTGAAGACCAATGCAAAGAATTTGTTTGGCTTCTTTGCAACAGCCTTGTTTTCCTTGAGTGCTCCCTTAGCACCTTGATCATCCAATGGCCCTACTGATTGTTTGGCGGGCTTTCTGCTTCTGATGGACTTAAAAACAAATTTTGCTGTTAGTTTTTGTCTTTTCCTAGTTGCTCTTCAAATGTTTATTTTTTTTGGCCTGCCTAATTATATTTTTATACTTGACTTGCCAGCGTTTATGCTCCTTTCTATTTTCCTCAGTAGGATTTGACTTCCAATTTTTAAAGGATGTCTTTTTGCCTCTAAATGCCTCTTCTATTTTGTTGTTTAGCCATGGTGACTTTTTTTTAAAAAATTTGGGATATACATTTAGTTTGAGCCTCTATTATGGTGTTTTAAAATAGTTTCCATGCAGCTTGCAGGCATTTCATTCTTGTGACGGTTCCTTTTAATTTCCATATAATAGCTTAACTAGCTTCCTTATTTTTGTGTCTTTTTGAAGTTACTTGCTACTGTGATGGGTCTCTTTGGTATTTTCCCCTCTACAAGCATGTAAATTTAACCTCATTTTGGTCGCTATTATTGATCGGTTCAGTACCAGATCCTGTGCTCCACTTAGGACTTTCCCCTTGTGGGTTCCAGGACTAGCTGCTCCAAGAAGCAGTCATTAACGGTGTCTAGAAATTTGATCTCACATCTTTTTATCTTGCATCCCATCCTGAGGTGACATATATCCAGTCAGTAGGGGATAGTTGAAATCCCCCATTACTATTGGTTTTTCTGTTTTTGTAGCCTCTCTAATCTCCCTGAGCATTTCACAATGCTCAATAACGAGCAGATGGTCAGAAATGTATTCCTACTATACTCTCATTTTTAAGCATGGAATTGTTATCCACAGAGATTCTATGGTACTGTTTGATTCATTTAAGATTTTTACTGTATTTGAGTCTATGCTTTATTTCATAGATAGTGCCACTCCCACACCAGTATGATCTACTATGTCATTCCCATATATTTTGTACCCTGGTATTACCATGTCCCATTGATTATCATCATTCTACCAAGTTTCTTTGATGCCTTATATCAATATCCTTCTTTACAGCTGGGCATTCAGTTTCACCCAGCCTAGTATTTAGACTTCTAGCATTTGTATACAAGCACTTATAAAAATTTGTCAATATTTAGTTGTCTGCCTTCATGTGACATAATTGAAGGGGACGCTGTTTTTGACTGTTTCTCTTCATTTCCCACCTGTACTTTATCAACTTCTATTCTCTCCTCTTTATTAGGCTATAGAGCATCCCCTTTCATAAATCCTCCCCTAAGGTATGTCTCTGTCCAAACCAGGTGCTCCACACCTCCGCATCTGTTGGTTTCCCCCAGCCCTTAGTTTAAAAACTCCTTCATGACCTTTTTAATTTTACATGCCAGCAATCTGGTTCCATTTTAGTTTAGATGGAGCCCATCCTTCCTGTATAGGCTCCTCCTTTCCCAAAAGGTTCCCCTGTTCCTAATAAACCTAAATCCCTCCTCTGAACACTATTGTCTCATCCACGCATTGAGACCCTGCAGTTCTGCATGTCTAACTGGCCCTGCATGTGGAACTGGAAGCATTTCAGAGAATGCTACCTTGAAGGTCTTGGACTTCAATCTCTTACCTAGCAGACTAAATTTGGCCTCTAGGACCTCTCTCCTACCTTTCCTTATGTCAGTGGTACCTACATGTAGAATGACCACTGGCTCCTCCCCAGTGCTGCTCATATATCTATCTAGAGGTCTCCAGAGGTCCACAACCTACGCCCCTGTCAGGCATTTCATCATGCAGTTCTCCTGGTGCATCACAAAACCATCTATGTTTCTAATAATTGAATCCCCCATGACTGTTACCTGCCTCTTCTTATAACTGGGGTTCCCTGCCCTTGAAGGGGTATCCTCAGTGTGAGAGGATAACATTACATCATCTGGAAGGGGGATCCCAACTATGGGATCGTTTCTCTCCGCTCCAGCTTGATGTTCTCCTTCCTCAAGACTTTCATCCTCCGCACAGAGGCTGTCAGACTAGGAGTGGGACTGCTTTATTGGTTCCCTGAAATTCTCACCTGTGTATCTCCCTGTCTCCCTTAGCTCCTTCAGTTCAGCCACGCTAGTATCAAGAGCCTGTACTCAGTCTCTGAGGGCCATGAGCTGCTTGCTCTGAATGCACATATATGCCACCAGTCCATAAGGCAGGTAATCATACATGCTGCATTCAGTGCAGTATAGTGGATAGCCCCCACTGTGCTGCTGGACTTCTGTCTGCATTATTTCTACTCTTGCAGGGTTTTTGTTTGTTCTGTGTGTCTTTTATTTTATTTTATTTTTTGGGGGGGGGGGGTGTTATTGACCTCAATTTAGCATATGTTAGGTGTATCTGGCTTTCACGCTCCTTCTCTAAACTCCCGTGTTTGCTGCTTCTGTTCACTAGCTTCTCTATTCGTTTAGGAGCTGGTTTTTTAAACCCCTGTTCTCCCTGAGTTCGTCCTACCCCCTTGTCAAGGGATCCTAAAGGGATTAAGGATCAAAGGATGGAAGACTAGAGCCTTGTTACTGGCAAAGATATAGATACTAAAGTAACAGCTCTGTTTTTGTTTTGTTTTTTAAGAAGATCACAGTCAGTAGTTATCCACTAACCTTATTTTTTCAGCAACCAGAGGTCGAAAGGCAACAGAATTTCAGGAGACTAAGAAAGCTTGTTTAAATTACATTCAGGATGCCCTGCTACACCACCAGTGGCAGAGGGCTGCAGAATTCATGACTAACTATTTGGAAACATTAGAGAATACTTCTGCAGAAAAACGGATAGCTGCCCCAGAGGTAAGTAGAAAGGAAAAATCAGTACTCTCTCCCTCAGTTGATGGAAATAATTTAAAGGGGCATCTGAGATCATTCAGGACCCATACTTATGCTTTGTTTATGTAAAATATAAATCCCTAAAACTTCACAAAAATCTAATTGTGTCAGAGATGTTTTCATAATTTTCAGGTGTCACCTCTCATCTGTTTGCACAACAGATAAGAACGTGGCCCAAATATGAATAAATATGCCACAAATCACATCACTAGCATGTTCCACTTAAAATATAGGTTTTCATAATCTCATTCTGAAACAGAGAAATAAGCACATTTGCCACTGGTTCCCCTACATGTTGGTGTCCGTTTGAAAACTGCATCTTGTTTTTAGTTCTCCACCATCTTTCTCCAGTACTGCATGAACCTTCTTGCTATTCCCTTCCCTGCTTCCTCTATGCATCTCAACAGATGGAAAGAGTAGTAAACTACATTGTCAAACAGCCGTTTAAAAAAATGAATTCAGTGCAGAGAACGTTGGCTACTGCCAGTTTGTTGGAATTGCTGACCTAACTGTGTAGACAAATCTTGATCACAAAGATATTTGGGGGCGGGGTAGGATGTGTCCGGACAGAGGGGATGTATTTCAGTTTGCAATTTCATCTAATTATCCTTACCTTTGTTGTATTAAGGTAACGTTAACTACCTATACTCTACATTTTAGTGGGGTAACATGAAAGGAAAATTTCTTGGTTGCTTGAGTTATCAGTCCATGGCAGGCACTTTCTGGCTTCTATATACGGTTTTGGTGCATTTTGTTGAAGTATGGGATTTTGATGACCACTTGTGAAGTTTCATTGTATTTAAGCTTTATTTTCACTTATACTACATGCTGGTATATTTTACTATAGCAGCAAATAATACATAATAGTTTTCTATTTGCAATTCAAACCACACATAATATGGTTAAATATAACAGCCATAGTGCAGTGATGAGAGACTAATGCTGTTCTGGCTGCTGTGCGCAGAGTGTTTTCACTTCTGAAATTTTAATTCTTTTGAGATTTTTTTTTTTCTCCATTGGCAGGTGATTTGGAGAATAGGAACTGAAATTTTATGCCATCATTCCAAGAGCAGCATTGAAGAGTTCAACTATTTTGCTGAGCGGATGAAAAATCTAGGAGTAAAAAGGTATTTAAAGGTGAGGATAGCCTTAAAGGGACACTTCAGAAAGAAATATGATTTAAGTCTGTACATTTTACCTACTGGTGTTACAAGCAACACTTAAGAAACTCTTAAGAATATTATCTCTGATAGTTAGTATCACTGATTATAGAATCAAGAGACCGCACCTTAGACTTATGTAGTGGCATCATTATTTTTCCATCCCATTCCCTATATAGCCTATCGTCTGGTTTGCTTTTTTGACTGTAGCTGCACGTTCTGCTGAAGTCTTCATTGAGCTGTCCACAGGTCCCTTTCCTAAGTTGATAGTTAATTTAGAACCATGTCATGTATATGGATAGCCTGTATTTTTTTCCCCTTCCAATGTGTATTACTTTGCAGTTATCAATATTGAGCTTCCGTTACCATCATGTTGCCTGTTCACCTGGCTTGGTCAGGTCTCGTTGTAGCTCCTCACAGTCTGCTGTGATCCTGGTTAATCTACATAACTTTTGTCATCTACAAATTTTGCTGCCTAACTCCTTTCCCCCCTTTCCAGATTCATAATACATATACAAAACACTAGACTAGACAGGAACTTTGAGGTACTCTTCTGTAAATCTTTTGGCATTAATCCTACTCTTTGCTTTCTGTCTCTTTGCCAATTTTTGATTCATGACAATATTATTTTTTATTATTTGTATTGCCATACCACTGAGGAGCCCTAGTCATGGAACAGGACCCAATTATGTTAAGTGGTGTATAAACACAGAACTTCAAGAGAATCCCTGCCCCCAAAGGTTTACTTTGACTCCCATCCCATTTCTAATTAGTTTCTTTACTAGACTTTTGTTAAGGACCTTTTCAAAGGCCTTTTAAAAGTCTAAATAAACTAGCATCTGATTCTCCTCTATATACTACTTTATCAACCTGTTAAAAGAATTGTAATAGATTAGTGAGACATGATTTTCCTTTGTTGAATCTGTGCTGGTTAGGCCCCCATCATATCGTGATCTTACAGATGTTTTCTTGTTCTATTTTATCGTTTTAAACCAATTTGCCAGTTACAGATGCAAGGTTTACTGGTACGATTCACCAGATCGCCACCATTTCCTTTTTAAAAAAACAACAAAACTATATTTTTTTAAATTACAGCACTTGCAATCTCCTGCATTTTCAGGTTTTTATTTTGTTTAACATTTCCCAGGAATTTATCAGAGTTTATTACAGAAATTAGAAAGTGGGTGAAAATCAGTGCAAAAATTAACCTCAGTTTTCTGGGGAAATACAGGGTTAATATTGGGACGGAGGACAGAAAAAAATCAACCAATAGAGAAACATCAGGATATTGTAAGTAAAAGCAGTTTAATGCTGTGGTTTATTTTGTGAACTGTACATTACTAGTACATAAACGCATGCACCTGTGTGTGCCTCTGTCTGTATCTTCCCCAACATTGCCTTACTTTAACAGACAGCTTCTCATTTACACTTAGACAAATTTATTAACAAAAACACATCGACCTAATGTAATGTATTGGATTTGCTTAACATAATTAGTATTTTCATGTATTTGGTCAAAATTCAGGTGAAAAGCAATTAAAAAAAATAGCATTTATAAAACCTGGGAAACTTTTTTGGTAAAAATTGGTAAACTGAAAATGAAGGGCCTTATATACTTGCTATCTTCTAATTCTCTGGAAATAGTGGCTGTTTTTAGTGAGGGATTGCATATTTTTGCTAGCAGCTCAGCCACTTCATATTTAAGCTCCTTCAGAAGTGTTGGATGTATACCATCTGGCTTGTGACTTATTGCTTTATAATCTGCTTGTACTAGCACTACTTCTTTTGACACCTCCATTGCTGATAGTACCTCATATTTATTACCACAAAAGAGCAGGTCTGGGATATGTATCTTCCCCAGCATCATCTATGGTGAAGACTGATGCAAAAAATCATTTAGCTTCTCAGCAATGTCCACACTTACCTATATCCATACAATATTAGGAAAAGGAGAGAGAAAAATTGCATGTATCTCCAACACTTTCTGCAGATACATCATTTGAATGGAAGAATCTATGCAAAATAACTAGGGCTGTCAATCGCAGTTAACTCACGTGATTAACTCAAAAAAATTAATCGCGATTAATTTTTTAATCCCACTTATAACAATAGAATACCAATTGAAATTTACTAAATATTTTTGGATGTTTTTCTACATTCTCAATATTGATTTCAATTACAACACAGAATACAAAGTGTACAGTGCTCACTTTATATTATTAGTTTTGATTACAAATATTTGCACTGTAAAAATGATAAAAGATATAGTATTTTTCAATTCACCTCATAAAAGTACGGTAGTGCAATCTCTTTATTGTGAAAGTGTAACTTACAAATGCAGATTTTTTTTTTGGTTACATAACTGCACTCAAAAACAAAACAGTGTAAAACTTCAGAGCCTACAAGTCCACTCAGTCCTATGTCTTATTCTGCCAATCGCTAAGACAAACAAGTTTGTTTACATTGACAGGAGATACTGCTGCCTGCTTCTTATATACGTCACCTGAAAATTAGCATGGCACTTTTGTAGCCGGCATTGCAAGGTATTTACATGCCAGATATGCTAAACATTTGTGTGCCCCTTCCATGCTTCGGCCACCATTCCAGAGGACATGCTTCCATGCTGATGATGCTCCTTTTTTTGGGGGGAAAAAAAGTGTCAATTAAATTTGTGACTGTACTCCTTGAGGGGAGAATTGTATGTCTCCTGCTCTGTTTTACCCGCATTCTGCATATATTTCATGTTATAGCAGTCTCGGATGATGACCCAGCACATGTTCGTTTTAAGAACACTCTGACAGCAGATTTGACGAAACGCAAAGAAGGTACGCAAAGAAATGTGAGATTTCTAAAAATAGTTACAGCACTCGACCCAAGGTTTAAGAATCTGAAGTGCCGTCCAAAATCTGAGAGGGACGAGATGTGGAGCATGCTTTTAGAAGTCTTAAAATGGCAACACTCTGATGCGGAAATTACAGAACCCAAACCACCAAAAAAGAAAATGAACGTTTGCTGGTGGCATCTGACTCAGATGATGAAAATGAACATGCATCAGTACACACTACTTTGGATCATTATCAAGCAGAACCCATCATCAGCATGGAAACACGTCTTCTGGAATGGTGGTTGAAGCATGAAGGGACATATCAATCTTTAGCACATCTGGCACGTAAATATCTTGCAACGCCAGCTACAACAGTGCCATGTGAACACCTGTTCTCACTTTCAGGTGACATTGTAAACAAGAAGCAGGCAGCATTAGCTCCTGCAAATTGTAACCAACCTTGTTTGAGTGATTGGCTGACCAAGAAGTAGGACCGAGTGGACTTGTAGGCTCTAAAATTTTACATTGTTTTATTTTTGAATGCAGTTTTTTTTTTTACATAATTCTACATTTGTAAGTTCAGCTTTCATGATAAAGAGATTGCACTACAGTACTTGTATGAGGTGAATTGAAAAATACAATTTTTTTTTACAGTGCAAATATTTGTAATAAAAAATAGTGAGCACTGCACACTTTGTATTTTGTTTTGTAATTGAAATTAATATATTTGAAAATGTAGTAAACATCCAAAAATATTTAAAATAAATGGTATTCTATTGTTGATTAAAAGTGCGATTAATTACAATTAATTATTTGAATCGCTTGACAGCCCTAAAAATAACCTAATTTACAATATTCCAATTCTGTCACAGTTCTAATGAAAATGTATTTAGACTATGTTGTATTGATGCCAATAATATGGCTCTTTTTTTGCAGGTGTGTAGTAGGAGGTAAAATTGCAGTGTGCTGTCAGGACAGTCTGATCTGTATGACATAAAATTCAATATTATAAATTGTGTAAATTGTTGTAGGTCTGTTTAGAACATGTCTTTCACCTCCTGTGTAATGGACTGATAGATGATGCATACCAAAACCTGTCCCTGGCAGAAGGCTGGAGGTATGGAGAACAAACAGCTGCTCAGGATAAAGAATTGAAACTCCTTCAAGCTTACAAGGGGCTGCTGGACTACTATAACTGGGCCAAAAAAAGAAAAGCCATGTTGGAGCTTGGTGAGTACCAGTGCTGCCTTCTTTAGATAAGAGGAGCTGTTCAGCTCAGTCATTCTCATAAGTCACCATGGCTTGCAGCTGATTCTTGAAGGAGGAAACATGGACATAGGTTAGAACATTGGTGGTGAAAGCTGCATTCAGTCTGATTACTTGCAGCACAGAGAACTTCTAAAATTCTGATGCATGCTTTTTATTAAAAAAAAAAAAAAAAA